>CM040922.1:10631589-11106589 GCA_023029165.1 Gobiocypris rarus
AGTATAAGTGTTTTTTTTAACATGAAAACAGTGTATTTCATTTTATGAAGTGAAGTGTAATATTTTCAGTGACTATATATTTAAATTTAATTCTGTTGCTCTCACAAGCTTTCATACACCTTCAGAAGATGAGTCATTGGACTAATTCTATGATACTTTTATGTTATTTTTGTCATTTACGTTCATTAAAAGACCCACCAGGGCATTCTTCAAAATCTCTCATGAGCTCCAGATAAAATAAAGCAAAACAGGTTTGGGACAAAACAGGTTTCATTATCGTGTAAACTATTCCTTTAAATAGCTGATGATCCATCTTTCTGCCTTTTAGATTTCCCAAATCCTTTTGTCTTGCAGGTATCATAACTTCTACAAATCATTTTTAGTTTACGGTGGCTTTTTTATGGAGATTTACTATTTTGGGGCAGATATCTTCCTGCTTGATAATGGATTGAAGAACCCTCTTGTGAGAATTACTCCTCTGGTGCCTTTTCACTGCTCATATGGCTGGCCATTCGTCTGCTACACAACAATCAATACGGACCTTTATCCACCCACCAGAGCGATCATTCAGAGGCTACAGTGGGGCATATCAAGCTTTGAGAAATGAAAGCAGTGGTCCATAATCTTGTTCCTGTAGCTCTGATGAGAATTGTTTGGGTCGGGTCTGACATTGCTTAGCTTGATAATAAATGGCGAGCTGTTTTTCTGTCAACACTGGAATGAAACTGGCTGCTTGTGAAACATTCTTTATCTCATTTTCTTGCAGAGTCGAAAGCATGCAAACAAAGTTCGCCTGTATTACATGTTACACCCAGTGGATGGTGGCTGCCCTGCAAAGAAACTTCGGACAGACAATGTAAGTGAAGAAATACGCCTACATATGGCCATTTAATGTACATGCATTGGTACTGATAGATGATTTGTTGCTAGTTATGCTATTTGAATTTGATAGATTGCAGAAAAAAAATACTAGCACCAATTCCAAGCCACTTTTCTTCAAAAAAATTGAAGCTGGCAGTTTCATTACTCCATTGAGAAACCAGATGTAGCTACCCCAGGAAAACGGTTTTATGTCCACAACATATTGATTGACATGGATGACCTGCTCGTCTAAGCGTATTACTTCAGCCCAGTCCTGCATCTCTCACATTTAAGGCTACTATTGGGGTGTAGTGATGAAGTGGATCTTTAGAAGAACCAAGAATGACCCAATCCATTTTGTTACAACTTTCACATGTCAAGCTGTCACTTCATGTCACACATGGCTTGTGAATGTCTGTGGTTTGGACTGCTGAAGGTCTAGAGGTTTTATGACTGGTGGAAAACTATAGTTGAGGATTTGCTCACTTTGAATGGATGTATTTGGCATATTTTTGAAAAAATGCAAAAAATGTTGTTTACAAGTGACTTTCTTACCAAAGTCAAAAGATTTACATGATAGTACGGTCATGAAAAACCTGAAAAAGTCACGAATATAATGTTAGGGGAACGTTAGTGGATAAGGGGAATGTTAGAATATAACGTTAGAGGAATGTTAGAATACTGAATGTCAGGGAAACGTTAGAAGATAATTCTAATGGGAATATTAGAGGATAACATTAAGGAGACATTAGAATACAATGTTAAGGGAATGTTAGTGGATAACAACGGGAATGTTAGAATACAACGTCAGAGGAATGTTGGAATATAATGTTAGATGAATGTTAGTGGATTAACCTAAGGGAAACTTTAGAATATAACGTTAGGGGAATGTTGGAATATAAAGTTTGGGGAACGTTGAAATATGACATTAAGGGAAAGATAGTGGATAACATTAAGGGAACGTTAGAGGATAACGTTAGGGGAGCATTAGTGGATTAATATAAGGAAAACTTTAGAATATACCGTTAGGGGAATGTTAGAATATAATGTCGGGAACGTTAGAGGATAACGTTAGGAGAACATTGGAATATAACGTTAAGGGAACATTAGCGGATTAACAAGGGAAACTTTAGAATACAATGTCAGGGGAACATTAGAGGATAATGATAGGGGAACGTTAGTGGATTAACATAAGGGAAACATTAGAATATAACGTTAGGGGAATGTTAGAATATAATGTTGGGAACTTAGAGAATAACGTTAGGGGAACATTGGAATATAACGTTAAGGGAACGTTAGCGGATTAACAAGGGAAATGTTAGAATACAATGTCAGGGGAATGTTAGAGGATAACGTTAGAGGAACGTTACAGGACAACGTTAGGGGATGTTGGAATATGACGTTAAGGATAAGTTAGTGGATAACATTAAGGGAACATTAGAATATAACATTAGGGGAATGTTAAAGGATAACGTAAGAATAACGTTAGAGGATAAAGTTGGGGAAACGTTCGAAAATAACATTAGGGGAATGTTAGAATATAATGTTAGGGGAACGTTCTATTTTCGTTAAGAAAACAAACCTTTAAAAACATAACATTCTGGGAACCAAAAATTACTGTAATCACGAGCACTATGAAGACATGGCGCTTTTAAAAGTCCAAATCACGTAATTGCGGTATTACGACATGGCTTAAACACACCTACAGTCAAACATGCTCTAAAACTTTTTAAACAAACTAAAGAAATTTAAGAAAAGAAGATAAAACATGATCTTGCACCAAGATAAATTAGAAAGTGAAGTCCTGAGGGTCAGACACAGTATTTTATCTAACCGTCTTTCTGGTGTGTCAGTGGTATAAATGTTTATTTTGTATTAAACCACATAGTTTGACATTAATTAGTTAAGATATGCTGTCATCTCACTTCAGAAAATATTAGTTCAGGAATTGAATATTACAAGCATTTTGAGGGAATTTTGGAAGCTGTTCCACAGGGAGAAAGGGGTGTTGTGGGGTGCAGATGGCAAGACAGAGTGTTTTTCTTTGTTCAGTTAGATGTAATCGTTGCTTACACCTGTGTTTTACCCTAGTTCTTTCGCCTTTTGTGTTGTGTGTGGCTGTCTCAAGCTCAAGTTCAAGCCTAACTGCAGAGCTCTTAAAATAGAATCAGCTTTAGATAAGAAAGACTTGATTATTTTAATTCAAAATAAAGCAAAGGAACCCCCACAGACACACTTATAAAGCATCTATAAACATTTGAGCCTCTGCTCCTCATGTATTTTAGTTTATCTCACTCTATCTCATAATGTAAACTTGTGTCAGTTTAAGACACGTTTGCTGTTTCTTGTCACAGCCAGCAATATTAAAAAATTCCCCTGAAAGTGTGGATGTGATGATTGTTTCCAGTCAAGGTCAGTGTCTAAATGGACATTCACGGTTTAGCTGGAGGTTGGTGAGGTCTTTCCCCTCGGGGGAGTAAATAAAGACATAATGGCGTGTCAGAAGAGGAATAAAAAGAAGCAGAATGAGTGGACACAGATCGATGCCCCGCGGAGGGAACACAGACCTCAGTTCAAGCGCAAGGGTTACAAAACAATTAAAGCTCAGAAAGTCAATCAGGGTCTCATTATTTAATGTTTAATGGAACATTTCACTCAAAAACACTATCATGTAATATTTCCATGGAGAAAGAAGAATTTAGATTTCTTGCCACTAATGACAGTTTATAGATTGTATTAAGATACTTTAATGGTGCTTTTGAAATGTGTTGTTTTTTAGGGTCCTTTTTGAAGTTGGCTATAACTGTTGTTATTTAGCAAAATTTGCATGACGATTTTTCTCACACTACTTTTGTATTACAGGATTAGTTCAAGGATTAGTTCACTTTTAAAAAAACTTTTGCTGATAATTTACTCACCCCCATGTCATCCAAGATGTCCATGTCTTTCTTTCTGCAGTCGAAAAGAAATTAAGGTTTTTGATGCAAACATTTCTCCTTATAATGGAGGCAATGGACCCCAAACGGTTACAGGTCCGAATGACAGTTTCGGTGCAGCTTCAAAGGGCTTTAAACCATACCAGACGATGAGCAGTATTTATGCTACCTCTATGCTGTTCTTTAAAGGATTAGTTCACGAGCTTGATCATTTCTGAGCTCCGCCATAACTTCTGCCAAGTGAGGTCAAATACGAGTGTGGTCATAGATGTATACGTAGATGCCTCATTAGCGCCTGCACGGATCAGTAGAATGAGGCATCTACGATTGATATATCTCTAATACCACGCTCGTATTTGACCTCACTTGGCGGAAGTTATGGCGGAGCTCAGAAATGATTACGCTCGTAGACTAATCCTTTAAAGAACAGCATACAGGTTTGGAATGACATGATTGTAGGTAAAATGACTAAACTATTGTAAACTATTCCTTAAAGTAGTCCCACAACTATCCACGACTAAGCTTTGCTTTTAATTTGTAGTTTATTGCACGTCATTGACCTAGCAATGCCACTCTTAGTGCTCAGGATATTGACCATTGATTTATATATTGATCTGAAGAGCAGATGTACCTGTAAACAGTGAATGACGCAATAGCTCACCAGTAACGCTGGAGAAGAGCTAACTAAACTTAGCGTGACATACATTTTTTTACTTCGCCTTTCCAGTAGAAAGAAAATCTGATTAATTAATTGTTCATGTAAATTCACTCACCAAATAACTGTGAAGAAAATAATGGCATTTTAGATGTTGTTTTTATTACAAAACATTTAGCTGCTATACTGTCTGTCTATACTGTAAGATACATAGACAGACAGACAGACAGACAGACAGACAGACAGACAGACAGACAGACAGACAGACAGACAGACAGATAGACAGATAGATAGATAGATAGATAGATAGATAGATAGAGAGACAGACAGACAGACAGACAGACAGATAGATATATAGACAGACAGATAGATAGACATATAGACAGACAGATAGATAGACATATAGACAGACAGACAAATAGATAGATAGACAGACAGACAGACAGACAGACAGACAGACAGACAGACAGACAGACAGACAGACAGACAGACAGACAGACAGACAGACAGACAGATAGATAGATAGATAGATAGATAGATAGATAGATAGATAGATAGATAGATAGATAGATAGATAGATAGATAGATAGATAGATAGATAGATAGATAGATAGATAGATAGAGACAGACAGACAGACAGACAGACAGACAGATAGATATATAGACAGACAGACAGATAGATATATAGACAGACAGATAGATAGACATATAGACAGACAGATAGATAGACATATAGACAGACAGACAGACAGATAGATAGACAGACAAATAGATAGATAGACAGACAGACAGATGACAGACAGATAGACAGATAGATAGACAGACAGACAGACAGACAGATAGATAGATAGATAGATAGACAGACAGACAGACAGACAGACAGACAGACAGACAGACAGACAGACAGACAGACAGACAGATGACAGACAGACAGACAGACAGATTGACAGATGAGACAGTTAATTAATTAATTTTAATGTAAATGTATTTGTTTGCATATATGCCCATATTATATACAAATAGTAAATATAAATACATCTATGATATAGTAAAATATATTATAATAGATAAAAATAAAATGTATTGATATAAAAGTATTTTTAGAAGTTTTACTGTTTAATACATGTTCTATCAAAATGCATTTGTTTTGAAAATGTGTTTAAAAAAACAAAAACAAAAAAACAAATGTATTGTCTTGCCTTTTAAAGTGTATTTTGTAATATATTTTACCATTTAAATATTCAAACAAAAAATATATAAAATCAGTTTAAAATTTTCTTATATTTAGCATATACCTGAAATATATTTTTTATATTGAAAATATTGCACACTCAAGTAGCTTCAGTGTAGCGTATCTATATTTTGTTATTAGTTTAATTGTGTACTAGCTTGGTAGTGTAACTACTTTTTCAAATAGTACTTTGGCTGCACTTTAAATAACGATTAGCTTTTAGCAAAAGTTTCGATCTGACTTCCCCAACAGTGTTTAGAGCCAATAACAGTCAATATGAGAAACTAAGAGCGGTTGCATCAGTGCAGGGGGTAGAATATACGCTACACCATTTTCAGAAGTTTGTAAATTACTTCTTCACTGTGCGACCCACATCTGCCAATTTGACAGCCAAATTTCATATCTTCCTCTTAAAGTTATGATAACACGTTTGCTTCATAAATCATTCTGTTCTCCATGCAGTATTATTAGCTGAAGGTGATAAACAGTCCTGGTTAAAGGATATCACAGTACGTGCCTGTGCCTGTGTCTGTGTCATCCCAGGGCAGTGCGGAGGGAGACGTGGACAAGAACAAGTGCTGCACGCTGTGCAATATGTCGTTCACTTCAGCGGTGGTGGCCCAGTCGCACTACCAAGGCAAGATCCATGCCAAGAGACTGAGGCTACTGCTGGGGGAACCACCTGCCATCACATCTAAAGGTAGGAGGTGGGGGTCTAAGATCAGCTCCACACTGACTAGATAACCATATATGAAGGCCAAGCTGTTCCTGGATCAGTATTCATACCTGAGTTTTACACGCATATGACGTCTTAAGCAGCCAGCGGGGAAGTGACCTGTTCAGCCATGGATGGATTCTGAATATGAGATAATGAGGCAATTTATTCTTGAGAATGAGTTCATTATTATTAATGCTCAAGTTATTAGTTATTTTTGACGTTTGATAAGGTATGATATGAGATATGGTATTACTTCTACTCACAGTTAGAGTTATGGTCCTAAACCTATATTTTAAACATAGGTACTTGACATTCCCTGCAATGCGCAAAAAACTACTTTACAACCGCATAGAAACCATGCAAAACACCCTTGTAAATCGCAACACAATGCACTAAAAGCTACTTAGGAGACCTTAGCAACTGTATAACAATCTCCCAGAATACCCTAGCAACCGTATAGAAACACAGGCTGTGTGCAGCCGATGTACACTCAACGGCTGTCCGACTTCACACACTCGTTTTCAATCACTCCTTCAAGTGAACTATAATAGTGGACTAACGTAGGGAATAGTGAATGAGGGTTTAGCCACACACTTTCTCAGAAGACCTTAACAAACGCATAGCAACCATCCAGAACAACCTAGCAACCTCATGCCAATGCATAGTTTCTCAGAAGACCTTAGCAAGTGCATAGGAACCATCCATAAGTAAAAACTTAAAAACCTTTAAAGACAGCCTTACTGTCAGCAAACAAGGTTGTTAATCGATGGTAGCGAAAAACTGCATCACCCATGATGCTTCACAGAAAATTACACCAATCAGAGTCGAAACAAGTTACTTCCAGTAACATAATCGAGTTGATTTCCCTACGCTTTCACAATACTGAAATGTTTGTATGTATATGCATATTTTACAAAAAACTTAAATTATATCATTTTTATACATATAAACAACGTTCGTAAATGAGCAGTTTTATTTTTCATTGTTTTTTATTAGATTATGCTGTTCCCAATGCTCTTAAGCCATTAAGTACACAGTCTTGTACCGTGTCTTTTTGGCCGATTATCAATTTTTTGGTTTGTTGCTTCTATCAACTCTGTACAATGCAAGTAAATCACTTGCTTATGTGATCAAATTTCACACTAGGCGACTAAAAAGCAAATTTAATTATTACAGCTGCTTGTGAAATATGTGCGCAAATACTGAATTGAGCTCTTTCACGTCTTCATGTGCTTGAACTGATACTTTCTTGGCGAGTATCCTGGTACTCCTTGGTGAGTATCCAGTTATGTCTTAAGTGAACATAAACAGTCGAGAGAGAAAATGCATGTGTAACAGTATCAATATATTGGATCTGTGCATTGTCAGCCCTTGGCCGCCCATGACCCTGTCGCCGGTTCACCATTGTTCCTTCCTTGGACCACTATTGATAGAGACTGACCACTGCAGTCCGGGAACACCCTACAAGAGCTGCAGTTTTGGAGATGCTCTGACCCAGTCGTCTAGCCATCACAATTTGGCCCTTGTCAAAGTCGCTCAAATCCTTACGTTTGCCCATTTTTCCTGCTTCTAACACAACAACTTTGAGGACAAAATGTTCACTTGCTGCCTAATATATCCCACCCACTAACATGAGCCGTGATGAAAAGATTATCAGTGTTATTCACTTCACCCTGGTCATAAGTTATGCTTGATTGGTGTATATATATATATATTTTTTTTTCATTTGTATTGTTCTTGGATTCCATGTAAAAAGTCTGGCAGGTAAAATAAATAGAGGCTAGAGGGTTGTTCAAATCAAAGTTTGTAAAGTTGTGATTTACCTCGTAGTTGGCTGGAATGGTTAATGGGTTATAACTCTTTAACAAAGACTATTTAAAATAAATCACTATGGGGAAAATGTATTAAAAAAACCTTTCGGAACCAGCACACATATTTTCAGAAAATGTGATTATAACGTTGACAACTGAGTTTCACAAGTTCGCAGTATATCAGGACTCGGATTTCCTGTTTTTCATTCATTCAAATGTGAGTGCATTTGGCATATTAGAGTTCTGTGTTCTGAAGACTGTCGCTTCGAGCATGTTTATGATAAGAGTGGGGCCTTTAGCAGGAACAACACATCACTGACTCACTTAGCATGCATAATTGTGCATGGCCAAGATACCTGAGGGTGTGAAATGACCCAAAAAAAGAAAAATGGAAAAAGCTCAGAAAACAATCCAGAATGACTGCTGGATATGCAGAAACAGATAAAGTAGGGGTGTACCGCCACTTCTCATTGACAAAAGACAGGTACCTCTTGATGGAGTTGGTGCATTTTATACATTGTTGTTGTGTAAGATACAGTATATCAGGTGAAAGGCATTCGCAGGACTAGATTGTTTAATTGTTTTATCATCCACCAGGCGGCAATCCTATGTCTAATCACTTAGAAAGTAATAGCACACCTCTCATCAACAAGCCACATGATTTAATGTGCCTTTATGTCCACAGTACAAATGGTGCGGGACGAGTTACATGCTGTTTTTGTAAAGTGTTTGTTCAAATAGCAAGCATCACTAAGCAACACCATTAAAAACTATTAGTAACCATAATAGGGTTCAAGAAACTGTCCTTTTGTTGTTTGTTCAGCAGTCATAGAGGCTCAGCATTATTCGGTTACAATTGGATGGTTGCTATGCGGCTGCTTTCGCAGTCATAAAGGTCTTAAATTATGGAGATTTTTCTGGTCAGTATTTTTTTGCATGTGTTTTTGAGGAAGACGAGAAGGTTCCTTAAAGCTACACTGTGTAACTTTTTTAGTTTATTCTTAGCTAAAAACACTTAGTTCTTTCAAAAATATATGTGCTCATTAATGTATATTTACTTCTTTCAAGTAATAAAGTATTCTCGTAAGTGTATAATATGCTATTGAAAATACATACGGGTGAGGGGTTCGAATGCGCAACGCCATGTTGCCCCTCCATCTTGAAAGTACATTAGCCAAAGAGGGACATACCCGTAAATTCAAGCTTCGCCTTTTGGGTTTTAACACTCGATGGCACCGTGTCGAATGTGAAGAGGGGGATTGCTTGAGACTGATATAGCCTACAATGTAAACTTTGCCTTACGCTAGTGATGTCGTACAATATACAGAATAACGATAGCACCGATAAAAGTTACTTTACTAAGATTAGCTTACATTCGTCTGGGAACCTGATCGCTGATGTTAGCAATGAAATGGTAAAAAATAACGAAAAGGTAAAACTATTATTCATTTTACATAGATGTCTTAACCTACATGTTAACTGACAAATTAAATAACTGCAAATTATAATAGTTTTCTAAAGTAACCTCATCACTTGACCGAACTGGAAGCCATATTAATCTTGGACTAAATCAGCCACCGTAGGAGTTAAAACGAAATCGGAATTGAGAGGAATAGAAACTAATATTCACTGGATGGTCATATACCTTTTCACCGCTAGATGGGGGAAAATATCACACAGTGTAGCTTTAAATATCTCTTTAACATTTATGATGGTGCAGGGATGACGTCAAAACCCCAAAGACTAATTCGCCACTGGTTCTCTAAGATTTTCTAATGGGTTTTTTCAAGTTTTGATTAAGATAAGATTGACGATACTTTGACATTTTTTTGTGCAATGTCTGTTACACATTCATATCGAAAACGCAAATTTTGAAGCAGTTATGTTATGTGTATTTTTGAAAATGTATGTATCTAATAAGTAACTAGCGTTTGGAGTATATTAGTATTAGTGGGGAATTAGTCTTCCAGGTTTTGACGTCATCCCTGCAGCACTCTGTAATGATAAGGTGTAGACGAATGGTCAAGGCTGAATACAGATGAGGATATCATTATATTAAATTACCCTTGAGTGCCATTGCCATTATCAAACCGTTTCACTGCAGATCTACACAGTTACTGTAATGCTAGTTTGAACAAGATATTATGAAAGCTCCAAATGATAACACATAAAATTACATTGATTCTTTGCACCTGCACCCTTTTCCCATAAACAGAGACAGACTGTCAGAAGGAACAGACACAATACCGTTCAAAAGTCAGTAAGAATTTGTCATGTTTTGAAAGTCTCTTATGCATTTAGTTTATCAAAATAAAATAAAACAGGAATATTGTGAAATATTATTCCAATTTATATATCAATTATAAAACTGTTTTATGGAAGCTTGTTTCCGCCACTGAATAAAAAAAAATACAATAAAACAGCAATATTGTGAAATATTATTCCAATTTATATATCAATTATAAAACTGTTTTATGGAAGCTTGTTTCCGCCACTGAATAAAAAAGAAGAAGGAAATTACTAATTTTGATCTTACAATTGTGCAATTGTGGTTTAAATCTCAGCATTGCATGATATAAAGTCATAATTTAGAGTCATAAAGTCAGAATTGCAGGATATAAAGTCTATTTAAAGTCTATCTATATACATTTTTTTTCCCTCAGAATTGGACTTTATAACTCACAATTGCTAGCCTGGATGCCAGCTGAACTTAGCCCCGTCCACAACATTTGAGGTCTGGAAGTTCCTTCTGGACTTGATCCATTGTGGAGTAACTATGCTCAAACCAGAGCTGTTTGAACCAATCAAATTGTCAGTGCGGGCTTTATACGATGATGGACAGATGACAAACAGTAACGTAATCATCTACATCATCAAAGAGTGCTTGGGTTGAATTAGTCTATTAAACGGAGAACTTCCGGATATGGAATGCATGTGAATGTGAACGCATATTCCGTTCGTATATGCATTCACCTTTACTATTTCTCTCAAAAATGATGATCATGTAGGGAAGTGAACATGATCATGAACACCGGCAAAGATCGTTTACACTCATCTTCTTCTACTTCCAGCGTGCGTGCAGTTGAGTTTTGTTGACAACTGCGTCGCTCAACATATGTCCTTACTCCATTGCTCTGATTGGTTGTAGGTCTATCCAATTGAGTGCAGAGGCATTTTCTTTCCTGGTTCGGTTAAAATGCGCCCCATAATCACAATCACAATTGCGAGAAAAAAGTCAGAATATAAAATATAAACTCGCAATCGCGAGAAAAAAGTCAAAATTACAAGTTTACGTTTAGCAATTCTGACTTTATAACTCGCAATTGCGACTATCACACAATTTTTACTTTATAACTCACAGTTACGACTTTATTATGCAATTCTGACTTTATAACTCGCAGTTGAGACTTTATAATCACGCAATTCAGATGAAATTGCGACAAAAAATGTCAGAATAGTGGTATAAAAAAAGTCGAAATTGCAACTTTAAATTCAGACTTTATTACTCAAAATTGCTACTTTATATTACGCAGTTCAGAGAAAAAAAGTCAGAATAGATAAATTCTGACTTTGAGATAAAAATTCGCAATTATCTTTTTAAAATGGCTTTATTCCATGGCGGAAACAAGCTTCCATACTGTTTACTATTTGAATCAATTTTAAAATGTAATTTATTCCTGTGATGGGAAAGTTGAATTTTCAGCATCATTACTCCAAGTCTTCATGATCCTTCAGAAATCATTCTAATATTCTGATTTGCTACTCAAGAAACATTATATTATCAATGTTGAAAACAGCTGTTTTGCTTCATGGTTTTTGTTGAAACCGTGATACATGTTTTTTCAAAATTCTTTAATGACTAGAACGTCACTTGAGGTCTCAGACCTCTGTATTTGTAACGGTAGTGTTTCATATCACACTTTTATTATGATATAATGACAACAACCTTCCATTCAAACACCATAGGGAATTGGATGAAAATTGAGACAGAAGGAAGAAGAAGAAAAAAAGGAAAAAGAATGCTTCTATTATCGAGTTATTTTGATACCTTCTATAAATACACCTGTAGAGCTGCCAGAATCTACCCAGATATCTTCCATTTGAAAAACAGCAGAAGAGCCAAGAGTTTCTATTTTCTGCATGTTATGGGATAGCTGTCAGTGTAGTCTTATGTTTGCTGTTTACTATACCTGAGTATAATTAGCTTCTTCGCAGCTTTGTATTAAAAATTCACTTCTTAAAAACAAACAGGGAAACCAAGCTTACACCTGCTAGTGCGAGACAAACAACCTCCCGTCTGTTTATGAAACAAATTCATCATATTAGTGTCATGAGATTCAGAATGCAGCTTATTAAGTTGCAGCCCCGGGGGACATTCTGTGTTCCTAATTTGCGCCCTTTACCCATGAAATACTTCAAAATGACACAAGACTGTGCCCCATGCCTTGACAGGTGAGACAGACCGCAAGCAAAATATGTCAATAGAATCACGTATGCATGTCTCCAAAATTCTAATATGTGTTATTAATGCTGGCACACACCTGCGTTGTTACCCCGACACTGGTAAATAAAATGAGAAATGGATATGCCCTTTTAATGGTAAGGCTGGCTGTTAACTTGTGTTGGTATGTTGCCAACGCTATCTTATGACCAATTCGTATAACTTTACGAGGTTGCTAATTCGTACGAGTGAGGTCGTACAAATGCGTCTAAACCCCAGTGACGGGTAGGCTTAGGGGCGGGGTTAGGTGGAGGTCATGGGTACAAATTCATACAAATTAGCCACCACGTAAAATATGTACAAATTGCTGTGAGATTGGCTTGTATGTTGCATGTCTCATAATATGTCTAATTTTTCTTTTAGGAATATTAGATTATTGCAGAAAATAATGTTCATCATGATAATATATTTGTATTTATTTTTTTAAGTTGCACTTTATTTTAGGGTGTCTTAGTACTTAAATGTATCTTTACAGTGTAACAGAGTAATATTAAGTAACTACATGTATTTACTATAGGATTATAGGTTTGGTTAAGTTGCATGTAATAATGCATCATTTATAGTTATTACTATAGTAACTATATGTAACATATGTAACAATGACACTGTAAAATAAAGGGCTACCAAAATCACAAGCAGATGTTACTGATGCATTTTATGTTGTTGAAATAAAACGTGAAAATATCTTGAGCTTGTGTACAACACCTAAAGACCAAAAACCCATTAAAAAAACCCATTGACTTCAGGAAGATGGAACCGGAAGCGATAAAATCAAACTTGTTTTTCTGTGTTGAATTTTCTGTGTTTTTACGGTTATATGCTAGGGGGGCGCTATTACGCAAATCCTGATCAAAACACAGGTGAAGGTGGATGAAAATTGAGACAGAAGGCGCATTATGTAAAAAGCAAAAGGAAAGAATGTGTTCATCAACATTAAACATCATATAAATCAAAACTGCCTAATGCAAGCTGTTAGTAAATCTGTTTTTCCCTCTTGCAGAAGTGACAGCCAGTTCAGAGCATATGGTGACTGAAGATTCCCCAGGAAGTCCTTCCATACATGGCAGACTCTCACCGCTACTGCCAGATGTGCAAGGCCTGGTTCAACAACCCCGGGATGGCTAAACAGCACTATGAAGGCAAGAAGCACAAAAAAAATGCAGCCCAAGCTAACCTCCTCGCACAGCTGGGTAAAAGTCTGGAGGATGGAGATGAAATGAACGGTACGTTCTGAGAGGAATAGACAAAACACGGATTTAAAGAGATAATTCACCCAAAAGTGAAAATCATGTTGTCATTTATTCACCCCCTTGTTGTTTCAAAATGACTTTCTTCTGTGGAACACGAAAGGAGATTTTTAAATAAGGAGCTGCTTGCTCTTTTCAAATCAATTCAAAAAGGATGCAAAAATACCATAAAACGATTTCAAAAGTGGCCTATGCGACTTTGTGTGCTCTTTATTCCAAGTCTCCCGAAGCAAGCTTTGTGTAATGAACCAATCAAAAGTCATTTTTTGTTTTGTTGGATCTTTCAGTAAACCGTTTGATTTGGTACGCAAATGATTCTTTTACTGTTAAAAACATGCAAAAATACTTAAAAAAGCTGAAATTGTATTTCATGTACAAGGACGACTTCTTTTATGTTCTGTAGAAGAACGAAAGCCTTATGGGTTTGGAATGACATGAAGGTGAAATTGAATGAGAGTTGGCTGAACTGTCCCTTTAAAAACTACATTAAACTGTAACGATGTTTGTTTTCATCAGTTTGTGGTAATGGCTCATGAATAACCCCGTCGTAAATGCCACCGTTTAAGCACAGATATCATTTTAGCATTGACCATCCACTGTTTTACAGGCCTTAGTAGAGGCATTTTAATGGTCTTAGAGTATTTTCACAAGCAGGCATTTCATTAAAGATCTGCATTATTCAGCAGCTTAGCTAAAGAGTTTTCCTTCAAGGCAGATATCAATAGGTAATTAATGGCGCGACAAAGAGTCTCCCCGAGCGCAAGATCTTTGCTCGCCAAAAAAAACGACAATAGTGAGTTTTGACGTGTAGAAGGACAAGAACCATTCCGTGGCTGTTTACCAGCTGCCGTTTGGCCAAATGTTGGATTTAGATTCAGATTGAAAAGTGTCCTGTCCCTCACATCATGCTTGTGACTCATAAATATGACTCATTACTGCAGTTTTCAATAAGGCTTCCCAGTACTACTCTCTTCAGTGATAGTACAAGCACTCTCGGGATTGATAACACTTTTTCTGGTGAACAAAATATTATTCCTCTATGCATATGCCATATGCCGACTAGAATAGTATTTGAGTTTTTTTTTACTCACTAGCTATTGTCTGTTTTAACACTGTTCTATCGTTAAATTAAAAAATTAGTGGTGCTGACTGTGAAGGGCCGAATCAATGCTTGACAATAACTGAATCCCATTTTATAGCGCTTTAATCGGACTTCCCACCTCACAGGAAGCCAGCGACTGATTTTCTGAGCTTCACACAAGATTATAATTTACTGGTCTGTCCTAGTTAGAGGTGGAGAACAGATTTGGTGTAGGAAGACAGAGCTGTGGGAGGATACGACTTATCAGTGTATTTCACGGCCCCTTCTGTTATGTGTGTTTAATCATTGCGAATGTGCACAATGCCAAAGAAAAGCTGAGGCAGTGTTGTTGCAATGATGAGGCCAACGTAATCTATGGCTTTGATTGAATATAGATCCGTGGTAAACGGTATTGATGAGCCTCCGTTCATTATCTGGCCTGATCGCTCAGACACTCGGATAACAAAAGATTCCTCAAGGCTTTGTGGCATATGCAAGGGTCATGTGGCATATGCAAGGGTCATGTGGCATATGTAAGGGTCATTTAACACCACCCATCTCCCCATAGTAAATCGCATCACGCGCTAGATGGTTCCACGTAGACATGCTCTTTGAATATATGAGTCATGTTTGGACATAAGCATATGTTCACGTGTGAAGGAGGCTATATATTTGGTTTCATGCACAATCTGTTTACTGGAGCATGGATGTCTGCATTTCAAGCCTTTATATATGAATAAATGTCACGGAAACAAGTACATGTCTTTTTTTACTAAAGAAATGGTTGTATATTTTATTTTTATAATATTTTATAATTGTAATATTATATTTTGCATAATTTTTGCGAAAATGATATTTGTAGGGCCATTATGATTTTTGTTTTTTTTACATTATTACTGCCATTCTGACATTATTACTTTGATAATCAAGCATGTTCAATGGTGATTTTTAATATTTTAAGGATGTATAATCTATATATTTATTAGTATATTTTAGTCCATTAGTATATATACTAATCCATGAGTATATACTCTATATATTATATGTCATTCTACATTATTTATTAGGGTACATCTCAGTGCTCAATGCAATCATTCACTCATATATATATATATATATATATATATATATATATATATATATATATATATATATATATATATATATATATGAATGAGAGAGAGAGAGAGAGAGAGAGAGAGAGAGAGAGAGAGAGAGAGAGAGAGAAAGATACATATATTGATGGAAAGGAAGATAGATAGATAGATAGATAGATAGATAGATAGATATAGTTTTAGACAAAATTATTATTTTCATTTTTGTTTTGTTTTTTTATATATAAATGCAACAATTTTGTCTAAAATAGTCCTTAAAATAGGACTAATTTTCATAAAGTAAAATATAAATTTTCACTTGATTTTGGAGTGAAAAATGTTCACAAATTTACCATTATGGTCTTTTTGTCTCTGGCTGTATGCTAATTTACTTCATGTGATTCATGTACGGTGAAGAGATGGTCAAATGCTCATGTTTCTAGATGTCTGTTGGTGTTTGTCTAAAGGCCTTATATTACCCTGAGAGAAGATTTGAGATCATTTGCTGTTGCTTATGTTCTAGTCTAATAGATGTGTATATATTTATGTATGCTCTTAGGCCTGAAGCGGAGTCACACATGTGAGGTTTGCAGTGTTACGCTCAACTCCGTGGCACAATACCACGCACATCTGCAGGGCTCCAAACATCAGAACAAGTGAGTTTCAGCCCCTGCATCTTATCTTGAACACAAAAAGGCAAGAATCAAAAGGTAAACCAGCTGTGAATCACAATGATAATATGGCAGAAAATACATCTCTACAGTAACAAATCAAAACGCAAATTTTAATAAAGCGTAAGACGATTGATTAAATGACTCACTCATAACACATTTAAAGACACTCACTGGTAGCCACATACTGGTGTAACAATTCAGAAAGTTCCACTGAACGTATCATTAAATTAATCTGAAGAAATATCTTTGGTTTCAAAAGATTTAAAAGAGATGCTTTTTTGTTTTACATTTTTAACTTTCTTTAGTGTGTAATGTTCTTCTTTTTTCTTCTCAGAATTGCGGGTTTACATATCACAATTTTGAGGAAAAAAAAGGCTCATTCATAAATCCATAAGATCTTACTATCATGCTGTGGAAATACAAATCGGAAGAGAGAACACCACAACTGCAGTGCTGAAAAGGGGCTGGGCTACATAAGGTCTATATGTAGCCATTTATAATACTGTTATTTTATTGTACTACAAACACTAGTATTTCCTTCAGGAAATTCAAATCTTGTTACTATTGTTATTAATTATGCTGACATTTAATGTGGACACTGTAAAGTGCTAATACGCAAGAGCATAATGTTAACTTGCATTGTGTTAATGCGAGAGATGTAAATGGATGTCGTATACGCGATCAATATCTGCTCTGAATCTATATTCCGCCTGACTGGACCATGTCCTCACGGTACCGTACGGGCCACAGTTTCCATGCGGAGGCTGCATCCGAGCAGGCAAGGTCAGAGCATAGCGTGGAATGTTAATTAGGTAGAGATAAAGGACAAGGAACATGAGATGCATGATGGGAACCGGCAGGCGTGCCCAAGCCTTCACAGAATGGCATGCAGTGGCATTATTCCACCCTCTCGCCCTGCGTGTTCATAAGCTTGCACAAGAAGAAGCTGCGATGAGCGTACACAAGGACGGCCCTCAATGTATGGGACCCTGAGGCTCAGGTATCACAGGAGCTGATGATTTAATGTGGTTGAATCTTGAGAGAGAGAGAAGCTTTAGGGGAATTAAATACTAATCATCAACACTTGACTATTATTACTAGTCTTTAGTTTGTAGTTTCAGACTATATTTGATTACATCATATGAAACGATTTGATTGTTTGCTATTAAAAATCATAATTGTGATGCAAAGCTGATATTTTTAGCATCATTACTCCAGTTTTCAGTGTCTCGTGATCCTTCAGAATCATTCTAATATCATGATTAGATGCTCAAGAAATGTACTTACTGTAGTAATAACAGTAAATTATGCATAATTACAACTAACCCTAAAACAAGCCCTAACCCAAACCTATAGTTAAGTACAGTAGTTAATATTACTCAGTACTTGTGTAATTACACTGTAGCAATGTCATCTTAAAATAAAGTGTAACCCTACCCAACATATTTATATAAAACTGTTTTCAACACTGTAACGTTCAATCATAAGAACCATTATAATATAATTAAGCACCAATAATAATAAACGAAAAATATAGCTGCAAGCCACAGTTATGGGGGTTAAGCACAAAGAACATGATAAGTCATGCAAACATGGCTGGGAGCATCAGACCAACTGCAACAATGAGCACTTAAGATATATTAAGATTATTTCAGGCAAAGTTAGCAATATGATTTCAACCAATAGGTGGTGCTGTGGCCAAATTGATGTGGTGTGGTCAGAGTAAGGTGACAATGACATTTGGTTTCAATGTGTCAAAGCATTGCAGAGATACAGAGTCATTGTGGCATCATACCTCAACATAGTTGATGCAGTATACGACAAACGGTTTTGTTTATCGACATGAAATCCATACGTTTTTGCCGGAATGTTTTGAAGATGTTACAATTTGATTTTGGTGAAAATCAGACCAACATACTAGGAGGAGTTCGAAAAAGTAGGTTTTTAAAGAAATTTAAAATGGCGGACAGGAAGTTCTGCCGGCTATGGCAAAATTGGTATTTATGTTCTTGGCATGACCCAAGGAGTCTATTAAAAATCTATTAAGTTTCATTACAATAGGCTAAATTAATCAAAAGTTATTAGTCTTTTTGGAAATGTAATTATAACTTGTGACCACAAGGTGGCGATTGCTTAAACTGTCAGACCATGGTGCTGAAAACACATACTGAGTTTCATAACTATACACTAATGTGTTCTTAAAATACTTTTTAGGACAAAATTTTAAATGGCAGATGACCAAAATGGCCTTTATGGGAAAATTGTGTATCGTTCAGCATGCTGCACAGACCAGTTTTGTGATTTTTGGCCAAACTGTTTTGAAGTTATAAGTAAAAATAGCAATTTTTCATATTTCCGGGCCACTAGGTGGCACTGCACCGAAACTGTTCAGGTAGCCTCTGGTCATGGTTTTCATAACACCAAGTTTGGTCAGTATATGCTAAAACGTTGCAGAGATATAGCCTCGTGTTCATTTTGGTGTGCTCTTCGTTAGATTAATTTGCATGTTATTCTAGAATGGTTTGAACTTGAATTCCATAACTTTTTGTCAGCATGGTATGAAGATGAACTGGTTTAATGGCCTAGGAGGAGTTTAAAAAAGTAGATTCCGTGGAAAACTCAAAATGGCGGAAACGTTTTCATAACTGAAAATGATGTCATTGGGGGCAATCGAATCGCCTTGACTCTGAGTCAGAGTGAAAGTTTCTAGACTCTGAGTCAGAGGAAAAGTTTAAAAGACATGACACCTAGGTTTAAAAGTTATTAGCATAGACATGAGTGCAACTTTGGACAGTTGGTGGCGCTAGAGGGATTGAGTTAGAGACTCCAAATTTCCTATGGTTAATATTCAGACTGTCCTCTATCAGTGTGCCAAATTTAATTAGTGTGCCAAACTTTCCCACAAGCGGTTCTATGCGCTGTCATAGGCTCCATAGTTTTCAAAATGTTTAACAATTTAAAGTGGAAATGTCATTTTAGGGTTTATGCCTGTCTATGTCTTGTATGTGACTACGGTTGGGAACGTGAGCAGTCATGCACGCAGGGCTTGAAACGACAGCTTATGCATATGTTCAGTAAGCATGTTTAGTCATGGGTGCTTAGACACTCCCTCTGAACTATTTACCTCAGTAACAAGCCAAACAGAGCAGGGTATTTGGTCGTTTGCCACCATCATGCTTTTTGTGTTCCAGTATGTACATCTTTAAATCCCTATTCCATTAACCTTTAAAACACATTTAAACTAATCATTTGACTGAGTGCAAGGAGTCAGAAATCTGTCCGGAGGCCAGTTCTCCGAATCTCCGGAACTCGGCTCAATTGAGCGTTTGCTGCCAGTTTTGTACCGAACACAGATTTGAAAATTCAATGATGGATCAATGCGAGAGCAATGAGTGTCACTGCCGGAGTTCTGTTTGGGTCACTAATCACACGCCCTTCCATTCAGCGTCAATGAAATTACCAATGAAAATGTTCATTGATAAAGTGTTTTTTGAGTTTACAGTTCACACAACGCACATAAAGGGGGAGGCCATGATGGACAGAGGCCAATGGGCAAATTTGGCTAGGATGCCGGGGTTACACCCCTACTCTTTTCCAAAGAACATCCTGGGATTTTTAATGACCACAGAGAGCCAGGACCTCGGTTTAACGTCTCATCCGAAGGACAGTGCTTGTTACAGTATAGTGTCCCCATCACTATACTGGGGTGTTAGGACCCACACAGACCACAGTGTGAGAGCCCCCTGCTGGCCTCACTAACACCTCTACCAACAGCAACCTAGTTTTCTCAGGAGGGCTCTAATTCATAAATATTAATATAAATATACTGCCCTACAAAACAAAAAGGCAGTAACTGCATTTTTGGTCAAAAATGAGTTATTATCATTTTCATGACATTCAATGCATCCTTTGTTATGTGACAAAACATGTTATCTCAAATGTGTGTCGTTTTGGAGAAAAATGGTAGTCGTTTGTACAGTAACGTTAACTGCAAAAAGCTCTAGTGAAACAAAGCATGAATACAGTAACATCCATTACTGTATTCTTGTTATTTTAACCTACCAAAAAATAACCGTGTTGCTGCGCTGTGTAGTTACTGTTTCCATGGTGAACACACACAGCCGATTTCGCGGCATCCTCACGGGACGATTTTAACATTTCCGATTTTACCCTTCTTAATTTTAAAGTATTCTATACAGTGATAAAGTCTATGTCAATCAGCTCTGCATTATAATATACTTTATTATTGTAAAAATACCCGAGACGGCTTGAAGAACTCAAATACACCATATCTTGGCGCAGTCGTGTTTACTGTCGTCATGTTTAATCAAAGTGTTTCTATCTTTAGCAGCCTACAGCGCTAGCTTCACATTAGGGATTTCCTCAAAACGATTACTTCTCTGAGGCGTATGTGCCGTTTCTGCTCGAGGGCGCCCCCTGAATTCCAGTATGAATGAAACTTTTGGGCAACAAATAAGAAAAATAATACTTTTGTGAAATATTTTTAGTAATAATAATAATCCTTATTATTATAAGTCAAGTTAATATATAAACACAAAATGTTATTTTATTAAAAAAAACATTGCATTAAAAAAACATTGCATTTTGAATCGCAATTTAACCCAGAATAATCACAATTAGATATTTTCCTCGATACAGCTTAGCAATGAGAGACTTTAAGCAGCCGTTTCAGCACCAGAACAGCTTCCGGCAGGAAAATATAGACCTAAAATGGTCAATTAGTTTGGGTTTGGTATATCCATATCCAGGGAAGCAAATAGTTCCAATTATTTCAAATACAGTGTATCTAACACACCCAGAGCCCAAGTTGTGGCAAAATAGTTTTTGGAGAATCTGTAGTTACTGCCTTTTTCCTTGGTATGGTGCCACATTTTTGGTAAGTAATACAAAGCAATAATACAGTAACTGCAAAATAGGGGTAAAATATCAAATTAAATATGAGGATTGATATGTACAAAGAATAAGCTAATATAAAGTAACAAAACAGCCACATGTCAAATTATCTACCTACAACTACTTAGGCTGGATGACAGGATAACTTTAAAGTCATTTTTCTCAGTTCTGCACTCTGCGTAGTTACTGCCTTTTTGCTTTGTAGGGCAGTATACTATATATAAATATTTATCTATGCATAAAAATATACAAATGCTTTCACAAACACTGTACAGCTGAAACACTGTAAGGCAAGCAGCTGGCTATAGGGAACAAAACACACTGATACTGTAACAATGTATGAACTATGCAAACTATTTCACGAGGTGGTGATTTTATATAAATTTGTTAAATGTTATAGTTTGTATGTGTCATGAATCCGTGTTCCTCTGTCAAATATCCCCGTGTGGATTCCTGGACTTTTGTTGAAGTGTTTCCTGTATCTTGTGCTATGTTTTGTAGTTCTTTTGTAGATTATTTTCCCCAGGTGTTTCCCCATTTACCACGGCCCTTGTTAAGAAACGCTGCCGCAAAATAGCGACTTTACTGTAAGGGAACCCGCAGTGTAGGTAGATAGAAATGGCTCATTCTAAGGTAATAGAAACATAATGTATGTAAGGTCTTTATACACTACTGAAAACATAGTTATGTATATTATATTGTTCCTCCTTAATATTAGACAACAAAAAAGGTTTGGGTCTTTTGTTTTTTTTTGTCAGTAAATTTGACTAAAAGTAGGCTAATAATGATACTTTTTTTTTACAAAATTTAAAGGTGATTTTCATAAACACCTAAATGATTACAATGAAGAGAGAGAGAGAGAGAGAAAAAAACATTACCCGAAGCAAAGTCATGACAGACAAATCTGTTTTGCTTTCCTTCTCAGCTTGAAGAACAAATGAAGTTTGATGGAGCATCTCTACTTCTGAAACTGAGGATCTTTAAGTCAAGGCAGCTTCTGCCCTTCCGTTTCAGACGAATGACGCCACACGACATGATATCGGTTCATATTCTCTTGATCCATTGTGTTTATGACAGTGGAATGGACACTACCGGTGCAGATAGAGACATAATGGATTACTATGAACCACAGTGCATTTTGCTAAATTTGTAAATTACAAAAAACAATTTATTGTATATATTAATATATATTTAAGGCATGTAGAATGGCCACAATTTATGCTTTTATTTAAATGTGTGATTAAAAATTGAGTTTGATTGTAATATTGTGTTTATATTTTAATTTAAATATACGTTTAAGAACTGAAAATATTGAAAAGGTCAATCAAATGTCCTAGTTCTCAGTCCACTGATGATGTATCGAATTGTCTTGTTTTATTTTGTACATAAAGTCTGAGGGAATTGTCCTATGATATTAAAATGAGATATTTTGAAGCTGAATTTATCAGCAGACTCACAAAAGTAATGAAACGAAGTACAGTGATACAGTCGTCTTTCTTTCCAGTGATTTGTGTTGCGATAAATGTTCAGCAAATGCTTTTTCTTCTCAAAATGTATAGAAAATGAACTATTTACTATCTCTTGCAGAAACCCAGGAGATCACTCTGAGTTATTATTGAGATGAAGAGTTATATTATGTGCTGTCACACACATTGCTGAGTTTGGGTCATTTTAGTGCTTTTCACAAAGGACTGATCTCCATTTGAGCACATTTTCTAATCAAATTATTTCCAAAATGGCAACAACGTGAAACTAACATGTTAGCATTATTAACAAAATATGGAATCCTAGAGAATAAAACAATTCTGACTCAAATATGATTAGTAGTTTTTTTTATTGTTCTGTTTTTTCTATAAAGTTGAATGCTTGACTTAGAGTGTTATAATACTAATTCACACTTATTTAGAAAGTGCCACTGTTGTTTTTGTACTGGAATGACTGGCAAACAACCGAAGCAAAGCGACTCCTATAAATCACAGCTCAGTCTCTCCCAAAGGCCTTTTCCTTACAATGTTTTTCATTCTGTAAATGATGTATGTTTGGTAAGAAGGCCCATAGGGCTTTAAAGATAAAAGGACCGACGTAAGAATCTTAAGAAATTAAATGGATTGCAAGTGATTCCCAGTAGACTGGCTGGATCTCGGAAGGGCCCGGAGGAGTTTCCTTTGTACTACAGATCTGATGACTGTTCCCTGATGTACGGCTGGCGACATAAAATCTCCATTTTAGCTGGTTTCATCATGCTATGAGAGAGTCGGTTACTTCAATATTAAACCATGGAATATCAAAATGCAGTTTTGGTTTACTAAATAATCCAATTTAAACATTGTGGTCTAATTTAGCAAAGATGCAGCGCAAGTGCAGTTGTGAGTTTCCATTTCTTTGGGCTCAGCTCATTATGCATCTCGGCACTACCATGATCGATTATTCAAATACATGCAGATAGCACAGCAAGGACCACTGATAATGTATTCATAACGTTTACCTTTAAATAATAGCATATAGAGAGTGTTTAAAAAGGAAAAATGCCATGTGACAGAAGCCAACATTGTTCTGTCGTATGAATTAGCAACTGTATCATGAAGCACATTGTCAGAAGTTTCTGTAACCTCGATTAAGTACAGTAATTTTGCTGAGTTCAGCTCTTCTGCTCTGGCGGTGATGTACTGTAAATTGTTTGTTCAGCTTCAGCGTGTTATGGCTTTACTCACACTGACGGTAAGTCCAACATCATCAAGCACCGACACGGAGCACGAGCATTAAGACAAGAGGCAATTTTTCATTATAAATTTCTACCAGATAAACCCAAATGATTCATGTTCTATGTTCTTCTAAGCTGCTTTTTCAAGTCTGTCTTTTATTTCTTGAGATGAACTGGATGCCTTCCTTCAATTTCACCATTGCAAATTGCGCTGGTAAAAAAACAAGCCACTAAATAGACTGTGATAGTCATACAGTGTCATTTGTTACAAAGATCCGAGGGCACGGTTGTAAATTTGTTTGTTTTTACTCATTCCCAGAGAATCCCAGGGTTCTTTGAGGGTAAAATTCTTCCATATGTTGGCAGCTGTAAGCTAGAGCAGTTTGTCAGTTTGAAGGCTGTGCTGTGGTTACTTTGTATTCATTGGCTCTGAATCCATTTAAAAGCTGAACTAGACTCACTACTCACTGAGGACTGGACTGAAACAATTTGCTCATTTGGATGGATGGAACGATGGATGGTGTTTTCATAGTTAAAAGCGATAGTTCCAAACCTCTATGACTTTCATTTTTTTATGAAACACAAAAGAGGATATCTTTTCTTTCTTCGTTTTTTAAATTTCATACAGTAGAAGCCAGGTTTGAAACAACATGAACGTGAGTGACTGAAAATAATTTTAATTATGACTGACGAATGGACAGACAGACAGATAGATAGATACTAACAGACAGACAGATAGATGGATTGATACTAACAGACAGACGAAAGATAGATAAGAGACAGACAGACAGATAGATAGATATAACAGACAGACAGAAAGACAGACAGACAGACAGATAGATAGATACAGATAGATAGATACAGACAGACAGATAGATAGATACTAACAGACAGACAGACAGACAGACAGACAGACAGACAGACAGACAGACAGATAGACAGATAGATGATAGATAGATAGATAGATAGATACTAACAGACAGACAGACAGACAGATAGATAGATAGATACTAACAGACAGACAGACAGACAGACAGACAGATACTAACAGACAGACAGATACTAACAGACAGACAGACAGATACTAACAGACAGACAGACAGACAGATAGATAGATAGATATATACTAACAGAGACAGAAAGACAGACAGATAGATAGACAGATATATAGAAGATGATAGATTAGATACTAACAGACAGACAGACAGACAGACAGACAGATAGACAGATAGATAGATAGATAGATGCTAACAGACAGACAGATAGATAGATAGATAGACAGATGCTAACAGACATCTATATCTAACAGACAGACAGACAGACAGACAGATAGATAGATAGATAGATGCTAACAGACAGACAGACAGACAGACAGACAGACAGACAGACAGACAGAGACAGACAGACAGACAGACAGACAGACAGACAGACAGACAGACAGACAGACAGACAGATAGATAGATAGATAGATAGATAGATAGATAGATAGATAGATAGATAGATAGATAGATAGATAGATAGATAGATAGATAGATAGATAGACAGATGCTAACAGACAGACAGATAGATAGATAGATATATAGATAGATAGACAGATGCTAACAGACATCTATATCTAATAATATCTACGTTAAAAATACAAAAGGTGCAAATCCTTTATTGTCCAGAAGGTGTAGTCATTGTTGATAGATAGATGCTAACAGACAGACAGACAGACAGACAGACAGACAGATAGATAGATAGATGCTAACAGACAGACAGATAGATAGATAGATGCTAACAGACAGACAGATAGATAGATAGATAGACAGATGGATAGATAGATAGATATATAGATAGATAGACAGATGCTAACAGACATCTATATCTAATATCTACGTTAAAAATACAAAAGGTGCAAATCCTTTATTGTCCAGAAGGTGGAGTCATTGTTGATAGATAGATGCTAACAGACAGACAGACAGACAGATAGATAGATAGATAGATAGATAGATAGACAGATGCTAACAGACAGACAGATAGATAGATAGATATATAGATAGATAGACAGATGCTAACAGACATCTATATCTAATAATATCTACGTTAAAAATACAAAAGGTGCAAATCCTTTATTGTCCAGAAGGTGGAGTCATTGCATAATTTTGTACAAAATGATCCTGCTTTAGACAGACAGAATTTCATCCAGGTCAACCCTGCTGGATGAGGCAATTTTACTTTACTGTACTAACTGTACTAATCACTTATCAATAAACACGACCATATCGAAACAGATGCTTCAAGACGACTGAACCTAGTCCAATTTCAGCTGCATTTTAAAAAGCACATTATACGTAACCTTGAACTATTTTTCAATCATAAAAGGTGAAAAATAAGTTTGTAACTTGATAAATATGATACACTGATCACAGCAGTAACCAGCAGGACAGCCCAGCTACCAAAGGAGCTCGCAGGGAATGTCTTGAGACAGAACTTTAATCAGCAGAGTGCAATGATAGTTTCCAGTGTTTATCACGGTCTGCTGTGACCTATAAAGATCCACACTGGGAGTAAACACAAGGGAGGGACACGTTCACCACAAGACGCCTCGTTCAAGAAGATTTAAATCTATTGCAGTGTAAATGAAAACATTGCCAATTAAAACGGTGTGAAAAAAATAAAAAGGTTGTGTATTTTCTAAAGGATACCGGGTAAAATCCCAATCTATGAACCCTAAATATACTATTTTCTCACATTATTTTCCATAAAAGCAGAACTCAGTAAATCAGACAGATTAAGAGTTATTAAGAGTATAGAGTATAGCCACAAAGTCTATCTTTGGGGCATTTTTCCATTTTATACTGAAAGACGTCAACATTTGGTCTGACATTTCAAGGAGAATCTGACCCAATGAAAGGATCTACTGTATAATATTTCTGTAATATGCCAGCTTACATCTTCATAGTTCATCGACAGACTTTTGCCAGTTGTATTTTATAAGTTTTTCTTTTAATAATATTGTGTTGTCAGTCTATTGAAAATGTGATAATTTAAAGTGTGACAAATACATTTAAAATAAAACTATGTGTCTTTAAATGTGCTTACATTAAATTAATTACATTTTTAATAATCATCATTAGGTACAATAATAATTTGGTTTAATGTGTATTGTAAAACCCTTTAATTGAGGTGGGATAGGGGTACGGCTAGGACAGGTTTGGTGGTATGGGTAGGTTTAAGAGTGGGTTAAGGTATAAGGGAAAGGACAACAATGTTATTACATGCAGGTATTTTTTTTTAAACATAAGTACAATGTAAAAACATCACGTATGTAGACGATACACTGATCGGGCAGGTGAAGTAAATAACACTGATTATCTCTTCATCACACATATATTAGGTAGCAAGTGAATATTTTGTCCTCAAAGTTGATGTGTTAGAAGCAGGAAAAATGGCAAAGCATAAGGATTTAAGCGAGTTTGACAAGGGCCAAATTGTGATGGCTAGAGTCACAACTGGGTCAGAGCATCTCCAAAAACTGCAGCTCTTGTGGGGTGTTACCGGTCTGCATTTGTCAGTATCTATCAAAAGGGGTCCAAGAAAGGTCTGTGATGAACCGGTGACAGGGTCATGGGCGACCAAGGCTCATTGATGCACGTGGGGAAGTGCATGTGTAACAAACCTGGGGAACATATGGCACCCGGATGCACAGGAAGAAGGCAAGCCGGCGGAGGCAGTGTGAGGCTTTGGGCAATGTTCTACAGGAAAACCTTGGTCCTTCCATCAATGTGGATGTTACTTTGACATGTACCTACCTAAGCATTGTTCCAGACCATGTACACACTTTCATGGAAACGGTATTTCCTGGTGGCTCTTTCAGCAGGATAATGCACCCTGCCACAAAGGAAAAATGGTTCAGGAATGGTTTGAGGAGCCCAACAACGAGTTTGAGGGGTTGACTTGGCCTCCAAATTCCCCAGATCTCAATCAAATCGAGCATCTGTGGGATGTCCTGAACAAACAAGTCCGATCCATGGAGGCCCCACCTCGTAACTTACAGGGCTTAAAAGATCTGCTGCTAACATCTTGGTGCCAAATACCACAGCACACCTTCAGGGGTCCAGTGGAGACCATGCCTCAACGGGTCAGGCCAGTTTTGGCAGTGAAAGGGGGAACAACACAATATTAGAAAGGTCATAATGCTATGCCTAATTGGTTCAAGTGCATTGTATCAAATTAATAAATGTTAGTACATGTAGTACAGTAGTTAAAGACACTTAATATAAAATGGGACAAAATGAATGTGACTGCAAAGGACTTTGGGGAGTGTTAGTGTCTTTGTATTTACTGTAGATGCTCTGTCAGGGTCACTGTCCAGGGTGACTCACACTGACAAGCAGCACGGCCCACAGACTAAAAGATGACTATGACACAACTCTTGGCTGAACTTTATGTTCCTCTCTCTTATAAATCCACAATCTGGAATCTATGGGGTTGTTTCCAGCAAGCAACAAGAAAATGCCTACCAAAAATAGCATCAACAACAACAACAAAAATACATTAAATAGAAATACTATAACATTAATAATTATAACTATATACATTTGATGAATAATAATACATTATTATTATTAAATACAAATACAGGAAAAGCCTTAACCTTATCCTGCAGTTGTGCTCATGAACTGGACCTTCCCCTGGTTTTTCTGTTAATTGTTTGCTTATTTACTGTTGTTCATTTATTATTTTTAATAATTTAAACTCTTTTCTTTTCTTACTTCCTTGAGACGGAGTATAACACTTGGGGGCTCATCCATGATTTTTTTATATATGTAAAATAATAAACATGTATTTACTACTACTACTACTACTACTAATAAATATACCTGCAAGCAGCAATTATCGGGACCAAGCACAACAGAAGCAAACAAGGATGCTAGTAGCAGACCAACTGCAAAAATGAGTAAAGACATTTGGAGACAATTTTAAGCAAAAAGGTTGAAAACCGATAAAATACGTTGAGTTGTACAGAGCCAATTTACATGTTTTGTCAAATTATAGCACCTTGGTGGTGCAGTTCCACTGCCTTTTTCATGCTAAATCGCAGCGTTGAAAAAAAACATAAGGTGAAACCATGTTTGGTATCGTTGTGCTCAGCAAGGATTCAGTAATCTAGGGAAATGACTCCCCTGAAAATAAATTAAAGTTCAAAGCCAAATCCAAATGTTATAAGCATGTACATATTTCATTTTACCTCTAGGTGGCGTTGGCTCGAATCTTCTTAAGCTCATTCAGGACATTGTGCACTGAATCCGAAATCGCCCCCTATATCTTAAAATAGGGCACTATTTGAAGGGACAGTCATTTGTAGTGGTGTCCGAAACCATAGATGTTTGAGTGCACTCGTTCAATCCCACATTGCACCACAATAGTGTAAAGCCGATGTACACACAATGGCTGTCCAACTTAAAGCACTCGCTTTCATTCACTCCTTCAAGTGAACTGTATTAGTGGACTTAAGTAGGGAATAGTGAATGCGATTTCGGATTCATCCCAAGTTTCATAATACGCTAATTTGTTCATAAAATACAGCATTTTACTACAAAATTCAAAATGGCCAACAAAAATTGGATATCATTCGACTCAGCATGCTGTCCCGAATCTAACCACTTTTATGTTTTCTGGGCAAACTGTTCAGAAGTATCTCCGTACCAGTAGGTGGTGCTGCGACAAAACGCAGCAAGTTTAGTCAAAATATGATCATGAGTTGAGGAGATATAGCCTTATGTCTATTTTCGCAAACGCTACGTTAAAATAGTTTGCACGCTATTCAGCAAAACGGTTCAATCGAATTATCTTGAGCCAAGAAATCAGGGGAAAAAAGAAATGTCTAGAGCACAAACTTAAGTCAAACTATAGACAGTTTGTTGTGCTAGAGAGAGTTAGAGTTTGAGGCTCCAAATTTGCTAGTGTGGCAATTCAGAATGCCCTCTATCAGTGTGCCAAACAGCATTCTGAGTCAGACTAAATGAGACAGTTGGATTAGATTCAGGGTAATGTGATCCTCTGTTTGACTGTCAATGCCATTGTTGTGACAATAGCTCTAGAGACAAAGAAAAATCTAAGCTTTTAACTTCGAGTCAGCCCTTCAGTAAACAATAATTTTTGTCGTTAAACATAGTTACAGTGAAACAGTTTTGCATTAGTGTCATAAAATAAAGCATGATTGTGAGAAGTGTCTTTTCACTGTATACCAACAGACTTCTTAAACCAGGTTAAAATTGCTAACATAGGTCATCTGATATTTAACCCTTCGCAAAAACAACTTTGCATTTCAAACTGGATTCAACTAAAAGAAACTGACGGCCAGCTCAGACTGTCAACATCAGAAAACACCCTTATCTCAGTGAACAGACAGGGTTAGTCCCACGAGTCCTGTGGTGACTCTGCTGATTTAGCGTGAATTATTGACAGAAAAGATTTCTAGCATCAAAAAGTTTACTCACCATAAAATAATTCTATCTCTCAGGCCTACAAGACTATTGTTAATAATTAATCTGGATTTAATCAGTGGTTCAGAATCATACCTTCTTTTCATAAAGTCTCTAATGAGCACATGATGTTTTGACAGTGGGGCAATCTGAAAGTTATTTTTAATTATGCATTGTTTGTTCACAGGGCATTAACTAATGTTAACAAATAAAACTATTAGGCTAATAATAATAATCTTAGCAAATACAACTTATTGTGAAATATTACCAAAAGCGTAGCCTGGATGCCAGCTGAACTCACAACATTTGAGCTCGGGCAGTTCGGTCTGGACTCGATCCATAGAGGAGTAATTATGCCCGAAAAGAAACTGTTTGGACCAAACAAATTGTTAGGGCGGGCTTTAGACGATGATGGACAGATGATAAACAGTAATGTAATCATCCACGTCATCAAAAGTGCTTGGGTTTAATTTGTTCTATATCCTTAACGGAGAACTTGTTCGTTTATGCATTCACCTTCACTATTTCTCTCAGAAATGATGATCGTGTTGGTAAGTGCTCCGTGTATTCTTAAATTCTTTTTTTACAACACCAGCAAAGATCGTTTACACTCTTCTTCTTCTAACGTTACTTATTCCATAGTGCGTGCAGACAGGGTTACTGTTACAACTGCTACTCAAAACAAGCCCAATAGCTTTCCCGGAGGTTCTCCGGGGAAAAAAAAGGCATTTGAGGGGGTAAAATGTGTGTTATTTTGGCAAGGTTGCCTGCTAAAATTCGCATTCCTGGGTCTATATATCACATAAATGGGGTTGCGGACTTGGCAACACAGTGCAGTTGAGTTCTGTTGACATTTGACAACTAACGTTATGCGTCGCTCCGTTGCTCTGATTGGTTGTAGGTCTATCCAATTGAGGTCTTTCCTGTCATGTTCTGACTAGAATTGAGTATGACGACGTCAGGCTACCCAACACATCTAGTACTTATGCAAACGTTGATCACATTTGGAATAAAACATAAGCTAATCCAGCCAAGGCCAAACTTTAAGAAATTATTCATTAATTGCATAGCTGGGTCTTCAGGCTATGCAGTCTGTTAGTTCACCTCGCCTCTTAATCTGAGTCGTTCTTTCTTTTGTCACTTAACATTTAATCACATCTGTTCCCTGGAAAGATTAGTAATGTTACACTTCTCCTGTCTTTGGGTTCGAGTCGTTAGTTCCGTCATCAGTGTCTGATCTGGGCCGTGACAGCCCCATATGCAATGCCTGCAGCCCTGAAAACAGAATTGATTAGTTCAGCTCTCGAGTCTTCGGATTCGAGTCATTCGTTCACTAACTACAGCCCCATAGGTGAATGCAGAAGATCCTGTACAGAACCGTTGGCCTATAGCGCATGCACGGTAAACACAAAATGAACGAATCGCTCTCTCAGACAACTCGTTGCTCTGGAGTCATATTTAAGATTAGTTCAAAAAGAATGAATCGTTCTTTAACGACACATCACTAACGCACAGTTGTCAACAGAACTCAACTGCACGCACGCTGGAAGAAGAAGAAGATGAGTGTAAACTATCTCTGCCGGTGTTGTAAAAAGAATTTAAGGATACACAGAGTACTTACCAACACATTCATTTTTGAGAGAACTAGTAAAAGTGAATGCAAAAATGGACAAGTTTTCTGTTTAGGATTAGAACAAATTCAACCCAAGCGCTCTTTGGTGACGTGAATGATGTTACTGTTTGTCATCTGTCCATCATCGTATAAAGCCCGCCCTGACAATTTGATTGGTCCGAACAGCTCTGGTTCAAGTCTAGACCGAACTTCCGGGCCTCAAATGTTGTGGGCGTGGCTAAGTTCGTCTGGCGTCACGGCTAATATGGAAGGCCAACAGGGCCAAAACATGTGAAACTGACAATTAGTAGGCTATTTAGCGTTTATTAGTTCTAAATGCTCCTGTCATCTTCTGTGTTCAGACTTAGCCTAAAGGCCATCTTCATCTTCTGTGTTCAGACTTAGCCTAAAGGCCAAAGTATACTTCACTTTTTTATGCGTACGCGAGGGTCAGCGTACAGTGCTAATGACGCAAATTTCATCATCAGAAGAGTACACGTGTACTGTACACGCACCACAGGATTTTTGTTATTGCATGTACTTGTATGCGCAGGTCCACAAGGTGACAACCGTACCGTGGGGGTGACGATTCACAAGGTAGTCAAAGAAAAACTGCAAACAGAAGCAACAGGAACACATGCAAGGTTCAGCGACAATGGAGGTTAGAAAGTACCTCCAAGATATTTACATGGGTTGTAACTTGTGGCAAGAGCTTGCTGAAAACGGCACGTGCGTTGAACGCCTGTGTACATGTGCGAGTTTAAAGAAGTATACTTTGCAAGGTTCGACTGTGCGCATACACGTAAAGAAATTAAGTATAGCCTACTTCCGGCTTAAAGGGATAGTTCACCCAAATATGAAAATTCTGTCTTCATTTAATCCACAACGGATGAGTTGTTTGGAACTACTTACTAATCTTAAATTGTTCCAAACTGTATGAGGTTCTGTCTTCTGCTGAGCACAAAAGAAGATATTTAGAAAAATTTTGGGTAACAAAGCAGATAGAGCAATCCTTGACTACATGGTATTTTTTCCCTACTGTCAATGGTTGCTCTATCTGCTCATTCTTCTAAATATTTTATTTTGTGTTCAGCAGAACACAAACTCATACAGGTTTGGAGCAACTTAAGGGTAAATTATGACAGAATTAAAATTTTTGGGTGAACTATCCTTTTGATGTTTGCTACATTCAGGAAGTGTAGCCTACTCTTGGAGGATGAAATTACTGGATTTTCCAACAATATTTCAGAACTACGGTAATGCGATTGCACTTTATAATCTTATTACTCAAATCTTCATACTGGTGAGATTTTTTTTAAATTTGAATAATTGACCATAGTAGGCTAATTAAAAGTTCTTCAAATTAGCTGTATTTATCACTGAATTTAACAGATAGGCCTGAACACTATTTTGAAACTCATGCACTGAAGTAAATGCATGTTTTAGAAATAAAATAAATCTTTACACATTTATCTGACAGTGTCGGCAAGTGATTTGGCAGGAAACCCCGCTTTTTAGAAAAATGAATAGCCTACTCATGATATTATCAAAACAATTTTATTCAAAAAAACATTTTTTAAGTAGACTGTATCATTGCAATAGACAATGCAATAGATATAGCTGATACTGACACCTCTTCATTATCAAATTTCGCTGGTGGCATCAGTCCATATTTCAGATGTGTGCTGCATGGTGTGTCAAGAAGCATCAGCACGTCACTCAGGCTCAAACTTCGTCGCTCTGGTCTGGATCAGTTCTCCATTTTCCCAGCACACCAACATGACTCAGGAGGACACCATCATAAGTTAAGCACGAAGTCTTGAAGAACACCAGCCTCCCGCATAGGTTGCTTGTGCCGAGCGATCACGGTCTTTTTATCTGTGCACAAGTCTGCACAGTTTCCCGACGAAAACTTGCCTCAACGAAAGTTCAGCGACTGGCGCGTCAGTCCAGTAATAATCATAAATTTGTCCTTCTTGTCCTGCTGAAGAGCCATAAGCGCTTTGGAGATGCCCTCGGGATCCTGGTACAGAGTCAGGATGCTCCTGGCTCTCTCCACCGCTTTCAGGTCACCTGCTTTCTCGAAAAGTTTCACCAGCACGTCCTGGTTGATGTTCTCAAAGATGTTCGGCGACGCTTTCTTGCGGTGCGCCGTGTCGAATTTGACGCCGCTGGCGGGCCGACGCGATGCGAGCCTGAAGACGCGTAGGAAGACATTGCGTTAGAAAAGACCGTTTTCAAGATGCCCTGTGTCTGTTAGCAGCGGTTGTGCTCTGAGTGACTCCAGCATTGGAGATAAGCCGGTTTTATAGGGGACGGACTGACTGACAGAGCGAGAATTCCCTTTTGAGGTGACGTCATAAACGGTTAGTGAACGCCCAACTTTAACCGTTCTCAGCAGGACGCGCTGAGGGAAACTGATCTGACGCAAAGATAAACTTTATTAATTAAGTAGTAACTGACTCACTGTGAGCGAAATCTTTCGGTTCATTTAAGTACAACTTTATAGACGTAGCTAACTTGCCTTATGACAAGAATCATTTTTATGGACTCTCGGTAATAGACTTTTTATGTCCCAACTCGTTTACTTATAGGCTATAACTCGATTTGTATAAGTTAGGCCTACGAATATTGATATAAACATAAAAAGAGAAAGAAAATATACCATTTGTTATTAACAACATGAAGTGCTAGGGGGTTCGGGAGTTTAATGAGAAGCTATAATACATTTTTTTTTTTTTTTAATTTAAAATAAATTTACAATAAAAACAATCAAAATAAAACACTTACTAAAAAAACTTTATTGACTATTGTTTACCTGCACGACATGTGACTATTAACCAAACATCAGAGAACCTTAAACCTGATTTTATTGTTTATTATTATGATGATGATGATGATGACTTTTTATTATTGATCTAACTTAACTTAAAACCCCAGGGTGTGCTTCAAGCAAATATATTCGGTTAAAGAGGTTCCGCTGACAAAAATTTGGGGAACTGCATGTAAGTATGAAATAATGAATTTATATATGTTTGAGAGACAAAAGCCTTCCAAATAATGCATGGTAAAATGCCTCACTGAGTGATAATTCAAAATATAATTGACGTGTTCATTGGGAGTTGATCAGATATGCAGCGTTGCAAAGTTAAGAAAGTTGATGATGAGTGGCTGGTCTATGAGTGCATTTCCACAAACCTGCATATCTTCTGAATGTATAAAAAGCAGGAGGCTTTTTTTAAATTATTATTATTTTTTTAGAAAGGGTAATTTAAAAGTAAAAATATATAGGGAGAATCAATGAATTATGAATAATTTACTGCCATTGTATTAGTAATCATGTAATAATCAATTAAACAACAACTGTATTTGATTACAAGTGTTTTAATATAAATAATAAAGCATATCAATCAAATTATATAGGCTACTTTTTGTTTCCAGTTCATCAAAAATGAAAGATTAATAGTAGAAGCATAACTTGTAAAGGATGAGTGTTATTATAATCATATGTGATTAGATTATGACTAGGTTTTGGAATGCTTTAAAGAATAAAGGCATAACTCAAGTTTGGGAGTTTTCTTGCTTTACAGAAGTTGTAAGTTTCTCCAGTGTATTTTGTCATACTATCTGTTTTATTGATGATGAGGGGAACACAAAGGGTGAGACCACTAGCTTAGTTCAGATGATTTCATCTGTACAAGTTTAACATTTAAATGTTTTATGTCACCTGGGAAGTACCTGCATGGCATTCACGACCAAACTTTATGAAAAAGACAAGTGTTATTTAAAGTTTCAGCAAAAGCCTTGAATATTTTAGCACATGTCTTCCTCCTGTAGGACATTACGTAGCAAACAAGCTGTTTCATTGGAAGAAGCTATTGCATATCTCATCGGTGATGCTGGTTTGGGAATAAAGAACAACATGCAACGCTCTCATTTTATGAGACAATGTTCAGAAATAAGCACTGATTGTTCCTTCCGCATGATCGTATACTTGTCCCATGCATGCATTAGTGCATGTGCCATGAAAAGAGTATACCATGCCATGAAAGCCTTATAAGAGAGGCTTGAACTATAAAAGTGTTAAAGCACAAAAATTAAATTAAAAATACAGTAAAAAGCTGTTAATTGTAAGTGAAAAATGAACATGTTATTTAAAAAAGACACCCTTGTATAGTAAAAATACAGTTAAATTTATATGTATAATAAGTTAAATGACAATGTACAGTCACCAAAATAACCCTAACCCTTAATCAGTCCCTGTATTATTGTAATTTCCAATAACCACAGTTATTTTCTATACACACACACACACACACACACACACACACACACACACACACACACACACACACACACAATATTGAATTAATCTTAATTTCCGTTTTAGAGGATTAAATTGACAGAATACGGACAGATATCGTTCAGTGTCTCGTAGTTGTCTAAAAAAACTTTTATTGAAATGCACTAGTTTAAAGGAAGTCTAAAATTGCCTTTTTGAAAGCAAAATAAAAATATTATAGCAAAATATAGGCTATTATTTAAAGCCTTAAGGCTTGATTGTTTTCAGTGACTACATTAAAAACAAAAGTGATTCATTGCACAAGATTATTCCAGTTATGAATTACACTATAACGGGTGGATAAAACAACAACAACAACAACAAAAAAACAGCCTATTCCCTCTAAAAAACACCCACAGACTGTACTTTTGCTAGCTAATGTAATCAAATTCTGTAATCAATTTAGCTCCCACAAGCCACCAGGCATATCTCTACGATGGGAAAGGGAAGGGTCTACTATAAATACATGTATGTTTCAATCGCTAATATGTGCTCTTACGCTGATACTCAACATTTCTGAGGAAACAGAACGCATTAAGCTATTTTTATGATAGCCCAGTGTGGAGCTATCGTCAGAAGGGAACAGCTGGGAACACTATCTGGGATCAAAGGCAGCCATTACAGTATAGGCTAGTCTATTGGGCTCCATGTGTAACATCCGGCACTGGAATGCACATGCAAACTCACATTTACGAAATTGTATCCTTCAATGGAAGGAAGGATCACTTCACATTGACTTCCCCCATTTGCACATACACTAGGCTACTGATTGCATTGTTAGGGTTATTTTGATAACAGTCAGGACTATTCTCTGCTTATAATGTGGCTGACAACCATCAACAGGAGGACAGTGTTATGAAGCATGACCGCAGTAACTAACAGTGACTCTTCTGTACTGACAACATCTCCTTTACATGCCTTTCCTCGACAGTGACCCATGAAAAAGAAGTCCTGGCTGGAAAAACTGTTTCTGTCTATTTTCAGACTATTTTTTTGTTACTCCTTTAAATTTTTCCATTTAATATCTATTTCCTCTCAGAAATAATAGCCTACATTTTGTGTCTACCTCACTTAGCTCAGCATATTTAGACAATTTGTCACAACGGTCTGACTCAGACTGAATAAATATGAACGTAATGTAATGTGCACGCAGTTAGTGACTTGAAAACAGCGGTCTCTAGTGGATGAAAATAAAAGGGTCGCATTTACTGATAATTGCAGGTCTCTGACCATGACTGTTTTATGAAGATTGTCCTGAATGGACTTTTCAGACAATAAAGGTAAGAATTTAACGTTGTTTTCTTTATGAGAGTTGGCATGTTTGCATCACACTTTGACCCATTTTCCCCTTCAAACACTGCTAGAGCAGGGTTCATGACCTGGGTAAAAAGCGGTGCTGCTAACCTGTTTCTACATTACCAGTTTGAAACTTTCCTTTACCCAGGGTTAAAAGTGGGTTTTAGAACGACGATTACCCAAGTGCGGTGTGGAAAGCCAGCTGGCATTAAACAGAAGCCTCATCGACACAACAGATGAAACTGGATAAATATCCGGAATACCTCTGACTTGTAATGCTGTCCGAATCATACACTGTTCGTTCGCTGGCCAGAGGAGAACTGGTCCCCCAACTGAACCTGAAGTTGTTTTTCTCTATTCTGTCACCTGATGGAGCTTTGGTTACTTGCCACTGTTGCCTTTGTCTTGCTTAGCTGGGGACACTTAATATTCAACAATATTACTGCTCTGCCTGAATTGACACAATTTTATGAGAACTGAACAAGCTGGATGATGACATCACTGTTTTCTCCAGAGTGGCTCTAAAGACGAAAAATAAATTAACTTTTTTACAACAAAAATTAACCATCACTGAACTTACTTAAAGGGATAGTTTAGCCACAAACGAAAATTAACCCATAATTTACTTACCCTCAAACCATCCTAGGTATATATGATATTTTTCTTTCATACAAATACAATTAGAGTTATATGAAATAATTGCCCTGGCTAATTCAAACATTATAATGGCAGTGAATGGCAGCCCAAAATTTGTACATCCATGTAAGTGCATCCATCCATTATAAAAGTGCTCCGCACGGCTCCAGGGGTTAATAAAGGCCTTCTGAAGCTAAAAGAAACTTTATAAAAGTAAAATATCTAGCTTCCGGCGGACTGCCTTCCACATTCAACTTATGAAGAAAGTGTAACGCCTCTCGTAATTAAAAACGCTTGCGCCGTGTCTGACATCATCGTTGTCCAAGACATGGTTACGCCTTAGTTCAGTTTATAAGTGCGTAGTGTTTCTTTTAAAAAGTTCTAGTACATCGTTGTCGCGTTCCCTAAAAGTGCTAATTAGTCAGCAGTTAATTAGCTTAACAAGCTGTTGGAGGTGGCTAACTGAAAGGAAACATGGCGCCAATCAGAGAGATTAATTTGAAACAATGGAAGGATCAAGAAGGAATTTCAACATGGAGTGTGGTCAAAGAACCTGGTTGTTCACAATCAGCTGTCAAAAATGTCTATAGTATAAACTAAAATACGGGCAGACAGATGACAGTGTCAGAGTAGAAAACTCAAAGCAATATACCCTGAAAATAGAAAAAAATAAATAATTGGAAACAGGAGTCAATGTATATGGCATAACTGTATGAAACTGGCTGAATGAAATGGGATATACATACAGAAAAGACAAGCAAAAAACCAGCACTAACACCTATATAGAAGAAAACAAGGTTACAATGGGCTAAAGAGAAACAATCATGGAGGGTGCCATTCAAATGAAACACAAAAGATGACTGCCTGAAGAGAACTATCAAATTTCCAAACTCATTTATGAAATGGGGTTTCATGTAAACGACCAGAGGAGATGGCAATCATTACCTCAACAGTCAATGCACAGACGTACACTGAAATTTTGGACACTTTTCTCATTCCATCGAATAGAAAATAGGTTCGGAGACGAAGAACTTGTTTTTCAGGATGATAATGCATCCTGCCACAGAGCAAGAGTGTTAAAGCTTTTCTTTAGAAAAGGCATATTATCATCTCAATGACATGGAACAATCTGGATCTCAAAAATCTCAATACAACTGGAAATTTATGGTGGAAATACATTTTTTTTGTCCATGACAAGGCTCCATCCTGCAAAAGATGATCTGTCAACCTCTATTCGAAAAAGTTGGAACCAGTTTGATAGGGAATATTTTTTTTCCATTAGTGAAAGAATTCAGGCTCATAAAAGCCAGAGGAGAAGCAACTAAGTATCAAAGTACTTGCTTTGTTAATGATTCTATAATTTTTTTCTTAACACTGAGTGATTCCACTTCAACTTGATCTAGGAAAAAACATTCCATTAATATAGAAAAATGTCCTGAATTTGTTTGAGGTATGTTTCATGAATGTTAAGCTATAGAACAAAACTTCTTTGTCGTTTGTGTAATGTGTTTTTTGCTATAGTGTAAAAATCGGGGTGAACATCCACTAAATGTAGTGATTCCATAATTTTTGCGTGAGTAAATGCAGAATTTTCATTTTTATAGTAAACTATCCCTTTAAGACACAGCAGTGTGACTTGATTCAACTGCACATTTATAAAACAGGATTCCAAATAGCAGATATTAACATCTAAATTGGATCAGTGAAAGTTCCACTGTGAGCTATTTACCATACGATTCGAGCAGCAGTTTCCACATCTAAAATACTGGCTCTAATAAATGGTATCAATTTTCCATCTTGAAGTCCTGCGGTCACAGATAAAAAAATAAGCGTGGATCAAACATTTTAAAACACGTGAAAAAATATATTGCACAAACTGAAAAACAAAGTAATGCAAAATGATTAGAATAGCAAACAATGTGGACACAGATCAAAATATAAGCGTGAACCAAAAAAATTAAAAGTGCATTAAAAAAAATAAGCGTTAATCAAAACTTTAAACACATTAAAAATTATATTGCACAAATCTTAAACTTAAGAATACAACAGTGATATATCAGACTGGAACTGTGACTGGTCGCCATTAGTATGGAGAATTTAAAAGGGATAATGAACTGGCTTTTTACATTTTTTCATACTGTTGTCTGAGGTCAACTAATGACGTTTGCATGGTTTTTACATTAAAAAACATCATGATGAATAAGTAATAGGGTATTTTCTACACTGGTTTCGAGCCTAGCTCCTGAAATGCTCAGTTTTTATGGGCTAATTGGATAACAGTTTTGCACTTTATAATCAGTACACTTGTGGAATTGTTTTGAATACTTACAATGTGGAAAAACAGCAACCGGAATGATTCGCCCACAGTGCTCGCAAAATGTCTTTCAAACAAACACAATGATTTATCTCTCATCCACCAGAAGTTAATTGGAATGTTATTTTTTATTACTTTGCACGTCCGATCTGTGGATATAACTGCGAACCGTGCATCACTTACACACACACACACGCCAAATACATGCATCAGCAAACCTTAACTGCAGACTAATCAGCATGTTCAAAACTTCCACGATTGTATTTTTCAAGTCAAAAGAGTGTTTTTCTCCACTATTTAAGATAACCTGCGGGCAGGACGGTGATACATTTTGGTAACCCAACTGAAAAACACAGTAGCCCCGGGACGACGGGCTAGAGATTTTGCGAGCCCTGGCCCATACATGTGTTAAGTTATCGATAATTATGCTTAGTTAGACATGTACACATCAAACGATCTGTAACAATACAACACTAACACATATAAAAAACATTTTCTACTCTCATAAGTGTGTCACCATTCCTGTCAGATCAATATAGAAGGCACAACATCATTTTTTTAAATCTCATTCTGTCTGCAAATCCAGTCTTGTTTACAAAAGAATCCAGGGTGAAATGAAGCGAACGTCTTACCAACGCGACCTGGAACTTATAATAAAGTTAAAAATAAAGTTCAACCGCGTTCGTAATATTGGAATCAGAAGGAAGCATATGCAGCGACTGTGTTCTTCCACAACCAGGCACTGCACAATATTTTGTAATTTTCATTTTTTTTTTTTTTTTTTTTTTAAACACGTGAAAAAATATATTTACCCATTACATGTCATGCATGAACCGGTGGGCGGGGCTACAGAATTAGGCGTTCGTCTTCTGTTGAGGTGGCATTTCGCTGCTCTCTGACGTCACAGGGACACACATTCGCAGATCGATGGTTTGCTGAGCCAGCTGTCAAAAAAAGCTTTTAATTGACTAACAAGGAAGTTTTTAGCTCTGAAACTTTTATATATCAAAAGCTCAAGGAAAAGTTGATTTCTCAAACCATGACCCCTTTAACGATAACGGATAAGATTTTACCCCAGCTCGAAAATTGCCAGCTGATGGTTATTCATCTTCCCCTGGCCTGTAGAAATGAGCATTAGTAGCGAAAAGCCGCAGTGGAGTGACGTCAACTCCCTTCATTGATTGATTGGCTAGAGGAGGAGCTGTCAATCTACAACTAGTGGACCAATGGTGACATTTAAACCCAACCTAATTTACATGAAACTCAAACTGCAACATTTGGAAAAACAAGAGCAGAAAATTAAATATGAGCAGAAAATATAAGAGAACAAAGTACGGAATAATAAAACCATGGAAAACTTTTTAAGAACAGTGACCTGTGACCAGATCTGTGACCATATTGTTTGCTATTCTGATCATTTAGCTTTTTTTTATTTTTTAGTTTGTGCAATATAGCTTTACATGTGTTCTAATGTTTGATTCACGCTTATTTTTCAATCCATTACCGCAGAACTTTAGGCAGAATATTGATCCAATCCTACTGGACCTAACTCAGTGTAGGGAAAGAGGCAAGTGAAACAGCAAGTGAGACAGCAGGTGGAGCTGTTTACACGCTTCTCTTTTATGAACATGTGAAATGCTCAGATCAGGCTTGATTGTTTGAAGTACTGTAAATGATACCATGGTTTTTCTGCCAATTGTGTTTTGGACGCTTAAATAAATGTAATTGTGTGCACCGTAAAATCTGCATGAAATAGCAGTGTGATGATATTCAAAAAAATTTGCACACAAAAGCATGATCTCATTCTTAAAACATTTTTGAAAGCTCCAAGAGGGTCAAGCTACAGCCTTAAAATTACAATACGCCTTAAAAGTTTGTTCAATGACAGTAAAATAAAAACGTCAGAGAATAGATCATCTTGGAGAGGGATTGAATTTATGAACTGTCCAGAACTGGCATTTTTATTTGTATACTGTTGCCTCAAGTCAGCTTATGACGTTATCATGGTTTTTACATAAAAAAACAATGTATTGAATAAGTAATAGGCTATTTTATACCCTGGTTTTGAGCCTCTTTCCTGGAACGAGTGAGGTCTCTGCAGAACAAGAGTGGGCATTTCCAAATTTGTGGGTGTTTTCAAACTGATGGGTGTTTATAAATCACAAAATGAAAATGATCCCCTTCACTGACCCCACCCCTAAACCCACACTGAAGTGGGCAAATCTAGTAACGCAGTGGAAAATGGCCCTCTGTTTATGGCCATACCCATTGATCTGATAAGTTACACACAAGTACACAATAGGGATTGTTTTGAAAGCATATGGGGAAATGGCAACCGGAAAGATTCGCCCAGCTCGCAAAATGTCTTTATAAAACAAACACGATTTCTCTCTCATCGACCTGTAATTAATTGGAATGTTTTTTTTTTTTTATTACTTGGCCCTAACACACACACACACACCTCACTGCAGAGTCAGATAAATCTAAGCATGATCAAAACTTCCGCAATTGCATTTTTCCCGTCAAAAATCAGGTCAAGAGAGTGAACAACACACTTGGTAGCCAGTCTGGAAAACACATAGCCTCGGGACGTTGGGCTTTGCAAGCCCAGGCCCATAGGATACATGTCCGAGTCTGATCAGTGATCACGAATCGTAGCACAACACCTTAAATAAAGGATTCTCCAGCACTAGGACAGCACTGTGACACTGTGCTAAGTTATGTTCGGTTAGACACTTAATCATTTTAGACACTTAAACACATAATCAATAGATATCAAATGTTCTGTATCAAAGCAATACTAAAAAAAAGTTTTTACTCACACAAGTGTGTTGCTTCATTCATTCATGTAATCTCATCCTGTCTGCAAATCCAGTCTCTTGTTTACAAATGAATCCATGGTGAAATGAAGGAACAAACGCACAATGTCTTCCCCATGTGAGCTGGATATTCATTAAAAATAAAAATAAATGTATTCATAATATTAGAATCTGAATGAAGCTTATGCGGCATGTTTATTGCTTGGAAGTTCGATCCGGTTTAGCTCCAGGTAGGCCTATGTTATTTATCACGTCAGGCACGAGTCGGTGAGCCGGGCTACAGAATCAGGCGTTCTTCTTCTTATGTTGAGGCATTGTTTCACCACACTGACGCCACAGCCTGGCACATTCTGAGATCTCTCGTTTGGTGGGCCTGGTGTCAATAAATCTTTTTGACTAACAAGGAAGTTTTTAGGCTCTGAAACTTACAGGATATTCTTATATTACCATGACCTTTTATATATCAAAAGCTCAAGGGAAAGTTGATTTCTCAACTGCACTTACTGTATAAAAGTCAAACTCTTAGAATTTAGTTCTCTTACACCAGAAAAAAATGGTTGAGTTTTCAGAAGGATTCTCTAGAAACGGCCTTGACAAAGACAGTCCAAAATAAAGAGAAATATATCACAAAGAACAGCCAAAAGTAGCCCCGCCAGTATGTGTGGGTGGTCAATAATGCTCTGCAAACCCTTTACCACAATGGACAACCGCAAGAATCCAACTGTTCGGCTATTGCTAAGCACACACATATCAAGAATAAAAACCAAGCTTCTTTTGACAAAAAGTAGTGCGCACAGAATTCGATCAATCAAAAATGAAACTGGAAATTAAATAGATTGACTCTATCGTTGTAAAGTTTGGGGTCAGTAGGATTTTTTTTTCATTCAATTGATCAAAAGTAACAGTAATCACATTTATAATGTTACAAAAGATTTCTAATAAATGCTGTTGTACTTTCTATTCATCGAACAATGATGAAAAAAAAAAAAGGATCACGGTTTCCACAAAAATATTAAGCAGCACAACTGTTTTCAACATTGATGATATATAATGTTTCTTTAGCATTCAATCGGCATATTATAATGATTTCTAAAGGATTATGAGACACTGAAGACTAGAGGAATCAAATTAAGCTTTGCATCACAGGAATACATTTTAAAATAAACAGTTCTTTTAAATTGTAATTATATTTCACAATATTACTGTTTTACTGTATTTTCATTAAATAAATGCCTTGGTGAGCTTGTAAAAACATTAAAGTCTTACTGAACCAAGTTTTGAACAGTAGTATATTTACTGTATCCATGCCATGCGTTTTCAAATGATAAACCTCTTGCAGTTATTATACACTCCCAGGATGCATTATTTAAAGGCAAGGGAGGCAATTTCAGAGAGGCTAGCAATAGGCTTTGAAAGCATAAGATCACACTTTCCCTATCGTATCCAAAGCCAAGCCTCATCCAAAACACATGAACTTGCGAGATGAAAGACTGTATTAAATTACCTCATGCACATAACATTACAATAATAATGAATGTAAACAACTTAAAGAGCGCCGACTGTTGATAGTGTTGACACAAAAACGCACAAATCCACGTCTGAGGACAGGTAAGAACATCACAGGTTGCCATCTTGTAAATTACGATTATGACATGATGTAAACGCAGCATAAGCTCATTGTTTTGATTCAGGAGGAACTGTAAAAGGCAGCTTCTGTTTGTTTGTGCCACTCTGCCCTAACACTCAAAATACTTAATTGGTTTGAGTAGGACAAACTTAAATTAAACAAATTAGTTAAGATAAATTAACTGTTATGATAAGTTATTTTGAGTTCACTGCACTCACATATTTCAAGGAAACTGAACTGTTTCATTGTTTTGAGTTGTATGAACTGATTTCCTTTAATTAAGTCTAATTTTAAATCTAAGGCTGGAATTTTTAATTTCCCAGCATGATTTGCCCATGGCATTCGAAAAGGAGGTGAAATTCTAAAATGAAGTGTTATATAATGTTTTTTGTGCAATATATAATGGTAAGGGAGATTTAGTAGTGATTAATGTTTTGTTATACTTGGTTTGTGAGCAGGTAAGTTACATGTTAAGTTGCTGTACTCATGTAGTGCTATACCATGCTACTGTTAACATGTTAACAAATTAGTAATTTGGCATTTTCTGAATTAGTTTGTTATAGCTAGAAAAACGTTTCTAAAAAAACGAATTTAAAATGAGTTCTGACAATTAGGTTTACAATAAAGTAAATAACATTTGATTAGCAAGAACACAAAATAAAAATGTTAATTAACTAAATATTTAATGTTAATTGTTATCAAAAATGAATGAGTCAGCTGACTCAGTACTTCAAGTTAGGAGCAATTATCATGCATGAGTACTACAAACTCAAAACTTGATGGTTCTGCTTACTTAAAATTGGGAACATCATAACTCAAAAAATTTGATGTAACTGATTACTTCAAGTTATTTAGGTTTACAGAGAGTCTGTCTAACTCCGCATATCATTATGGAACATGCTGATGTGTGTTGGCTGTGGGTGCGAAGAGGTATGGAAATACATGTAATGTTGACAGGCAGATCGAATTCCACAAAGATATATGTAAAAAAAAAAAAAAAAAAAAAAACATACGTTACATTGCCTACCCTACCTTTTAAGATGTTAAAGTTGTACATACAGCAACTAATATCTGACATTCATAGTCAGTTCAAAGTTATTGATTCAGCTAATGTATATTGAATGTAACAAGTTTTTCATAATATCGCTCTAATGTGAAAATTCCTGAAACTTCCTGAAATGTTTCTTGTTTTCAGCTCTTCCAATAGCTCAACCACCAAAGGTTTTTTTTGACTGTAGGTTGAATTCTTTTACTCATCTTCCTGTATCATGGGGATACAGTGGGGAACTGATGTGGGCTGTATTGAATGTTACCATGTATTTCACAGCAGCAAAAGAGAAACTATTTAGTTTTTTTTATTTACCCTCGCCTCCACAATGCTAGGGAGAACTGTGGACTGACATGAAAGCGGGAAAATAGATTTTATTTAAAAGCATCGGTTGTCATCAGATTACAAAGGCATTATTACAGGTACAGATAAATGATCCCTCAGATCAAATACTCGACATGATGACTATTTCATCTATTGGATTAGATAATCCCATTTCTCATTGAGCATAATGGATGAGAATGGCTTACATTAAATAAGCCAGTTTGTTGTTAGTACAATAGCATCTATACAGGGACAATGTGCTTTCAGGGGATTATTAAAAAATGAGCTTGTGAAGCAAATCACATCACTGACAAAATCCTGACAGCAACGAGCCTGAATAACAGCTCCAATCCACCTACCTACAGCAAGCGAGGTTAAAGTCCTCATGAAATCAAATTTATAGTTTTTTGGTTTTTAATATGAATATGTTAACCTTACTGTTATCAATAAGATAGTGTGCTCCAAAACAATGACAAAATTTGCCTTTAGAAGAAATGAACATTCAAGATTTCATGATTTTGATGACATCACTGCACCTCAGCTTCTCTGGCCAATCAAATGCTCTCTAGAATCTGAAGCGTCCCGCACTATACACTATAAGACCTTGATACATTTACTATCTTCTAAATGGTGAACACTGGGGCGAATGAAAAGACACAACAGCAAAAAGCAGATCATACGCTCACGCTTCAGTGGAAATTACATCAACACATTGAATAATGCTGCGTGTTTCAAGGCACTTCAGTAGGCCTTTAACTGCAGTGTTGACCCCTGCACCTGCAACACCTCACTATTCAGTAAGAGGGTGCTCTTTACTTGAAGTTGAGATAGCTACTCGTTTAGTTTCTTTGCCGACTTTAAGGGTTAGTTCACCCAAAAATGAAAATTGTCATTACTCACTCACCCACATGTTGTTCCAAACCCGTAAAATACCCGGGAGATATTCAGAATAGATATTTTTGAAGAAATCCAAGAGCTGTCACTAAGTCAACAGCGTACGAGTCTGACAAAGGCTAGAAGAAATGGTTTTGTTTTAAATTTGAGTTTTTGCCAATGCCTGGCAAGTGGAAATATTGGTTAACCTTCACAGCACCTGTTAGTGGGTGGGATATATTAGGCAGCAAGTGAACATTTTGTCCTCAAAGTTGATGTGTTAGAAGCAGGTCAAATGGACAAGCGTAAAAATTTGAGCAAGTTTGACAAGGGTCATATTGTGATGGCAAGACAACTGGGTTAGAGCATCTTCAAAACTGCAGCTCTTGTGGGGTGTTCCCGGACTGCAGTGGTCAGTATCTATCAATAGTGGTCCAAGGAAGGAACAGTGGTGAACCGGCGACAGGGTCATGGGTGGACAAGGCTCATTGATGCACGTAGGGAGCAAAGGCTGGCCCGTGTGGTCCGATCAAACAGACAAGCTACTGTAGCTCAAATTGCTAAAGTTGTTAATGCTGGTTCTGATAGAAAGGTGTCAGAATACACAGTGCATCACAGTTAGTTGCATATGGGGATACATAGTCAGGGTGCCCATTCTGACCCCTGTCCACCACTGAAAGCAGCAAGAGTGGGCACGTGAGCATCAGGACTGGACCATGGAGCAATGGAATAAGGCCTGGTCTGATGAATGGCCGGGTGCGTGTGCATCACTTACCTGGAGAACACATGGCACCAGGATGCACTATGGCAAGAAGGCAAGCCGGTGGAGGCATTGTGATGCTTTTGACAGCAAAAGGGGGACCAACACAATTATAGTCATAATGTTATGCCTGATCTGTCTGTGTGTGTGTATATACATTTTTTTAAAAATGTTTTTGCTCTAATGCAACCAACTGCAAATTCATTGCCCTAGAGGAAACGTTACAAGAACTACAAGCTGTCACACACATGAAATCAAGCAAAAAAAATCAGCCTCTTTTGCATGGGTTAAACATAGAATAACCATTTCTATGCATTTTCTGGTCACATTGAAGATTCAAACATTGTGTAATTCTCCAGAGAAAGTGCTTGTTTCTGACAGGACAGCTGAACAAATAGACCCTAAGTTGAAATAAAATAGTATTAAGCAATCCAGTAAAAATGAATCTGATAACCTCCCCATGTTCAGCAGCATACTCAGTCTACTTAAATCTTCAGTCCAGATAGATGTGGTAGTACTTTATAGGCTCAGATACATTTAAATTATACATTATATTTAATTATGTTTTCAACCTCACATGAAAAGAGCTTATTACATACTAATTAAAAACTGTATAACTGCAATCATAATTGGGTTGAGCAGTTACGAGTAATAACTAGTTGTCGAATTTATTTTAAAACGATGTGAGTGGTTTGTTTTCCTGCAAGACTTTCAATGCATGCTCCACGTGATCTGCTGACAGATAATAGGAAACTGACATTCATTTTCAGGTTGGTTATGAACAAGCAGGCTTTTAAAATGGCATTGAAAAGGTGTTTGTTAAATATTCTGTGGTGCAACAAATGCTATTTCAAGGGCCTGCTTCAGCTCAAGGACTTTCAATAAAACAAAAGCATGATTCTATTTTGTTTAGCTGCATCCTTCACACAAACTAGCCTAAAAACACCATTCAACAAGACCTTCGAATTTGAAAACTGAGCTTTTCAAGCGATGAACTCGTGTTCAGGTTATAACAGCATGAACACATCATTTTTATCATGCTGCTGCACATTATTAATATTAATGCATAGATGTAGTTCTTAAAATATCCAATTGCGTGATACTACTAAATGTATAATCAAATGCATCTAACTGCAGTGTTATTTTAGAATTATTTATATACCATTATAGTAATTATTAATCATTTGAATTAGCATTTATATTTCAGTTTATCATTTTAGTGCTTCAACCTTAACTTATGCCAATGCACAATTTCATCAAATGTTTATATTTTATTTTAGCTTTATTTCAATTAACGCAAGGGATTTGTAATAGTTTTAGTCATCAACACCGTCTGAGTGTGCATTCTTTACCTCAAGCTCCACACAATCTCAGCCGTGCTCTGCATGTGCTTGTGTGTGTGGGCTGTGTTCAGACAGGTAACAATACACTAGCTGTCCTTCAAGCACAGAATGTTCAAAATGTGAGTGTCATAATCATAGGAAAATCTTGACGAGCACAGACATGGATAAAGAGGAGAAAATGACAAAGCCGGTCTATCAAAACACTACCTTGCCATCAATCAGCCACTCAAATGGTAAAAGCAGATGTAAACAGTCCAATTTCCAAAAACAGACAAATAAAGAAACAACACCAGGTTTTTTTTTCCCCAACATTTTTTGTATTTCATTTTACTTTCATTTTTAATGGAGCGATACATCAACATAATTCGAGATTTATAGAGGCCTCGCAATACAAGTACTTGACACAAACTTCACCTCGCCCTCTTTTATTAGCTATTAAGAAAAAAAAAAGGTCTTAAACATTTTTAGTAGATTCTGCAAGATATGTTTGGAATTTGAAATAGAAGCCCTCCTAAAACGGGGTCAATGGTCCGAACGCCCCAATTCCTCTCCCATATGAAAAAAACACCTCCCCCTCCCACCCGAAACCCCTGACTCTCTCACACCAGACATCCCCTTTTAAATTAAACATGAAGGAAGCTAAACAAAATAATAGTTTGCAGAGGCTCAATACATAAAACAAAGACTTGAAGAGACAAACACTTAAAAAGAGGACATGAAAAGGTGGTCATGGGGTCATGATGATTTACTCATCAACTTTTGGTACCTGTTTAAGGATGTAGGCCTCCCTCATGTCTGTTTTATATCGCAAAGAGTAAAGCAAGCGTTAACAGGTGTTTTTTATTTTTATTTAAAGACTGCATCGCCGTTTTGAGAACTCGCGAATGGAGAGGCAGCGATCATATACAATCAGCAGTTGTTGTTTTTTTTGTCAATGACCAAAAGCCATATATTACATTAAAACACTGATTTTTTCTTTGGATGAAAGAGTTACTTTAAATACAGTTATGATAACATGTAGGTTTACCCTCGTCAAGTCTCGTATTAAGTTGTGCGCCATGAAAACATGCAGAACCTGAACTGCTTGCGGCGTTAAATTAAGCACAACAAAAATTTAAAAAAAAATTGTGAGAGCGACTGTCTCTGCCTGCGCACAGAACTCGCTATAATTATTAGCATGGCACATGACCTCAAAAGTACGGGAAGTCAGAGTCTTTGCAAAGCACAATCTCCAGTCGCTGGATTTTTATGTAAAGATAACAATACAGTGTGCAGTGTAGAAAAAAAAGAAAAAAAAAAGGTCTGAAAAGACGATTCGGTAAACAGTTCTTGCAAATCCTGTCCTTCTCCAAACACTCAGTACAGTACAGTGAGAGCAATCAAAATAACCTTGTTTTACTTTAGACAAAAGCAAAGATGAGGCTTCAGTCAATCATAATGCTTGGACAATGGTCCACTCTAGAGAATACAGGCGTTTAGAAGAGCGTACCGCTCAGCTATAGAAATACTAGTGCTGAAGATACTTACAAGTTTGTTGATGCAAATCTTTATAGGTACAAAAAAATCTGACAATTAAATGGGGTTTTAATGTTAAAACATCCAAATGGTGGGCTACAATTGTAGAAACAGAAAATAAAAAAGGCAAGCAAGAACTTTCAGTTTAACTAATTTGATTTAGCCGAGATGAAACGCAAGACGTAAGGCATGCATGCTAATTTTCTGAGATGTTTAATGTTCACCTCATCCAATCACATTTATTTAAATATATATATATATATATATATATATATATATATATACACACACACTACTATGGTTTTAGCAAAAGGTGAAAAGATCTAAACGTGTGCGGCAGAGGCCAATAAAAGCGTGACTGACTACAAAACGAAGGGAGAAAGTAAACAAAAAAAAACAAGCAGACACGATCGCTCCTCCAACCATCTTGCAGGAGGACTTTTGCTTTTTTGCCTTATTGGTTCCAAATCAGTATAGTAGTTTGAGTTAAGAACAGGAAAAAAGAAAACAATAGAAACAAAGTAAACATCACATTTGGTTGAGGGAACACTTAAAAATGTACATGTACATATAAATGTGTCAACACTTGTTATTAATGCACTCCCCTTAGCTATAATTGGCATTTTGAAGTTTTTTTTTTTTTTACATCGTTTCAATAAAACTTTTTTTTTTGTTTTGAGTCAACAATTATCATACTTGCTTTGGGTATTCACAAATAAGCATTCTATATAATTATGTCGGCCCAAAAATGTATTTGCCAAGCGCACAAACAACGATAACGTAATTCTGCTGAGCAAGTCTTGGTTGTTTAAAAAAAAAAAAAAAAAAAAAAGAAAGAAAAGAAAAAAAAAAGTCAGAAATAAATCTAAATTTATAAACGTAAATTTACAAAATGGATTGTTTTTGTTTTTTTTAAATCTACTGAATCTAAGATGACCTTACACCACCCCAATGCTATGTCTATATATATATATTCTGTATTTTATGTACACATGTAATATTCATCATGTATGTATTCATTCATCTCAATTTTTCCACCATTACAGATCTTAAATTTCTTATCATCTATATCAATAAATAAATAAGAACCATGGTTTGTTTTTCACTACGCCCTCTTCATGGTATTGTGCGATTCTCCCCGAAATGGTCCAGGAGAGTTTTGCATGTAGGGGCATCACCTCTACCAAAAAGAGAGAGAATGAGAGGAAAACAGAGGGAGAGGGAGAGAGAGAAAAAAAAAAAGAGACAGAAAAGAAAGGATGAGGGAGAGCGCTAGGTAGCTGCTGGGTTACTACGCCTGTGCGTTGGTGCCGTTCTTGTCGGGGGAATTGGCTGCGTTGATGGAGTTGGCAGTGCCGTCTGGCTGCACGCTGTCCCTGCGCGGAGGCATTCGCTCATTTATCCGGTCCAGACCACGTGCTTCTTCGAAGCTTTGGATCTTGTGTTGAGGATTGAAGCCTTGGATGGCTGGAAGTATGGATGCAGGAAGTTAGATAATGCTCATGAAGTGACATACAACAATGACAATGTTAGCTTTCGTTTTGTGCGTTATTGTATCATTGGTGTCGTTGCATTAGTGTCATGACAGGAGTTTACAGATTACACTAGCCTCAACATGAAATGAGAGGCACTCACATGTAGTAATTTCGAGATGACAACAGGTCCTCAGAATTATGCTTTTCTATGGCAACACTTTCAACGGTGGTACGGCGGTCCTGTGTTACAAGTCAAATTTACGAGTTATACAAGGACTTGAAACAGTTTTTATGTAATTACGACATGGGGACAATGCACCTTGAAGTTTGAGGCTATTTAAAAATAAAAATCCCAACAGCGCAAATTTTTAAATGTAAAAAAATAAATAATTGGAAATTAAGTTGAAATTGTGATAAGGATTTTTTAAACGTAAAAGGCGATTTAATTAAATGCATGCATTCGGTTCAAAGAAAATGCCACACAAATTCACCTCTGTATGTGCTCTGAGTTTGGGTTGCTTATAACGTGCATTTGGGAACGCAACACGCACCAACCATCTTACCAAATTTGTAATATAAACTGACTGTTGCCAACAAAAGAAAAGCTATGCGGGCTTTCTATGGTTTTCCGTAAAAATAAAAGCTTGATGAGTTAACGTTTGAAAATGAAGAAATTAAGGGATAAATACTATTGTTGTTTTATAGTGAAATATTACAATAGTAACATTCAGTATTTGATGATTATTATTACTACTACTATTATTATTTTAGTCATTGAGATATAAATATAAAATAAAAAAAAAACAGCAAACCTGGAGCTTAAAAAACAAAAAGCAATTTTTCTTTTCACAAATCATGCAGTCTTCTATCCAGGGTTTGTAATTTACGCGCCAAATGCGGGTAAAAATCAGGCGGGTAACGCGGTGAAAATCACTGGCCAATTTGGCGGTTTACTTATGTTTACTCACTTTGCTGGGGAAGTTTGTGTAAGCCAAATCTGCACAGATTTAGTGCAAATACTCAACTTGTGAGTCATGATGATTTATTAAATACAGCGTATTGCACAGAATCTGGCTTACTTGAATACACTACACTTCACTAGGCAACTTGTTAATTTGCATTGAAGAAATATCAAAGAATATAAAAACATAACGTGGCGATACTGGGGTAACTCTGACAAAGTTAACCTGTTTTTTTTTTTGGGAACACTTTACAATAAGGTTTAATTTGTTAACATTAGTCAATGTACTGTGAAGTAACATGAACATCTGTATTTTTTAAACAGATTAATGTATTTGTATAATGTAACCCTGCTAATATGACAACATTAACTTATTTGATATGAACATTTCCAGTCAATAAAGTAGGATTACTACTAAGGCTACGTTCAGACTGCAGGCAAATGTGGCCCAAATTTTTACTCATGTGACTCAGATCTGTTTTTCTCATCACAGTGTGAACAGCACAAACCACATGGAATATGATTTCTCCAACTTTCATATGTGGTACTAAATCCGATACAGATCAGATGTTTTGCAATGCGACCTCAGTCTGAACAGTCATATAGGAATTCATGCGTCTTTTACGTCACTCTACAACAACATTCACAATTCTTCGCTCATGGGAGTCACTTAAAAGACTTTACATACCCAAAGTTATCATGACACTTGCGAATGGTAGTCAGAGAAGGACAGTGATGTGTCAGAACTCATAAGTATTACAGTGACAGCTATATTTACACACAGGCAAAACACAAGGGTTTGTATCATAAATGTTTAAATCTTTTATCTTGCCTGCACAAATTTGCTGGCTTCGGAAGCAGATCACACTATAAAATAACGTGTAATCATTTACTTTAATGTTCTCTGTGTTTACTTCCGTATAACACATGCTAAGTGAGGTCTTTTTACCGTTCTTCTGCGCATGCGGGTCAGTTCAGGACCATAATCTGTGCGCACTGGAATCTGATATTGGCCACATTTAAAACATTGTCAACACCTATACAAAAATATTGGATCTCAGCAATAAATCGGAAATGTAGACTAAAGCTCGCAGTGTGAACGCAGCCTAAGAGAGGGCTGATCTTCCCAAAAAAGGTTGATGAAATAAAGCTAAACAAACCAAGCATCCAGCTGAGATAAGTAAAAGTACAGTAAGGCGTCGACTAGGTTAGAGAGAATTAACCAGAAATTATGGCGTACCCACGTCAAGCCTGACATTAAACGCAAAAACAGGCCTAGATTTGAGTTTATCTGTGTGCTCTTTGGTCAGGAAGTGAAACTGATAAAAAACAAAGATTCAGTCTCATGCTGTGGTCTGCTCACACCCCATGCCTCTGGCTTTCCCCTTTAAACAGCTGTGACTGAGGCGCTCGCGCTCATGATTGTGAGACTTTTTGAAAGTTGGGTTGAAGAAATAGTTTACTTTTAATTTACTTAATTTACCTCATGTCAACACGTTATTTTGAAGAGATATTAAAAACACTTTAGTCACTTTTTTTAGGTTTGGAATGACATGAGGGTGTAAAATGACCAATTTTCATTTAGGTATACTATTATTTTAGGTTAAAGTCAAAACGACCTCATTTACTTTCTTAACACAAGTTTCTTATCACATTGTGTCACATTATGAAAGCAAAATGTATCATGAATGTTGTTGTAAGCGTGTTACTTTTATCCGTTTTGTGGCACAGAGATTACATATCACCTTTAAATGCAAACAGACAAAATGAAACAAAACACAAAAGGAACAACAAACAAATATCTCAACATGTGCAAATCAAACTAAACTTCTAGCTTTAAAAGTAACAAGCATGTGAACTACAAACACAAATAAATAGTGACATCGGCGACTACAAAAGGACGAAATGCACATGAACGACAGACAGTAAATCACAGGGGGAGGGTAACAGACAGACAACACTGAGAAGGTTTCACAGATGTCTTGCATACCTTGTGCTTCCTCTGCTTCTATGGTGGCTGTGTAAGCATGAGTAGTAGTGCCATGCCCAAAACGAACGGGGAAAGAAAGTGAGTCAAGTTATCAATGCAATCACAAGTACATTCAAACCCCCTCCCTGTTGCCCATTCATTCATCTTCCCCTCCCAACATCAGCCCAAATGCTTCACATGCCACACAGGAAGAAACCTAAAAGAGGTTAGTTTAGTTGCTTCATCCAGAACGTAAACAGATTTCAAAATTAGTTTTTACTTGGTGAGGTTTGTTTTTGGGAAACCATGCTTTTGAACCTGAGGCGCAAGGCCTTCTGAACGACTCTTGACATGGACTGAGTCTATTTTTACAGCTGAAGGTATACAATAGCCAAACAAGGAGAGACTTTCGCCGTAAAAACACCACGCAATGTACTGTATATGCATGATGACAGCTTATTTGTGGCTTTCACAGGAAGATGAGAGGCAAGACAGCTCTGAGCGATGTGCGTTTAATTCTATTTTCAGCTTCTGAAGAATCCTTTTATTTACATCTCTTCCACCAGTGCACCATCGACACATTACAAACACAAGACGCTGTTGTATTTTATTGTGCTTTGACGTTTAACCAAAAAATAAGGCCATAGACCCCTAAAAATGACATGTCCTTTAAAAGTGCCTTTCCGTGTATTTTTCACTAACGAATACCCTTTTATACTAGGGCTGCCCTATATTGGAAAAAACTAACTAATTAAATTTTCTTCAAGATAAATATATGTGATCTGAAACGATTTCACCAGATGACTTGAATAGCTATTTGGAAAGAATGAATCATTAAAGAATGACTGCGGTGATTTTGTCGGGGAGTGAATCTGCATAGAAAATAAATTAAAAGCACGATAAATGGTTACAAAACAGATAAATGGTTTTCAGGTAAGTCTAACAGTATTCAGGTGCAGAAATTGAATATTCAAATGTAAAATTACAATGCTAAGTCGTTATTGCATAAATTAAATAGAGAGAGAACCACTTTTGTAACTTTAACAAAAATTTATGATTTGTCTTTTGTTGTTTGATTAACTTTAAAATGACAGATGGCAGCAGGTTTATTCAGATGCTGTTCAATTTAACGAGACACATTACAACTGTTTACATTCACTCAAGACATTTTACAGTTTACAAGGATACTCTACGAGAAGGGCATTTTGACAATTTTGCGTGCATATGTCTGTTTAACCACAAAAAGAGAAAGAGTGAATACTGAATTCGGTGTTCTGTCTGAGCACAGAAAACAGCGCACAAGTTCCGTATTTAGTGCTTTTTTGCACGTCTTTGTGCTTGAATATAAACTGAGAGTTTATATTTTTAACATATAACATTCTTTATATAAACCTAAACGTGTGCAAATTATAAACTTTCACTTTATGATGGTTAAACGCAGCGATTAATATGCAAATCACATGCATTCTCAAACGTGCGGCATGGTCCGTACGGACCACAGATCAAGGAGTTTCATAGGAGTGCAGTGCTCAGACACGTTAAGCTATCGTGCCCATATGGGCAGCAAGCCCAAATATTCACCCTAAAAAAAAAAGTGCTTTGAGCATGGGAAACTAGTCACTGTGATATCAGGGTGTTTCCAATTGGATAATAAAGTGTTTAGCACATTCCTATGAAGTTTCTAGAATGTTTGGACTCAAGTCAAAAAAGCCCACCCCCTTAAGTCTGTATGATACCCTTGATATGGCTTGAAAAGTCTGGCCACTCAAAAAAAAACCTTGATGCATAGATCACAATTGTAGGATGCAACACACCAAAGTTTAAGGTGAGGTCTCATTTACTATTGCTTAACTAAATTTCACAGGAAAAAATTCCAATCATTTCAACAGGAATCCACATGCCCGTGAGCTGTGTAAGGGTGCAAAAGTTACCCAAACAGTTTTTTTTTTTGCACGTGTTTAAGTTGGTCACAAATTCACTGTGTTGCCCAACAGTAAGCTGCTTGATTTGAAGTGACTTGTGTGAGCAGTGCTTCATGCATCTTTCTATATTTTACGAAACAATCAGAATCATACCAATTAAAGTGCAACTAGTTTAATCAAAAACAAACCTGACCATGTTAATGTGGCTGTTAGTAGGAGGGCGGCAGGATGCAGCAGGCTGGTGAGTTTTTACATTGAAGGCCAGGAGAGGAAGCATGGCACACCGACATGCGCTGGCTAAATTGGGTCATATAGCGTCATAGTCATAAGCTTGCAGGAGCCCCTCTCACTGTGAAAGCATCACCCGCAGCAGCTCCTTGGCACTCGCTAAGATTTCAGCGCCGCTTGGAAGTTTTTCAGGTCCCTGTCAGGGCAGGAAATCTGAAGTGTGTTGATTGAAATCCCCTTCATGACCAAACCCTTCTAAAACCTTCCCCCTCTCTAAACGATATCAGTTTCGATGTGCAGCACCGTGAGAGAGGCATAGCTGCCGGGCAAGGCGGTGACAGAAACAGGCCGAGAGAGAGATAGGAAGAAGAAAGAGCGTAACAGGAGCAGGGGGTTGGTGGAGAGCCGGTAACACCCTCTACACCACCACAGAGACAGCTCAATAAGGCTGGGAGCAAGACTTACCGCTCTGTAGGGTCTGTCGGCCTCCTGACAGGACACCCAGAGGCAACGTCCCAGTGGGGGTCAAGCCCTTTAACTGCAACACACTCTCGTTCTCCTCTCTGAAAATACAGATTACGGATCAATTCAATGACTCTAAAATGTCATGTAGTGCAACCAGGAAAAATTGTAAAAAGGTTCCTTATACTTTGAACACGTGATCAGTTTATTTTCAAAAAAGACTTATTGACCTTGACAGAGTCATGAGTTTTTCCAAATAAATACATTTTTAAATAGACCAACCTTAAATTCATTACTCATATTCTACTCACATCAAATGCTGTTAGAGAATACACTGCAAAAATGTTTGACATTTTTTACAGAAAATACTGTAAAAATACTTCAGTAAAAACATGTTCATTGGTTAAATATACGGTACCATAGCATATACGGTAAAAATTGTTTTACATTACATTATATGAAATTTTATTGTAATACTGTCAAATTTATGGTTTTTGCAAATACCATAAACTTATATTACCATAGAATTTACAGTTAAATACATATTTTGTTTCTTATTTTTGTTGTCAGACATGTAAATGAGTGTGCTTTATGTTACATTTGATGTATTTTACTGTTTTACTCTGATGGTTTTTTGTCTTTGTGTGTGAGACCCTGTACACCATCTATATAGTCTCAGTATTTTTTAAGGTAAATTTCTGGCAATCACAGCAGTACGTTTTTTACCATATGTCTAACAGGATATTTTTACAGTGGTCAACATCTCGGTTGTGCAGAAAGGAGTGTGTGCGTGTCAAATCCTTGACCATCAGGGATTTGTATGTGAAGTGTGTATTATTCACCTAAGAACAGAGAAAACTCTGGCCATCTTGCCAATGGCACGAATCTTATTTCGGATCACCTCCTTGCGGACTGCCGGGGTGCCACCTGCCACAAACATGCACAAACGGGGAGGGACAGAGAAAAATAAAAACAGGCAGAAAGAAGGTTAGGGTCGAGTTTCATTGATGGTACATGGGAACAAGTTTGCTATATATCCATCTACTTGAAACCTTGTAAACTACTTTTATCCCAAAAAAAAAAAAAAATTAATTGAAGATATAATCAACATCATTACCTGCAAACTAGCCCTATTCTGATGGCTAGAGTCATTAATACTGTAGATCAAATTAGGCATTACATCCTGAACTCCCTTAAGGAATAAATAAACCCCATTTCAAAACTCAAAGGCTCACAGACACACAGAGGAAGTGTGTCAGGCCAAGTTAAAATTATGCACCATTCAAAAAAAAAAGAAGGACAAATCAAATGGGCATCAAGAACCGTAAATGGGACACTGTATTCCTTCATGACAGCTCCTCAGATGTGGGGTGGGGGCACTCAGAACGGGTTCATCTGGTTTCATTACAGCAAGAGAGGCACCACTGTACTTTATGGCTCTTGCCTTAAGAGCAGTCATTCATTTTGAATCGTGACTGAATGGAGACCCAGTTTGTCTTCACTTAGGCAAACCGTTAAGAGCAATGCATGTCTGGCTAGAGGGTTTGTTATAAATTTGATCATTTAAAAAAAGAAACAAAAAGAACGGGCTTTGAAGGCATTCATGCAGTACAAACTAAGCACTGTCTATGTGCTTCCTGTTTATGCATCAAACAGATAAAACAATAAAGCAGGATGGCCATTAAATCACACAATGCTGAACGCTTAATGCAGAGTTCATATTTCAAGCAACTTGCACATAAGAATATAGTGTCCCAAATAGAAATATATGGGTTATTCACTGAGGACTAATACACACTAATCAGAGAACTATTATTTGATGAGATGAGGGGCATGCTGGTATATATTTAACAGAGCTGAAATCCACATTGAGCAGAAAAAAGAAAAGGAAGAAAGGTGACATTTTACAGAAAAGGCTAATGGAGTAGACGTGTTGTTACATTTAAATTTTAATAAATGTTGATTACATTATTATTACAACATTTTTTGATACACAGAAATGATTTGAACGTTTGGGGTGAGTAAATTTTTTTATTAGAAAGAAATTAATACTTTTATTCAGTAAGGATGCATTAAATTGATCAAAGTTGACAAACTTAATATTACAAAAATGTTTTTCAAATAAATACTGTTATTTTGAACTTTCTATTCATGAAACAATCCTAAAAAAGTATCATGTTTCCACAAAAATATTAAGTGGCACAACGGTTTTCAACATTGATAATAAATTAACATATTATAATGATTTCTGAAGGATCATGTGACACTGGAGAGAGGCTCAAAATTCAGCTTTGATATCACAGGAATTGTATTTTTCTAAATGTATTCAAATAGCAAAGACTTATTTTAAACTTTAGTAATAATTCACAATAAATGAACAGGCATGGTGAAGCAGGCACGGCGACTGTATTTCATTTGTTTAATCAAGCTCCAAAAACGACTCGTTTTGATATTACGGGATCTGTGACATCACACAAGCAAATATATTTGCATATGACTGCCTCCAGAGCGAGACACTGACGAATAGTCATACATTGTCGCACCATAGGGCCCGCCCCACAGGCATTCAGTTGCTTAACGGCTGACACTTGCCCACACTGGATGCATGATGTCACATCAAAATCAATTAGAACCCATTATAAATCACTGAGGCCGTCTATACTGAATATAGTATACAGATGTGCGTTCAATTTCTGACATATTCCTCGCAACTGAGTCTGTCGACAACAGGACAAATGTAAGAGTGAACCACACATGCTGTGACATGTCTGGTTTAAACAGCTCTTTTCTCTGCATCACAAACCGCAAGTAAATTATTTCCTAATGCTTTGTCTACACTTACTCGTGCAACAACGAGTGGGCGTTTATATGGATTCCTATGACGTTAGCCAATCCTATCAATGGCCGTTTACTGAGCCTTAAAGGAGCCGCCACTTAAAAATGGATCATGTTTGTCCACATATATAGGGTGAAATAAGGTTAATTGATCTCATTTTTATTTTTTGGTGGGGCAAGTAAAAATCAAATCAAAGTAAAAACCATTGGCCTGACTAGGCCAGTATTAAAAAGTCCTTAGCATTGAGCCCTGATCCCTCACCTCTTTACAGAAAAAAAGGTCTCAACTTTAAGCCTAAATGGATTTATTTGAAGGATAATAAATGAATAAAAATGCTTTAGTGCTATAAAAACAAAAAAAACATTATATGTTCTCACCTTCACATGTGTCGTCTCCCTCTGACATAAGCTCATCATCAGAGCAGATGCTTAACACGTTGACCAGCATCTCTGTTACTGAGAGCACATGAGAGAAGACCGGCTTACATAGACTGCAATCATATGCTTTCTGAACCAAAAATGAGTCTACTTCTACTATTTATTACATGCTTAGGCATTAATACTACATAAATGACATGCTTCATTGTGTTCAACATGAGATCTATGGTAATTTTATACAAATATGTATTTGCTTATTCTTTTTGTTTGCATATGTTTTGTCTTCTTAGAGAATCATCTAAGCAAACCATCAGAACTGATAAATAGCAAAACTCATTTTTAAAACGACATCCATTAATTCCATACTCCTGACAGGTGTCAAAATCAATGTAAAAAAGAAAAAAAGACTAAGCCATTTTTATTTGCTCTTTACCTTTCTCCCCAACAAAGGGCAGTGACCATGTGAACACATCCATGAAGTTGGGCAGCCAGTATGGGTGAGGAGAGCAATTGAACTGCCGGATGTTCATGACGTTGTTCTCATATTTCAACACAGCAGCTTGAGGGGTAAAGGGACAAAAAATATTAAATCTGAAAGTCTGAAGAATTGTAATTAATTTGGAGAAAGGGAAAAAATAAAGACATTTTTATTTCAGCAAGACTGGCTTACCTGGTTGAGAAATTGCATAAAGCTAGAAATTAAAGAGTTCAGCACAGCGTTTTGAAAGCTCTTACCTTTATTGTTATACACATCTAAGTAATTTGGTGCAGAGAAGATTGTGATTAATGAAGGGAAGCCTGTCGTCTGACTTTTTCTGTACATTCGATACCTAAGAGGGTCAAAATGGGACGTAAATTGCCAGCAGTTCATTTAAAAAGAGCTGTTAAAATTGAATTGAAGCTCTTAGCCTGGTTTAAGAGTGTGCTGTGCAGTGGACTCACCCTGCATCTTGGGCTTCGTGTGCTCTTATAACTGACAACAAGTTATTATTCATCAAAAAGTCACATACTGCAGGGTAGCTGTTAGAGACGGAGAGAGGTGTAATTAGCGATTCCAGCAGTCCATCAGTCAAAACGCCATGACTAACATTGAGAGGTGCGACTGTGAACAGGGAATGAGTAGGCAGCTATCAAACAAATGTGCATGTGGGCAGACTGTCAGCTGGAGTACCTGTAGAAATAGGAACATCCTCTCACACTGTTGTGACAAAAGTGCTCTGAGCTTTTTTCGCTGCCATAGTCCTCACCAGGGTCAGACCACAGCAGGTCGCACATCGGCCCGAAAGCTGGCGGCTCTTTAAACCGGTCTAACTGCAGAGCAAAGCAAACAATTAGACCATTTTATCCATCACTGCAACAATACACACTCAATCTGCTCGTCAGTTTGATACACATATACCGATCAGGCATAACATTATATAACACCTAATATTGTGGTGGTCCCCATTTTGCTGCCAAAACAGCCCTGATCCGTGGACTCCAATAGACCCCTGAAGTTGTGCTGTGGTATCTGGCACTAAGATGTTAGCAGCAGATCCTTTAAGTCCTGTAAGTTAAGAGGTGGGGCCTATTTGATCGGACCACACATGCCAGCCTTCGCTCCCTACTGTAATTATGTTGTGATAAATAGAAGTGTCATTTAATTGGTAATCGATAAATAATAATGTATTATTCATGTTATTAATATTATTTAGTAATATAAGTTATAATTTGTATTATAATAAATTGAAGTGTTTAAATCAATATTTAGTAAATATAATTATCATTATTATTATTAACAACAAAAACAGAGGTGGGTCTAGTTGTCCAAAAACAGATCATTTCGAATGATGAGGTAGCTTAGTGAGTGAGACTTTTTTTTAACTTGAATATTCTTAGTGGTAGTGCTTTAAAGGCAAACCGTTTAAAGTTCAGACTTCACAGAGAGAGTTTCATCATGTTGACAGCTTGCTATTTATCAGCTACAACTCCCTCTGAGAAACTGCATGTCTAAATTCATCCCCTTTAAATGCATCATCACTACACTGGTCAAAGCATTGCTTTTGTAACATATTCACCATCTTCTGGTACTGTCACACCATGACTGTTACATACACAGTGGAACGGCACAGGACACAAAGCGGTGCTCCACATCTTACTTACTTTCCGGATGTCGTCGAGGCAGGTGACCTCAGGGGACAGGCCTCCGTGAACGCACAGGAACTGCTGGTTGAGCAGAGCGGCCAGGGGAAGGCAGTCAAAGGCCTCCATGCAGGCATCATACACAAGCTCAGAGTACTTAATCTTGCCTGCAATGAGAGAAGCACAATAAAACACCCATGTATCTCTGAACAGGCGCGAGCAGGGTGAATAAGCTTTTCAAGCCAAGGCTGTCACGCTGTCCGTTTGACATATCGCAGTAATGCTGGGTGGGTGAGGGCAGACTGGGGCTTGCCAACTTTCCAAGGCTAGAGGAATAGATGGAGGAGGAGGAGGAGGAGGAGGATGTTGCATGCCTTGTTAGGTGATGTTGCAGCATATCCGCGTGCTAATTGGGATGAACTGAAGAAGCCAGCGTGGCGGGAGGCTGATTAAAGGAAGCTGAGGCCAGAGACAGGTTACACATGGAACAAGGGCTGCATATCGCTGTTAAATCGTGACATTTTAGAACGAACTAACGTGCAGCATTTTGTAAACAGCAGTACCGCCAGATGAGAAACAGGCTGTCTCGTGATGAGCAAAGAACAACATTGCAGCGTGCCTCAATTGGTGAAGTAGCACATCATTATCAAAGGCGCATTGATTAGCTGGATGGAGAAACAGCCAGCCTCAATCTAGGCTGAATGAACACATTAACAGCCACAGGATTCGGCTGATACAAACTAGGGATGTGCAGCATGGCTTCATTTCCATAACGTATAAACGGACATTTTGTAACCGACTATACAAGTGATCCGTCTGGAAAAAGCCTACTTAATTTATGAATTAAATCACACATTCAAACAAATCCCATACTGAATGCTGCAGAAAAATAGGTCATACATGTGCTGTGCTTACCATGCATTATAATCCAATATAACATTAATTATAAATCAACTGAGCGCAAGACCAAAAGTACAAACTAAATATTATAAAGTAAATTCCTCAAAAGTTAGTTAAAGGTGCTATAAACGATGTCACACGTTTTTTAGGCCAAAAATGTGTCGTCACATACAGCAAACATCTCCTCACTATCCGCTAGCTGCCTGTCCCCTGAACACACTGTAAAAAAACGCGGTCTCTGTAGTTAGGTTTGGTAACAAAACCAACGGTTCAAAAACAAAAATATAAAAGTGAGGCGAGCAACGCTATTCATTTTGCCACTTTCTCTCTCGCCATCGTTACCAAGAAATGGGGTGAACAGCTGCTGCTTTGATGACACAAACGCACCCCGGTTCAAGTTAGTATTTCTCATTACCATGGCCAATGCTTGTGCGTCCGTGATTGAATCAGATTCTCATGTATGGAATTATTTGTAAAAAAAAAAAAAAAAACAAGCAGCAAAAAATAAAAACACTTTTTTGCAAGCAACGCCTGATGTTCACCAGCAACTATACATTCTATACATTATTTAAGGTATTCTATTTGTTAGGATATTGAAACAGGATCAGTTATCAAATAAGTTTAAATTAATTTAAACCGGCATAAAATTTCATACTGGTACAGTCCATTACAACTGGTAGAATAACTAGCCTATAAGCAAGCCTAATTGTAATATTTTAGTTTGACTTATCCCTTCCCTTTTCTTACCCTCATCTTCTGAGTGGACAGAGAGAAAACAAAAGCGTACAAAGTCGAAAGCAAAACAAAATGATTTTGCTTTCTGCTCCAGATATAGACTTATTAACACTGTAAAAAATAGGGCTGAGAAAACTACACAGTGCTGCCATAGTGAAGTGTAATTATATTAGGCAAAATATTTAAATTAACGCATACGGGACAAGGACTTTATAAAATTGACAGGTGTTACTATTTCGCACAGATTCTGTGTGGGTCTGCTTATGATCATCAGCTGCTGGTGGAAAGCGGTGTGAGGGTTTCAGTTAATTGTCAGAGTTTGTCATGACTGGGATGATGGCTGATGTAAATCTAAGTGGGAAGTGAAGAGGCCTGACGAGCGCTGAGGGATTGTGATTGAGCTCTGTGCCAGTGGACCGTCATCCATTACTCTCAAGACATGATATTTCTCGGGATGCCACGGGAAACAAATTGCCATGACAGAGCTGAATGATAGTACGTGGTAAAATCTCATTTCGCTCTCTTGATAACAATAACACACATGATCAGAGTTTCTAAAGAGCTGAACTTACATTCTTGTTTAAAGGTGAAGTACTCCGTGAGATGCCGACACTCGTGGTTGCCTCTGAGGAGGAAGAGGGTGGTCGGGTGGTTGATCTTCAGGGTCCACAGATAGAGCACACACTGCAGAGATGCAAACAGAAAAAAGCTAAATCAAAAAAAGTAACCACATATACACTAGCAATACTCTATTTATGGTATTCTGTTTAATCAAAATTTTACTGATACTTTCAATATTTAATTTTTTTTTGTTTATGAATATTTCCTACAGCTCAAACAACAAAAATCCAGGTCACTGAAACTTTGAAACTCCTATATCTCAATGTGGTCAGAGTTGTTTCTATGAAGCGCCAAACTAAACATCCTGCAGACTGGATTTCTCGTGTGCATTTAGTGGCATTTCAATACAAATATGAAAATGTGATGAATCACTGTATCGAACAGTAACACATGCATCGCAATGTACGCCATATTATAAAGTAGGTGCAGTTACCTGGCCCTAAACATCAAAGATGGACCATGAGTTAAAGATATTGATATAGAAGTGGAAAATGTTAAATGTTACATCAAATATAAACACACTATAGTGGAGAAAACAATCATCAGTAGGGATGCACTAATGTATTAGCCAATTATTGGTATCAGACACTAAAATAAATTATTTTCATTTAAAAACACAATGATCAGAGCTGATCATATCTTGCCAATCAAAAGATTATTATAATGCTTGGATTAAATCATGGGTGAGTAAATCATAGGGTAATTTTAATTTTTGAGTGAATTCTCCCTTTAAATCTGCCGTGACAGACCACAACACCTTAGTTCAAGCTTCAGCATGGAGCGCGAATCATCTCTTCCTCATTAAAACATGTTCTAACATGAAAAAACATGCATGAACATAAAAGGTATGTTGAAAGATGCAAGTTACGGAAATGTATCATGACTCATGCAATTGCTCAATCAGTTTTTCAACCGCTTAGTGACATCATCTTGTCAACTTAATTCACTGAATTACCTCAGGAAAGTTATCCAATGCTCACAGTTTGCATTTCATATATGTATGTTTATCTAAATTTGTCATAAAGACAAGTGTTTATGAAAACTACCTTATGTGCAAATAAGGTATTTTTGCTTACAAATTATTATATTTTAGTGCAATTATTATATCTGAAAATAAATAGCAGTTGAATATAATAATTTGGGCTCTGTTGTTCATTTTAAAATGTGTCAAAAATGTATGTATGTATGTATATGTATGTGTGTGTGTGTGTGTGTGTGTGTGTGTGTGTGTGTGTGTGTGTGTGTATATGTGGACTGGTAATCCCTACGGTATGGGGACAAAATGTCCCCACAAAGATGGCAATATCTAAATTTTTGTCCTTGTGGGGACATTTTTTGGTCCCCATGAGGAAAACATCTTATAAATCACACTAAGTGATGTTTTTGAAAATGTAAAAATGCAGCATGTCTCCTGCGATGGGTAGGTTTAGGGGCAGGGGCAGTGTAGGGGGATAGAAAATACGGTTTGTACAGTATAAAATGCATTACGTCTATGGAATGTCCCCACAAAACATGGAAACACATGTGTGTGTGTGTGTGTGTGTGTGTGTGTGTGTGTCTCTGCTCAGATGTGTTAGATGTGTTATATCTCGTGGCAGATATCACCCGATTATTAAGAATATCTATCTCTCTAATCATTCGCATTCTGATTTAGCTCAAGCTATTATGTTGGAAGACCACAACAAAGCAGGTTCAGTGTTTAAGAGGATTACACCTCCATTACTCCCTTTATTAAAGGCATAGATCACTCAAAAATGAAAATCATTCTGTCATAACAGACCACTAGCATTCACAGTATGCAAATTTCCTTTATGCACGGAACACCTAGTTCATTTTGACTGACTTCATTTGCCACTGAGTTTTTACACAAAACTGAATTGGATGCCATTTCCCACCATACATTTCTGTAATGTAATAAAAAAAATTGTGAACTTTGTCACCTTGCCGCTTGTTAGCAATGTAAAATGTGCCATATAAAATATGGGTCAGTAAAAAACAAAAAAACATCCATGCATACACTACTGTTGTACTAAAGTTGAGTCAGTACATTGCTGAATAGAAGTATTAATATCTTTTAAAAAACAAAGACCAATTCAAATGATTAAAATAGACAATAAAGGCATGTCTAAATATTTAGATCTCAAAAAATCTTTTGAACTACAAAGACATTGATAAATGATCTTGAGCAGCAAATTATTATATTAGAATGATTTCTCAATGATCATGTGACTGAAGACTGAGTATAATGATGCTGACAATCCAGCTTTGCATCACAGGAATAAATTACATTAAATATGCATTTTAAAAAAAGAACTAAAAATACACCAAGTAGTATGCTAGTATCCCCAACCTTAGACTACCGCTCGCAGATAAGAATTTCAGAAACTGAAGCTCATGTGCACTCCAAACACATTGAACCACTAACACATCTGAGCGGACAGAACATTTAGCTTCAAGCAAAACTATGATTACAATCTTTTCACATTCGCTTCCGATATTGTCTCTGAACTCTGAAAGCACTGAAATGTCTAAAGTTATAAAAACTGTTCTCTTGAAAAAACTTATTCTGTTTTCCTCTCAGGAAGGATAAGCTGCATTTAGGTTGTGGTTATTTTAACAAAGGCCCAGTAGCAAAGGCTGTTTCATCAAGTCCTACACTGAAAGAGACACAAAAAAATGTGAGTGTTCTCCACACAGCTCTGGGTGTCAGGGTGGGGCGTAGTCTGGTGGTGTAACCTACGAAACGTTTGATGACTGCAGTGTCCCAGTAAGAGGGCATTAGCAGGTGGTGTGGTGAATGACTGAAGTTCAGTCCTTTGTGGTCTGTGATGTCCAGGGAGGGAGTAGGAACTTTGCGTGGCCTTTATTGTGAAACACACCCGCTCTCTTTCTATGCGTCTCAGGTGGCCCACGGCCCTGAACCCTCTGCTGTGTTTGATGGTATTGAGCAGCGGTGTGTCTGCTCGCTTACGCCGCCTCTTTTAACCATGACATTTCTTCCATCCCTGAACTTTGCAACCAAAGCGTGACAGAGGTGGAAGCTTTTTGAGGACTCGCGTGCGCCGGACCATTCAGAATAACATCAGACATCAAGGCTGACTATATGAAAGACTGCAGCTGATAAACTGGACCAGAATTTTTCTCAAACAAGAAACGATTTACCAGTAACCTCGATTTTGAGAAACTCTTTCTCTGGCCTGCAGGATAGCAGGATCAATAATCCTTTAATGCCATCTGCTTCATCATTGTGGTTGCTTTACAATGATGACACGGTGTTGCAGGCAGAGGAGACATGCTGATTGCATCATCACAATGCATTCTGGTACAACAGAGGCTGTTTGAAAAGCACAGCCACATGGCATCTTCTGAGCGCCAAGGTACATTAAACGTGGACGTCTTAAGGGGTTTACAATGTGCAAGATGTATCTTCTTTCAGAAGAGTTATGTTTACAAAGCCTTAAAATTACAATGTGTTTTAAGGGACAAACTGGGCTCTTTTAAAACAAATCTGGATTTATGTTAACTGGTATAAATGTAAAGTCTAGTGGCTTAACTTCTCAATGTATAATGCCTTGGCAAATAGACAATTTTTTGCAAACTGAATGGCAAGTTTAAATTATTTTCATGCCACTGATGCTGCCAATAAAGCTTAATATGTATTCTACCTGTAGCAATCTTTTAAATTTGCTTATATATGCATATTATAGAAGTTGTTGACCAGCCTATTTTACATAACTTGTGACCATTACAGAGTAACACTCACCTCAATACTGAAATAGCCTCGATCCACGTAGTCTCCCAAAAATAGATAGCGTGTGTTCTGCGGGGAACCCCCCACCTCAAAAAGCTTCATCAGGTCGAAGAACTGCCCATGGACATCTCCACACACTGAAGATGGAGACAAAACACAGTAAGACCAACACTTGAAATTGAAACAATAACAGAGTGACATCATTGGAAGGGTGAAAACAAAAGGGTGTGGAAAGAAATAGCAGACATCGTGTACATGCAAGGAGGTAAGAGGTCATCTTAAGATGCATGTACACGATGTAACCTCTTATTGATGATATTCAAATCTTAGCAGAAATGCTAAGATTTAAATAGGGTGCACTAATCTTAAAACCACTAAATGGAAGTGTACAAATACTAGGCCCACTCAAAACAGCAGAGTGAAAAATCTCAATAGTGGTCACCCTAAACAGGATGTGGCCAAACCAACTTCATTTCCGGTTACAATGTAAAAAGTTGTAGAAAACAGCAGACAGAGACACTATCTCCATTATCCATCTCCATTTTTTTGGTAGGCCAATTATTACGCACATAGTGCATGTTATGAAAAACATGATAGTGTGTGTGTGTGGAGGGGAGGGTGGGATAGATGTCCCCATTTATATCCTCACACCTGTTTGTGTGTTTGCTTGAGTGTATGGCGAGTGTTGGGGGTTTCCTGTGGCCTCCGCTGGGGAATTAAAGTGTGGGGGTGTGTGCGAGAGAGAGTCTAGGATGCAACTGTTTCTCTGACCTTTATAGAGCAACCACATTAGGTTGCTGTGGAAGACTAGCTCCATATGAAAATAAATCACGCTCTTCTCGCTGGCTTGAGGATTATGTCGGGGTCACGACTAAACCTTAAAGATTAAGGATGATATCGGAGATGCCCGATCAAGTAACTGGAGAACCTTGAGGCTACTCTCATAATGTTCTTCATGATAAGAATCGTCACAGTCAGTAGTGGGCATCAATGCCTCTCTGTAATAGTACAGCATTAGGTGTAGCGAAGATCCTGCAAGAACCACATCCTGGATGTAGATGCTGATTGTGAATCACGACAGGTTTGTAGTGTTGCCGCACAGGGAGTCATCAGAACAAACAGCGCATGGATGAGTGTGCAATAGCCTACCTGTGATAGGGGCCTCCACTTCCAGCATGCACTTCTCGTGGCGGAGGATGTTGGCGCCGTCGTTGATGATGCGTAGGGCCGCGTCCTCCTCCAGGCGGCCCTCTTTCACCAGGTGGCTCTTCAAAAGCTCCACCTTGGGCTTGCCATCCTCGTACAGCTCTTTCAAGGTGAGCCGCGTCGTGGGAGGGTACGGCACCGCTGCGGGAAAGAAAATAAAGGGAGACTCAATTCTTTACTCTTGTTAGTCACAGGGAAACCCTGCTGGCAAGCATTTGATACATTAGAAAAATACTAAGCAACTACAAGACGACATTATGTGCGTTTTTTTAGCCATTTTGACCGTAGAAAATGGATTACAGCTTTGTGCTGGAGCAATTCAGACCCCATTTTGATTTGGAGCTACCTGTTAGAACGTCGCAACAAACGTCTACATTTAAAGCACCATGCTTACAGTCTAGACCATGCAGAGTCTCTAACAGTCTCAGAGTCTCTCATAGCATCTGCTGACAGGCATGTCTCAAAGTTAAGGAAATGTGGCTCCTCCACAAATTCGAAGGCAGATGGTGTGTGATAAAAGTGCTGAACCATAAACAGAAAGGTGTTACTCCAAATAAAAATATCTCAGCCCAGGATTTTCTGAACCACTTTCAGGCTTCCATCAAAAGTAACTCAAAGCTTATATCAATATTTTTCAAAATAGATTTTTTAGATGTTCAAAACCTGAGCCAGCCTAATTATTCAAGATTTTTAAGTCAAATAGTCAGTTCTGCACATCACTTGCCTGTACAAAACTCGCCATAATGGTGCTAATGTGTTTTAGGTGGTTGCTGTGATTGTCTGTGTTACACTAGTGTGTCAAAAGTACCGACTTAGGTACCAAGTCTGCACTGAAATTTAAAAAATGTGACACTGAGTGCCTGCTGACCGAAATTGAAAACACCTCTGATTGGCTATTGTGCTCATGCGCTCCTCGGATACGTCTGTGACTGGCTACAATGATCAAGGCATGGGAGCGTTTGAAAGCACACGGAAGTGTTTGAAAGTGTTTCAAACACGCCTGTGTGTATCTGTGCAAGCGCTCAGTGAAAAGCATCCCTGATGTACATTTACAAGTTTTAAAAGCACTGACAATTGTAGCCAAATCAGACATATTTGATAAGCGCGTGAGCACAATGGGCAATCAAAGGTGTTTACGATTCTGCTCAACAGCGTTCAGTCACATTTTTAAATTTCGGTACCGAAGTTGGTAACACTAGTGTAACACCGACTATCGACAGTGTTGTCACACATTAATTAGGGAACATTTCCTCACTGTCACATCCATACTGCTAAGGTTTTCTGAAAAAGTCAGCATGACCTTTTATCTTCCACTAGCCAAAAATTATACAAACAATTAAGCAAAACGATTTTATCAATCAATGCCACAGCACAAAGACTGCAGTATGGGTAACATGCTAATGTTTATTGCAAAGCATTGTGGATTTAAAAAACGCCAAACCCCAAAAATAATTTTTCCTAAATAATGACATGATGGAAGGATGTTCTGGGTAGTTGCCAAACCATTGCTATACGGTTGCTAAGCTGAGTTGCTGCTGGGTGGTTGTTAAATAGAACCCACTCCAAAGTCTCTTTTTAGACTTTTTTTCATTCCGTTTTATCATCCACCAGCCAAAAATCTTACAATAAGCCACACAATTTGAGGCATCATTCATGTCCATTGCACAAATGGTGCGGGATACTGTGGACTGTGGATTTTGAGAACCCGAACCCAATAAACAGTGCATGATCTTGGTAGGTGACTGTGTGAATAAGTAGGCCAATGACATGACATCAGCTGCGGGGCATGATTTACACTTAACTGGTTTGTGAGAAAAAGAAAAACTCAAAAACAATACTTGCAACACCACTAATTATCATTGCTTCACTTTCAATTCTTTCCCTGAATACAGGCAAATTAAACTGATGTGTGAAACTTTACGGTTGCAAGACAACAAGGTATTACTCAATTCATGACGATAACTGAAAACATACAGTTTGCAATGAGGTTGTCTGAAAAACGCAATGCCAAGCTGCCTGCCAGAAACTAAAAGTGAAACATATGCACGGTAATAACAGTTACCATTACAGGTCAGGATTTGGGACTCTCCCACAAAGCTTGTGGGTTATCAGAACACATATGGCCACAGCTGGTCCTGTCCCTTCCCCCAAACAACGCGCACAGGCCTGTCTTCGTTGTGGGGAAGACAGCTTAAACAAACCCTCGACAAACCTGGGGGCTGGGATTTTACATTCAGACACTTTGTGCATGGGCGAGCGCAGAGGCGGGCGGCATGCAAACAAATGCCTGCTGGAATTGCTCTGCAACCCCCCCGAGCCTTAAGCTATTTTCAGTTGCAGGAATTCCACAACATTCAAAACAGTTTAAGAGGAGTGGGGAAGTTACGTCCCGAAGTTAGGGTGGGGTAGAAGGCCAGCTGTCGGCATCGATACGGAATCCTCTCCGCTAGGGTCACAGGCCAGGATGGCACGACTCGCTCTCCAGAAGAATGTGGGTCTGGCTGACGGCCACGGCTTTCAGCGCTGGGACCTCAGGCATGATTGACCACAATAAAGCTTCAAGCTCAGATGACTAGGAACCTTCCAGGGACTCCAACAACAGAATTAAGAGCACAGGATCAATTTGGGTTTACAAAATCAACTCTTTTTCGATGACTTCTGCTCAGGCAGAAACCATCAGGGGATGTTGGTTCTTCTTGCATGCCAGTATGAGGAAGAGAAAGAGGGTGAATATTTCATGCTTGACAGAATAATGGAAGGACACCTGCTCATTTGCCTGTATTAACTAAAGCAGTAACAAGGCTATTATCTGGCTCGAGGGTTGAGTTCATCCTTCTGCAGCGACGGAAGTGAAAATGTGTAACCTCTCAGTGTGGTGCATTTGCATGTGTAAATGAAGCCCTCAGGACGGGAGGGGAATTTTACTATCAAAGTACCAAAATACTGTACATATGATCTCACAACCCAAAGAAGGCCCACTTAAAAGGAGGTCAGTTTTCAAGACCAAAAACACAGCATTTTTGCACTTGGCCACTCCATAGCTGTCCAACCATAAAGAGACTTCAAATAATACTGTAAATGCATTTGAAACTTAAGAGATTTTTGTTTCTGTAATCTTAAAGGGATAGTTGAACCAAAAATAAAAATCCTGTCATCATTTACTCACCCTCATGTAGTTCCAAACTTTTTTTCTGTAGAACATAACATTTTGAAAAATATCTCCAAGCTATTTGTTCATATAATGGAAGTCAAAGGGGTATTTTATTGTATAGACAAAAATAATTGAAACTATCTTCTTTTTCAGGCAAAAGCAAGCAAATTGGTGGGGAAATGATAACAATTGTAATTTTTGGATGGACTATCCCTTTAATAGGGAGTCATTTTGACCAAACTGCTTGTATATTAATAAGGAAGCTAGAAACGGCGTAACTTCCTGTGTCGGCCTAATCTGTGGTTTTATCACACTAAGTTTTTTTTTTCTCTGACTGATACTAGAGAAAAAATTTTTAGGTAAGAAATCTCATGGACTGGACAAGAGCTATCTTGGGTAGTACAAGCGAACCAAGAGAGAGAGGCCGTGGTGAGAGACGGGCCCGAGGTGCGTTAATCATGTATGAGGACAGAATAATTACACAAGCAGGGTGACGCTGACCCCGACAGCTCTAGTTTCTATCTGTAAATAAGCCAAAAGGTCAAAACATCAAATTTAGCAGCCTGACAGGGGTCCAAAACTTTATAGCATCAGCTGCATAACTCCTTTCCAGACGACAAGCATTAAATGGTGATATGGTTTTAGGGTGTTGATTAGCGATGCACCAGTCGACCAACAATCAAACTGAACAGACAGGTTCTCGCCCCGAGTTTGAAACAAAAACCAGGTCTGATTGATGACCGTTTTTTTTATTTTTTTTTTATCTTGGCTGATCTCTGTCCTGGACTTGTACACAAACTGCATTGTAATATTTTCACACAAATTACATTTTGGGTAATGATTTCATTGCAAAGTCTGTAACCATGACGTTAACATAGGCCAGAGACGGGACACGCTGAAGATGGATGAAAAGAGGAGAAGACAGCACAGACACCCCAGCAGAAAAATACTGTACCGATTCTCAAAATATTGGAAGAATAATATAAATATTGAATTGGGGGTGGGGGGTTTACATGAATGTATCTCCTCAGAAAGATTTAGATTTTCCTCTGACCTCCATATAATGCCTATTAAAGTGTACAACAGTAACCAAGGAAAATGTCATATCGCTGCTGTTCCATAAGCATCAACTACCGCCAGGGAGTGAATTAGCATTTTAATTCAGTCCATCTGCTGTTTTTGTTTTGTGTAGGTATGTTTTATGTAGCATCATTTCAAAAAGCTAAAGTTCTGTTTTTGCTGTTCATGCTACATAATATAGCATCTTTGTTTGGATTGAGATTAGCATGCAGTTGCTGCCTCTTTCAAAGGGCTACAGAAAATTTTAGGCCAGTTTAGCCTGTAATAGAGCAACTGATTTGCCCATTTGCTTATTAAAAAATACGGAATGAAGCGATGAAAAATCATGATCGGTGCATCTCTAGTGATGCGGTCCCCCCACTACAACCAAAAACAATGCTACAAAAAAGCAACCTAACCTGAATTGCTCTTTCATACTAACATTTCAACTGAATGCTGGTCCATGTTTAAATACACATCACAACTGCTGTACTGGCTGCCTCAGCAGGGGAAAGTGAGAAAAGAGTTGCGTGGAAACGTCTAGCAACTAATCAAAGCTTTTAAAGGCACTTAACCTCATCTTTCCTCCTCCTCCGTCGTATTGTTCCAAACACGGCTCGGCTGATGAGTGCGGAGTAGAAAAGTGCCGCTGCGATCCTTGATTCCCCACGCTCCGTGCTTTAGCTGTGGGAGGACTCATCAAGACACGGCCTTGGCGAGAACCTCAACTCCCACTCAGCACTTCAATCATGCTGGAGTTCATTCTTACAGAGAATATAGTCCTTTTAAACACAAGCTTTAGACATTTTACCTTCTAAACACAATATTTTCTGCACGAAACAACAGACGAGCATGCAATCAACAAGTTTTTTTATTTTTACACGAGTCGACTGAATTCAGCTTTCATCGGCCAAAAAAAAAAAAAAAAAAAAAAAAGCAAGCTTACCCAGAACATCTCGAGGTGGTATCAGAATCCTGGCGCAAAAAGCACTCAACACTGATTGGTCATTGGCTAGCAGTGGTTTCAAGGTGCTAACAGTTAACAATAGAGTGCAACAGCCTTAGAAACTCTTTTCTCCACAGGGAAATTGGCAGTTTAATCCTTAAATGACAGACCTACCATGAGTTCAAAGGTTGTTCATACACATTATATTATGTTATTATGATAATCAAGCTCTATTTAAATGATAGAACTTTAGTAACTAGAACTAAAACTTGGTGACCATGTATAAATGCTTATTTGTCTGGACTGAACTTAGGACTGTTGGTGGTGCTTTAGATATTGATAAATACGACCAATTCTACTACTAATAACAATATACATTGCACTAAAGATTGATGAGTTGCGGGGTTCATGAATATTAATCACGTTGTCAGCGTTTGCTTGAATTGATTTGCTGAAATCAAAACAGGGACGGATAGCAGAGCCATGTATGCCGTTGTCGCGTCTCACTCTCTACATGGCACTGGGTAATACAAGAGCGCCAGCCAATGAGATTGCCGTATGCGCATTAGATCCGCCCACTACTAGAGAAACCGCATATCTTCTGCTTGTTCTTAAAAGCTGAATAATTCCAAATGAACTCCGTTATTTTGACAGGAAAATACAACAAAGAATATTGTTTACATGTTGCGCGTCGATTCTGCGTGGAACGCAAGACTCGCGTGCGCTCTCTTTGCGTGTGTGTGAGAGAAACAGTGCTCGCAGCAAAGTGACGCAGAGTCGTGCGCCTTCACACTAGAGTTTATGGCTTGCCGAATACAGGTACTCTGGTACATCTATTGAGCTGAATTAAAATAATACAGACCGCTTGACAGAGAGCGAAACTGTAACCGTATTCAACGATTGAAAATATATCTATGCTAAACGTATACTTAGCCTCTAACACACACTGGCGAGTAAAATCCAAAAATGTATTAGAACAATGGCTAATGATAGATATTATTAGTCACCCAGAATGAAGATTTAGTGACATATGCATTTTAGAGGGTTGTCTAATAAGTAGCAAATAAAATGTGAGAATACATACAATATGAGAATATGATAATAAATGTGTCAAATTTCAATGCTATGGCCTTTATGTATAAAGATGACCATCTTTAAGCATGACTGTTAGGATTTATATGAAATGGTAACGCTTTAAAATAAGAGTCCAATTGTAACATTAACCTAATACAAGTATTGTTAATTTTAACATTTACTATGTATATTTGAAAGCTGTATCTCTTAACAGCACTATGAATTAACATGAATGATCAAGGTATAATTAAAATATTCATATTTTAATTAGGGATGGGCAACAGTGGTCGAGTGGTCGAGTACTCGAACGTGACAGCGACGATCGATCATGAAAACGATGATCGTCCTGTCTTAAAAAATATATATATTTATCTATTTTTCTGATTGGTTATTGCGGCATTTTGGGCGGTAACTGAGGTCTGATTGGTTAGCGTCAGAAAGCATGCGTTCCAGACCGGCGAGATAAAGTGAAACTGAAGTGATGCCTGAAATCACTGTGATCATGAAATACAGTGCAAGATGTGCAGCGCCAATCTGTCATATAGTCCTAGCATTATAATGAGAACAAGATTGTGATAGAATGTTGTAAATACAGATCTGTGCTTTAGTTCCCCGTGTATCAGCTGATCAAGGAAATCCACAAAGAGAGTAAAGGCTACATCAGAGCGCGGTCAAGTTCACGTGCGCATCCGCGTCCTTTTCTGCAGATTCAAGTCGTAAGATTACTTTTATGTTATCTATATCTGATTAATATCATATAAGATGCGTTTGGTTGAGTAATAACCAGCTAGCAAAGCGCTGCCGTTAATACCGGCTGGTGTTCATTCTCTTCAGTTTCAGCTCAAATGCAAACAGCCCGACATTTTCGACTCTGGGTTATTCCAGACGGTCATATTCTTTTTAGATATGCTTTATTTCTTTTTCAAATCATTGATGATATTAATTATGCAGCAGTGGTATATTGTTCTCGTGTTTTTCAATAGTAGACCTATGTTTTATTTAAAGTTGTTTCTCATCGTGGATTCAAAAGCGCAGTGATGTCTGTAATCACTTCATGAAAAAAATTATGTGCAGCATGTACACAGCATTATAAAGAGAACACGATTGTAGGCCTAATAGTGTTGTACATTTTCTGTGCTTTCGTTGCCCTGTGTATCGTTGTTGTTAAGGGAAAAGCGCTTTCAAAATGAGTTTCCTTTTCTAACCATAGCCTGTAAAATATGGCCAAGTTCATGTGCATGTTTGTGTCCTTTTGGGCAGATGTAAACTGTAATCGGCATATATTTGATTAATCTCATATAGTATGCGTTTGGTTGAGTTTATTAACCCGCTAGCAAAGCTCTGCAGGGTGGTGTATTCACAGTTTCAGCTCAAACGCAATGCCCGATATTATTGACTGGGTTATTTGAGACGGTTATTTTGTTTTTAGATGTTTCTTTTTCAAAGACATTTATGCATCATAATCTAGCAGTTATTTATAGTTAGTTATCTAGCAGTTATTTATAGCCATAAGTTCATGTTTTCATAGACATGTCAACAATAATTTTCGTAACAGTCTTAAAATAGTTTCATATCTCCATGACGGAGACGCCCCGCCCCCCGCTCAAGCCCCATCCACGAGTAATCGATTACTCGTTCTTGAGACCTATCGATGATCGAAATGAGAAATTGACAAAAATTCCCATCCCTAATTTTTATATTGTTTTTCAATTGTTTTTGAAATAAATTTCAACACTATTTTATGCGTTATGATTATATTTATTCAGTATCCACTTTAAAAACGATCTCTTGATTAATCGGTTTTCGGCCAGCGTGGTCCAACCTCGTTATCATAAAATACACTATGGTCGATCAATAGTATATTTTTCAATAAACTAAATATATTGTTTCTATAGATTTAAATCAACAACATTTTATATTTTGTCCTTCATTTTTTATTTGATAATGTCATGCGCAATGCTTTATGTGATTGTAGTTATTTCCCCTCACTAAAGTCTTCAGCTTGTACCTGTTCGGCTTGGTTCATAGCTTATAACATTTTTAAAAAAAAGACATTTTAAAAATCCCTATGGGAAAAATGAATGGAAAAACGCCACTGAAAAAGTGGGCAGGCAATATGTACTGTATTAACACTTGCATCAGACAACGTTCCCTCTCCACTGTCTTGTTTAGATGAATAATTCTCAACATAGATGTCTGGCCACCATGTCCTACAAATAAAACATTTTTCAGACAGCCTGCAATTAAGCATACATGTAGCATAAAATCCAGGTGTTTGAGTGCTTAAACTGAAAAGAGGCATTCCGTGAAACCTGGAACCAATTTGGAGCTGAAATGCTCCTGTTCCTGCAAAACGGGGATCACAGATTCTAGACAGAAAGAGGCTTCAGCTCTTTTTAATGAGGAGGGTTTTTGTCTGTAGCGATTTAGATCGCTGAATGGTCTGACTTGGGAAGGGAGATGCAAGTCATTACAGATTCAGAACTAGACTACTAAAGAGCCCAGTGCTATGAGCTCATTACAGAGGCTGTCTAATTGAGCCCGATCAGCCAAAACACATCGAGCTGACAGCAGCACATAGAGACTGAGAGGAAAGAACACACTATATATGTCAGCAGACACACTAGTTTTAATCAAAAACAAGTCCAAGTTCCTTGGGTGCTTCGATACCCATGAAGCCATGGACCAAATGATCCAATTAGTGTATTACTCCACTGTGTCTGTCTCACTCCTTTGACATTAGAAACTCCAACGAGCCCTTGATAGGGAGCTGATGCTTAAATGCATCACCACCTAAACAGGGTCAATCCTTTCTTGACTTTAAAGATTATTTGAATGAAGTTAATTGGGATCACACGGGTAACTTCAATTAGTTTAGTTCTATCTCCATCAAGAGAGCAAGGTAAAGTGACCGTTTTTGAGCACAGCGTTTTCTCAACTTTGAACTTTCTCAATGTTGCCTAAACTCCAGGGAAGGATGGAAGCAAATGCACTACAATAATGTGAATCAATGTTGAATATGTAAACCTCTACCATCTTTCTGAAACGGTGAGTTAAGCTCACTAAAATCTGTTTACATAAAAAAAAAGTTAGATCATTCTAATTTTAAGAGTTATACATCTATTCAGTTTGATTTATTACACACGAAGTAAAAAGTAAAAAAATAATTTCTTATTTTAAGATTTATAGTTATGTATATTATACACCAAAATCTGCTTACATTTTATATATATATATATATATATATATATATATATATATATATATATATATATATATATATATATATATATATATATAATATCCAACTTGGAACGGGTTTGGCAGCTTTCACAAGAGCTTTGCATATTCAGGCCATTTTGAATACCATGCATTCCCACTAATATCCCTACAATGGTCTAATTCACTATTAAGAGCTTTCCTTCTGCGTAATGTTTGCACACTACAGCTTAAAACTTCATTGATCTCATTTAATTCATGTCAGCTCATCCCATGCACGCAGCCTGAGTCAACCTGTCAAATTAGCCATCAACATGTGTGTCATTAGACTTTCTAAGTTATCCAAAAGTCAGTCAACACAACAGATGTCTTCACTTGCTTATGTTTATATTACACATAAACTGAATGTCACCCATCAGCTACCAGAGCGGGTTAGCTAACAGAAAACCCGCAAAACTGAATAAAAACGTACGGTTTCACAAAGAAAATGTACCTTTTACGAGCCGTTCGGTGGTGGATTGTTTATTCTGCTCCTTCCCCGACATCCTTCAGTGTTTCTCGGTGGAATAATTGTAATTCCTCGTTGTAGCTGAACCCAGCTAGTCGCGTTAGCCCGCTAGCTCGGCTAAGCTACTGACGTTTCAGTTCGCGAGGAAAGTCCTGACCGCTCCGCTATAAAAGCGGGGAAACGGAGTCAGGGCGCTCGTCCGGGTCGGCTTGTTGATATGTACGCTCAAACGGTGGGGGAAAGGGGAAGGGGGAGCCCACTGTAGCGGCAGAGTTTTATTTTCTGCCGTGTCTGTCCTTCGGGTTTGCTCACACAGGCGACCCAGCTGCTGTCAATTTCTCTGAGGGAGTAGCGATGTCCGATTCGTGAACGAATCGTTCGGTTGAGTCGAATCTTTTCAGGGAATCGTTTGAACCTGTTCATAAATTCTGTCTGAACGGCTCGTTGTTGAACATGACTGAATCGGTTCTTGAGTCAACAATTCACCGACTCATCACCAGAACCGTAGTTATTTTATTTTTATTAAACATACATTAATAAGACGTGTTGCTGGGGTAACAAAAAGGAAACAATGCAATAAATGTTACACCTTAAGGGCACAAAAGAAAAAATAAATTTTGCATTGCTTTAGGATTAACAGATCCTAAAGCACATTGCCATGGAAATGTAGAATCGTGCAGCATTGCAGCAATAGAGACAGACCAGATGGAATGGCATTGAAATCAATAGCATTTTAATTAACAGTTATATTAATTTTGTATTTCTGGATAATATTCCATAGTGATGGATTATTAAGGAAATTCATAAGACAACCCGTTTCTTTTAGACATCCAATTTACAGTAAACCGATAATTGATGAGTGAGTTGATTTCACCAAATTAGCCAACGAATAACATCCTATTTCTATAAATGTACTGGAAAATGTTTGACTTATTTGTAAACAAGTATCAACTTTTTAATTAATTGGGACATGTAAACATCCTTTTATTGAAAAATGATGATACAAAAATCGTAGCATTTCTCAATATGTGCCGGCAAATTGCTCAATTTCAAGGTTAGACAGAACATAAATGCCACGCCGGTGACGCAACATGTCATGACGTAAAAGAATCGCTAAATTGTTTGCGGAACCGGATCTTTAAAACGAACTCTTCGAAAGAACCGATTCCGGAAAATGGCTCAGACTTCTTCTCTATGCGGGAAAGGAGGCGGGGGGAGTCTGTGCGGCGCGCGACAATAAAAAGCCTATGTGCGAGATGTTGCCAGTTTTTGTCAAGCGAACACAGTGGCCTGTAAATAATAAATATGTATTCTTCTTTGTTTTTATAAGACTCAAATACTGAGCCTCGCGGGTTAGTCTTTTTCTTTCTTGTTTGATCCACTGAGTCGTCCTGACTCTCTTCTTGTGGATTAAACTCTAATCCACAGTGCAAACGGATTTCCTACAACATGGCGACTTGTGCTCGGCATACATATTTGTGGGTAGTGTAGTTTTTAACTTCTAGCGACATATGAAGTCACTAATATGCATCACTACGATTATCCTCTAGGATAATCCGATTATCTTGATGACATAAATATATTGTTATATCCAGTAGAAATTATAGCGTAACACAGTAAGGAGGAGGTTATGAATAGGAGATAATTCATAAACAGTAATACAGTATTGTCACCCAGTGGTCAAATAGAGAATAGTCTGATTGTTTCATTACTCAATGGTTTATAAACCTGACTTGAACAATCCTGTTTATGTGGGCATATGTGTAGCCTGATTTTCACCAACTGTTCTCAGTGATATAGGCTAGGCTACGTAAAGGCCTACCACAGCAAATAAGGGTTCAGACTTTTTTTTATTAGTTTTTATATTTTTTACTACACCATAATATTTTTTTTTTCTTTCTTATAGGTTTTGGGGTCAGGCCTATTGTTTTTTCCTGCATTTATGAAACGGAAACAGAGAAACCATGAATGATTTTGTTGTTTTAACTAGTCATAAAGATTATTACGGAGTAGGCTAGCCTAGATCAAAATATAAAGAGAACATTTGACAGTAGGATACTTTAGCCTACGTTTAAAGGGGCCTTAATATTGTAGCCTAGTGCATGATGAGGTAACTATCACCCTTGTTGTTTTATAGTTAATTTAATGTAGGAGGCCTATTCTATGGAAAGTTTTTGAAGCTATCCCCCAGAGGGCGACCTTCTACACAGAGAGCTATGATGTTACCCAATAAACATTAAAATATGAGTAAGACGAGTAGTGTTTGCTTTAATTTAAAATATAGCTGAATAAACCGTCTTAAAGGTGTTATCATGCTGGAACACATGGTGACTAAACATTGTAATACACAACACACTGCAGATCAGAAAGTTGTGAGAGTGTTTTGGAATTTGATCAATTAGGCTATGAGAATTAGCTAAAACTGACCGAACTGCTTCTGCATTATATTATTATTTTTTATTTTATTTATTTATCTTATAGGCTATAGCTAGGGTAGCTTTGATAAAGCCTAATAGCTTTTATAACAGACATAGTAAACGTAGAACACATCCTTGACGTTGCTATGCAACACAAATAATCCATATCTAGCTACGCATTTATATCAAAGCTGTTTCTATATTGTGGAATAAACCAGGAGTGGAACACTGTATTGACCAATCAGAAGCCAGAACCGGAAATGTTCCTTAACGACGTAGCCCATTGAATTAAACAAAGTCTAGAGTTATTCAATATCAATGTTCTAACCAACGTTTTAAGTTGAAATATAAATTTAAATTTCAAAACTAATTTTTCTTTTTTATGTTGGAAGGAGTGTTATGCAGCTTCTGTCAGGGTTCACTGGCAGGTTCACTTTTCTTCACAGAGCTCTAAAAACGACTTATAGTCCGTATTCTGTTTCTCCCCCTCAGCGGAACGAGGCTGAGAGAGTTCTCTGTGTGTTTCTCATCACTCTCCTCGGGCTATAGCCTACATTTGTTTGGACCACTGAAGCCGGACTCGGATAAAGGTCGTAGGCACCACCATGACGTTCACTGTCCACTTTAGGCGCGCGGAAGGTTTAATCACTGTCAAAATATCGATACAGTGATGTTCACGACACATGGGGCTGAACTGGTTTTGGGTTCCAGAGAGACCGAAATCGCCTTTCTCAATGGGACAACTGAGTTTCCCCCCACTGTAATAACCACAGCGGAGCCCAAAAGTAATGAGTCGTGTGGGGAGCAGCAGACTCTGGACTTGGACTTGACTAAGACAGTGATCATTGGGGTGATGCTGAGCACCATCACTGCGGTCACTGTGATGGGCAACACTCTGGTTGTGATAGCGGTGTGCGTCGTGAAGAAACTCAGACAACCGTCAAACTACCTGCTAGTATCTCTGGCTATAGCTGATCTATCTGTGGCAGTAGCCGTGATGCCCTTTGTCATAGTGACTGACCTGACAGGGGGCGTCTGGCTGTTTGGGGAAGTTTTCTGCAATATCTTTATTGGGATGGACGTCATGTGCTGTACAGCTTCAATAATGACATTGTGTGTGATCAGTGTGGACAGGTAAGTTCATATGAAGGGTTCAATCAAGATTTTTGGGAATATAAATAGCATTTGTTGATGACACTTCGAGAAATGTTATTAACAAAGGTTAATAGATTTAAAAATGCTTAACAGATCATTAATGTGCATTTAAATATGGTTGTATTATGTATATGCTTGGCTATAGCCAAGATGTGATGGCTCAAATATTCGAAAAATAATACTTTCTATGTGGCTATAGTAAATTGTATTATGTTCTTGGCTGTAGCAAATATGTTATGGTTTTCAAATAACATGCAACACAATTAAAAATTAACATATAGTATCAAATCTAGCATATAGATATTCAATAAATTGTATTTTAAGTATATCCTTGGCTGTAGCCAATTTGTTATGGTTTTCAAATAATATATAACAAAAATATAAATCTATAAAAGCTATAATAATTAGATGAATTAAACTATGGTATTTTATATGGTAGTTTATATATAACTATGGTGAAATATATATATATATATATATATATATATATATATATATATATATATATATATATATATATATATATATATATATATATATATATATATATATATATATGGTCTTTTAATTTATATAAACTTATTATTATTAACTTATTACTATATATAACTTATTATTATTATTATTATTATTATTATTATTATTATATATAACCAATATAACCATATTGTAATAAATATTCACAGAAAAATTTGACAACAATAAATGTGAAAACCTTTATTTATATATATATATATATATATATATATATATATATATATATATATATATATATATATATATATATATATATATATATACAAATTAATTATTTAAAAAAAACAATACAAAAATTACATCTGAACTTGGGTTTTATCCAATAACTATTGTGAAATATGATCATTTTGGAATTTTATAAGAGTTCCAGGTATCAACACACAAAGATCATGAAAGTAATTTATGTAATTGTATTTTTTATTCTAAACCTTATCCCTGGTCTCCTTTACAATTAAAAGTGCATGAGCTACTGATCTGTATACATAATTTTTGTTAATGATTTTTTAATGAAAATTGAAAAACATAGGGTATCCATTTATTAATTTTCATTCATTCATTCATTCATTCATTCATTCATTCATTCATTCATTCATTCATTCATTCATTCATTCATTCATTCATTCATTCATTCATTCATTCATTCATTCATTCATTCATTCATTAAAAAAAAAAAATCCTCAACCACAAGAGTAACCCTAAATAAATTAACAGCATTAAAAAATGCTTCCATGTCATTTGAGGCTGGATGAACTAGACTTTGAAGCTGCGTCCTGGTGTGTATGTAATTTTGATGGTGCTCTTTGATAAAGTTCTGAGCTGGAACCCCAGGAGGTGAGTACTGCATGCTGGAACACCCTGCATGGCCATGGTAATTCAATTAAATAGTTAGGTCCTTTCACGAGTCTCAGTGATAAGCGTTGGCCTATACAACGTGAATCTGCTGCCTTACACCTGAATGTTTATGGCATATGTGGGACAGTGCAATGGTTTAATGTGTACAAGGAAGTAGAATAACTTTGGGGTCTCTGTCTTATTTGCTTGTAGTATTTTACACACACACACACACACACACACACACACACACACACACACACACACACACACACACACACACACACACACACACACACACACACACACACACACACACACACACACACACACACACACCTGGTTCACTATCTTTGTGGGGACTCTCCATAGATGTAATGGTTTTTATACTGTCAATGTCAATAGATTAGCAAAATAAAATAATAATTTAAATAATAATATTTTAAAAGGTATTGGATATTTCATAATTAATATTTTTTTTCAAATTACTTTTCTATTTTTATAAATAACACTTTATAGCTGATTTTTAAAAATATGTATTTTTATTTGTTTGATGTTTTTCTCAAGCACTCGTCATTATTGAAACAATATAATCCAATGACCTTTTCCTCGCTTGGTTGTGGGCTGAGAATTCTACCTATTTATAGAACAATCCTTTCATACACTTTGTTTCATGAGTGACTAAGATTGTAAGGCAGAGCAGGTTTAGACTTTGACTCACAGCCCCAAAGATGAGACTGCTTCACCAACCTTTAAAATGATACCGTGAATAGTAAATTTAGCGAGTGCTTAAGATAAATAATTCAAGGACTATAGATGGATGTAGAAATATTCTCTTTTAAAGAGATTTGCAGCTTTGTGAAAAGTTTCCTCTACAACTTCATCTTAACATCATTTAAGGCTTCATTTGGAAGACGAATGATAAAATTACAAAATACCAACCAACCAAGGTCTCCATGCACCTGTTGGAGATGTTTCTATTTTCAACAAGGCTTTTCTTTTCAATATAATGTTGCCCAACGACATTCAGTCAATATGGACTGAGAACTAAAATTTATGGTAAAAAAACGGCAGCTGTGGTTGCCAGAACTTTACCGTAAAAAATATTGTAGCAACATTTTAGGCTTTACGGGACAGCACTTAGTTTACTGTCTATTTTACAGTTCAAACCCATATAATTTAAAGGTTTAGTATATTGTGATAATTACGTGTACACTGTAAAAGTTTACATTCAATTTACAGTAAAAACACGTATTTCATTAACTGAAATAATGTTAAATTACCAACCTATTGAAATACCAATATCTGTTATGTATAGACAGGTCTTAGATTAAGCCAGGATAGGCCTTAAGGATAGTTAACCCAAACATAAAAATTCTATCATCATTTACTCACCCTCAAGTTGTTCCAAACCTGTATGAATTTCTTTGTTCTGCTGAACACAAAAGAAGATATTTTGAAGAATGTTTGTAACATAGCACTAGCCGATAGAGCAACCATTGACTACCATAAGGAAAAAAATACTATGGCAGTCAATGGTTGCTCTTTCTGCTTTGTAACAAACATTCTTCAAAATATCTTCTTTTGTGTTCAGCTGAACAAAGAAATTCATACAGGTTTGGAACAACTTGAGGGTGAGTAAACGATGACAATTAAAATGTTTGGGTCAACTATCTCTTTAGTTCAATTAGGACATTTAAATGGGTAAACAGTATTTAAATATGTCAGTGCAAGTTGCTTTCAATTAAAACAGCTCAAACATGCATTTTAGCTATGGGGGAATATTGTATATATGTGTGTGTAATTATATGTTCTTCAAAATGGTCTGACTATAAAATCATATATACTGCACACTTTATACCAGGGGTTTTCAAACTTTATGATGCCAATGACCCCCAAATATGATGAACCTTTATGAGGGACCCCCTTTCTAAAATCCATCTATATTTTTATGTATGATAAAAAACATTTGTGTAACATACAACCTTTTGCTTCCAAACTTAAATTGGCTATACTAAATGTTGGATGTATAAAAATTATAATTAAAAAAATATTTGTATAAGCAACTTTCACAATAAATGTATGTATGCATATGTACTGCGTTAAGAATTCTGCCTTACAACCCCAGTGAGCAAGACAAAGGGGACTATACTGAGAAAAACTCACTATAAAGATAGAAAACAAACATATACAATTCTGGAAAATATGTACCGGTATACGGCAAGAAAGTAGAGAAACATTTAGAAATGAAACAGTTAGAGGAGACTTTATCAATTTTTGCTTTGTCTTTTTAGTCTCTGAAATGTTCTGGGGACCCCTTACAACCTTCTGGAGGACCCCTGGGGGTCCCAGGACTCTAGTTTGAAAACCCCTGCTTTATACCATTCACAAATGCATGTAAAAGGGAAAATACAATAGACATGAAAGATCCACTTGAGGTAAATTATTGTAATTTATCAATTTGAACAAAGCCTCTTAATAAAACTTTTCACAAAAGGGGTTTGAAGTTCAGATGATACTGAAAGTACATTTCTCTAATTATATCCCCTCAGAATATTTGTTTCTTTGTTTTTGACTACTACTGTTCTCTCAAAATTAATTATCTCTGATGCATTTGACAGTTCAGGAGTGCCTTTCATTACACATAACAAATTCAGTTATACTGATATAATCTAAACATTACCACCCATAACAATCCTGTCATATTAAGACCTTCAGTTTTGCTTTGATCTGTTTTTTCGCTTTCGTCTGCCCATCATACGTACCACTACCACACACAGCATAGAAATTCTTGGTTTGTGCTAGCTTCAGACAATCAGCTGCTACAACATAATAACTGGGTTCCAGAACCTACTGGGCTTCTGTGTTGCAAATAGGCTGCAGCCTTCTAAGTGAACATCCTAATTGCAATGCAATCTCGTTATACAAACGGCATGCAAATGGCGCTCCACTCACAAGACTTTCATTTGGTTTCAACAGAATTGCAAATGGCTTATGATTGCAATTAAGATTGCGATTTATAATTGATGTTTCTAAGCTAACAGCGCAATACTCATTTAAGCATAAAAACAGTATTGCTAATGTTAACTACTGTAAAATTAAACAATTAAAGGGATCATATAATTTAGCTCAAAATACCCCACAGGTAATTTTGATAGCATGTTAAAATTGTCACTTTTTGAGGGTGATTATGTGTCCCTTTACATTTAAATGAGCTGCTGCTCCCGTATTGTATTGCAATAAATGTGAAAAGATGGACGCGACAGCTTGATCAAACTCACAAATGTGCTCTACTTCAACAACTCTTCCTCGTCTCTAAAGCAGCCAAACATGGCCTCACCTCCTTTGTTGCGTGATGTCACTAAAGGCTGTTACATACTCCGCTAGAACAGAGAAAAAAGGGCTCTCGCTCCCAGGGCTGTGAGAACAAAATGATGTAATTTTGTTCTCGCATTCCTGGTTTTGGGAGTTCTCGCAGCTTGTTCTCGACACATCATGTGTGATTGGTCAGAAATGTAAAGTGGGCGGGGTTAATGCAGAGAAACGGAGATGTTCGTCACCTTCTTTTCTCGTGAAGTATGGAATGTACTGGCCAGAACGAACTTTGTTCTTGTTCTTGCCACCTTGAGAAAACAAACAAATTTCTTTGTTCTTGCAGAGTATGTACCAAGCTTAACATGAAGAAGCTTGTTGTAGTCCCTACAAGCCGTTTGTTGTAGTACTTTCAAAGCAATTTATTTTCAAAGAAAATATCTCCCTTTGCTTTGAACGTCGTAACTTTGCAGATGTTGTTAATGCTTAGACAGCAACATTACACACTAACTAAAGTTAAAAAAGTCAACCACCAATTTAAAATAGCTTAGTTTTAGTTAGAACACTGGAACTGCCTTTTCTGTTACAGACACATTTTATTCTTATTTGGCCCACTTTTGGAACATTTGGTCTTTGAGCTGGAGTATGATGCCATAAAATACTACCTACGTGGGTTTTGCAACAGCAAATGTTATTTTCAAAATCAATTACAGCTGCAGATATGCTATGATTACATCATGCCCATGATTGAAGCACTCAGACACTAACTTGAGTGCTTGCCGATGATGCTCAGAATGAAACGCATTCATCTGTCTGAATGAAAGCTTCTTAATCTTCCATTAAGTATTAGCTGTTTTTGTCTGGTGTACTGTCTCTAATGACTGAATAATGGCATACAAACATGCTTTGGGTTCAAACATTTTGTAACTACCAATGTCTGTCCTTTCAGTCCCTTGTAATTCTTTTGCTGGTTCCCAAATAATTTCTGACTCATTAAGGGTCACAGTAACTTCCGCTCATTTGTTTGACCTGCCACTGTCAGAATCAGCCGTCTAATCTTGAGAAGTGCCCCAGACTACAATTCTCATCCCCCATCCCACTTAGAAAACAAGTACTGTTTTTAATCCAGTTATTTTGTTTTCTGAGAGGCTTCTGCAAGAGTGCTGTATTTCATTCAATATGACAGGAAGAACAAAGAGCAAACTGAAGTGACAATACTCAACATCAAAAGATGCCTACCCTGCTGATTTAGCCTATTTGATAGCTTCATGACATGAAGAGGGTTTCAGACATATGCATATCAAGAGTGATGCTTGCTGACACAAACATCACTAAAGGCCCAGATATACTCATGGCGAAGTTCTTTTTCGTTCTTAGCTTAGGGGTAAAACGAAGTTGGAAATACGTGACCAGTGCGAAAGCGATATACTGTTAGCAAACATCTGACACCACCCACATTGCTGAGAGCCAAGTTTAGATGAATATGTAAATATATGTAGATCGCTTTCCTCTTCGTTACAAAATAAACAAAATTGATAAAAAAGCAAGCATTTTAATAAAGCATCTGATCAATGTGCAACGTATGTTTGCATGAGCTCTGCAATTCGGCACTCTAGTAAAGTCACGTCACGCTTATTTATATAGCACTTTATACAATAGATTGTTTAAAATTAAGTGTCTCGTTTCATCAGATGTACAACTTTATTTTCTTCAATAAAGCACCTCTCCAATGTGTTCATGTTTTCACTCGCCGACGTCTGACCTCGACGGACTGAACAAGAGAAATTAACTGGTAAAGATTTCCATGTGAAATAAGGCAGAGCCGGTTCGCACCTCATTCTTCCCATATCAACATACTTCGTTAAATTGGTGTCGAAAGTCGGGAGGGAGGAGGGACATTCTGTCGGAGAGCCCTCGCTGCTTAGGAGGATTACGGTGCTGAGGAGGTCGGGCAGAGCGGAAGAGGGAAGACCGCGAGTGGCTGCCCGAGCCAGTGGTGCTGGAGCGAGTGAAGACCTGGTGGGACGGAGAGCTCGCTGCCGTGCTCCTGGGTCGAGGTTGGGTGGCTGCCATACGAGAGGGAGCAGAGGAGTCACCGGCCTTTGCCGTGGGCCAGAGCCTGCTACCGTCCGCCATGATGGGGAGGAGCAGGGAGCGCGGGACTAAAAAGACGAGCGACGACAGTAAAGGACAAGAGAGGACCAGGCCTGGATTTTACGTTGTGTTTTGTTTATGTTTTATTATGTGTGTGCGCGGCAGTCATCCGTGAGGGGCTGCCTGCGTGTTTACTTTCAGTTGGTGTTTTGTTTATTAAAGTTTGTTGAACGCGCGCCGGTTCCCGCCTTATTCTTCCCATATCAACACAATTCGTTACAATGTTTAACTCTCAAAAATGTTAAGCATGTTTTCACTATTACAGCTCTCAACGTTAACTAATAGTGAAAAGTGTTGATTGTATCATTATATTTAGATTGTGACATGAAAGGTTGCAGTGATGAGCATTGTAGCCAATCTCAGACATGTTGAGCGCATGAGTGCAGCGATCTCATCATTGCAACTTGATTTCTGCACACTAATGGATGCTTTCATCATATCTAACAGTGCAAACGCAATGTAAATAAGAGATTTGTTGATTATTACGGGAGTTTCGGCGAGATTCTAGAACTCAGTCACTGATAAACTTGCGGAGTGTTCTTTGATCGATTTCTATATAATTAATTTAAAACGGATTAAAAATGATTACTTTCATCCTACTTGAAACAGTGTTAAGTCACTGTTTGGATTTACTGACACATAGACAAAGAACATCTGACTGTACATGAATCATTACATATCAAAAATCAGGCATTAAAATTAACACGGTTACTTACATGTTGTCGCATTACTGTCGAGTCCTTATAGTAAAAGTCTGTTCACAAAGCCTGCACCGAAATTGCGACTGATTTACCAAAGAATCCACAGTGAAATGTACCGAATACAATTAAATAATGGTCAACTGAGACATCCACATTGGTGAAAATAAATAACCACATTCCTAGCATGAGGATCCTTTGGAAGGTAATGTTATTTGTAGTCCATCGTGTATTGCTCTTCTCTCCTCATCATCTCACTAACATGCCAGTGGGCGGGGCCAAAGTTGCAATGGCAAAGTAGGCGTTGATTTTCTTTCACCTTCATAGATACGCAGGCACATTCCACAATGAGTCGTTATCTGGGCTTGGTAAAAATTAAAACTCTTTTTAAACTAACAAAGAATTTTTCAGTTCTCAAAATTCTTATAGTATGACCTCTTATATGTCAAAAGCTCAAGGAAAATAATCTATTTTTACCTTTAATATAATGTCCAATAGTCGATATCTTTAACTCATTATGTTTTAATTGTCAGGATAAAAAATATGTTAAAGAGGTCTCTCTAATATAAAACTAATAATAAAATGGTTTTAGCAACTAAAATGGTTTCATGGTTTAGCAATTAAAATGGAGTTTCTGTGCAGGTGTATGAAAGGTTTTAAATACCTTAGGTGTCCGGTCCAATAAGTGTGTCTCTAAGCCCTTCCTTGATCAGAGGGATTCTCATGCGTGAAATGAAAGCTTTTATTTTTAGAGGTGGGCAGGGGTATATAGAGACTTTCTGCTTTAGTCAAAGAGAAGCCAATGTACCATTTGCTATTCAAAATGTAGAGAACCTTTAGTTACGCTGAAGTCCTTTGAAATGCTCACTGCATTTAAACAGATTATGATGAACGAAAGCAGTGATTTGTGGGAAATCTCTAGAGAATGTGATTTTTTAATTGAATGGATTCGAACTCCACCAAAGTTACACATGCTGGATCACAATAACCCCCAAGCCACAGCTCCAACTGTAAACTTTACAGATGTGTTTCAGTCCCGACAATATTGATGTGGACAATGAGATCAGTTAGAACATCTTTAACAGAGGCTATATATTCCTTCTTTCATGTCCAAAGGGTATACCTATAAGCAGTATTACTTGGTGACTTAACATGACAGAGAAGAGCGAGATGCAGCAAGACTGCTAATGCAAAAATTACATATTTATAATTATGGGAGTTCTTTTTTAAAGCTTTTAAAGCCATCTAGAGTGAACACGCTAATGCTGTCTGAAACTTTTTGACAAAGCCATCACGTTGAACATCTTGATGCAAGTTTAACACACACAGAGAAATGGAGCTTTTTCCCCTGACACTAATGCCGAGTTCACACTGCACGATTTTAGGCCTGATTTTCACTCGCCGACAGGACAAATGCCCGAAATCATAGGTAAATCGGTGTTCGTTCACGCAAGTGACAGTCACGCCGTGTGAATTATCAAAGATGCAATCTGAGAAAACGGCTGATGAGTCACCGATGCCCGTGAGATATTTGGCATGCTAAATATCTGGACCTGTCTGCGATTCAGAATCCTGCTGTGTGAAATGTGCTCTGACTAAAAATTACAACAATGAGAGAGCAAGATACAGGGCAGCGGGAAGTTCAGGGAGGAGTTATAGACTACAATATCAGTATTTTAATTGATGCATTTACAATTATAGAAACAAATCATCATTCCCCACGTCTCCCCATCCATTTCCTCTTCCATAATCTTCTCTGCAAATCAGCGCACAGACAATTTGGATCGGAAGCTTCTTGCGGGCTATCATTTTTAATAAGAATTCCAGTCTTGCACGAGTACTTAGGTCTCATGCACGCGCCATCTTGCATTATTTCCTTATCACTTCTCGCATGTGTTTGGGACCAGACAGAGATGTCGCCGAGTGAAGTCATGAAATGTGAAACCTCCTGTCACAGATCCATCGTGCAGTGTGCACACAGCAGCAACTGAATGCTACCCCAGATAGTCATGCAGCGTGAAAAGAACAATGATTTTAAAAATCGTGCAGTGTGAACGAACGGGGCATAAGGGCATTCAGAAAAAAATTTACAACTGATTGTGAACCCAATCAAATACTGCATGTATATGAATTAAATGGAGCGTCTGAAACCTGAGTAGGTACTACATTTGGTATGGAACGTAAGTTGTGTGACTTATGCTTTCAATTGATTTTCTATTCAGAATCTCGGCAGAGGTCGTAGGTCATCCAGGTACTTTATGCCTAATGTTTTATAATACTGTGATTTTGGACTTACTACACATTTCACATACTGTTTTTCACTTACTATATGGTAGGGATGTAGACATATTTGGACGCACTTTTTCCTTGTTCAAATATATTAAGGGTGAAAAAACATTTTTGAGGACTGAGTTGCTTGGTTAGTTGGATTGTCTGACATGCCAGAGATTTAGCTATGAACACAACGTCTTTTCCACTCAGTTTGTTGGCAAGTAGGAATTTCTTGGGTCTGGTGCTTTTGAGGTATTTTGAGCCATATCTGGCATATTACAGGGTAGGTGCAAGATCTTTGGGTTCAGTCGTTTTGAGGAATGCAGTTGTCTGCTAAAACGTCAAACATGTCATATGAAGTTACCTCATTAAGAGTGTTATCCTCTATTTCCGCAGATACCTCGGAATCACTCGCCCTTTGACCTACCCAGCGAGACAGAATGGACAGCTGATGGCCAAGATGATAGTCAGCGTCTGGTTGGTGTCGGCATCCATCACACTGCCACCATTCTGCGGTTGGGCTCAGAACGTCAACACAGTTGGAGTGTGTCTGATCAGTCAGGATGTGGGCTACACCCTCTACTCCACCGCTGTGGCCTTCTACATCCCGATGGTGGTTATGCTTTTTATGTATTACAAGATTTTCAAAGCTGCCCGCAAAAGTGGGGCCAAACACCACTTCACTGCACTTCCCCCAATTCAGATGGCCAATCCCGAACCAGCGTTGGCCACCGTAGAGGGGCTCTGCATGCAAGGGATGAAGAACCCTGCAGCTACCGAGGAGTTTTCCACCCTCTCCTGTCTGTTGAACCGAGAACGTCGGAGCGCCTCGATTTTCAGACGTGAGCAGAAGGCAGCCACCACTCTTGGGGTGATCATGGGAGTTTTTTCGTTCTGCTGGTTGCCGTTTTTCCTCTTCACCACAGCGCGGCCATTCATCTGTGGGCTGCTCTGCAATTGCGCCCCCGTCTGGCTAGAGCGGGTACTGCTGTGGTTGGGCTACACCAACTCGCTCATGAACCCTTTCATCTACGCCTTCTTCAACCGAGACCTGCGTTCAACTTATAAAGACCTGTTACGCTGCCGTTATCGAAACATCAATCGGCGACTCTCAGCGATGGGAGTGCACGAAGCTCTAAAACTCTAAATTGGCAAATGCTTAAGAGTCAATGATTGGATCATAATTGCAGTGATTTGTATGTTCCTAGCATGTTATATGTTTGGCAACAGTTCTTCTAACCCTAATTAAAGAATGATTTTCACACATGAATTGCCACCTCTAGTCAAGACCTTAAATTAATTGAAAGTCTTTGGGATGTGTTGGAGGAGACTTGACAGAGTGCTTGACTCGTGCATTGGCAATACATAATCCTGACCAAAAATGTATGCACCTCCTGATGAAAATAAAATGCTGTAATGTTATTTCCATCAAGAGGTGCATCACTTTTGGGCCCAGATCTTGTATCCAGCACTCTGTAAAGTCTCCTCCAGCACAATGATTCTTCATGCTCCCTCCCAACCATTCTTTCACAGTTTGAGCCTGATGAATCTTGACATTGTCATCCTGGAATATGGCCATAATGTGTCTTCCTATATGGTTGTTTAAGATACACACTCCATCAATTAGGGTTAGAAGAACTGTTGCCAAACATATACCATGCAATAATGATCCAATTATGACCCAATTAAGCAACTATTTAGGCCGGGCAGTGTATAATGGGATGGTGCAAAACATATCCTCTTGACTCTTCTAAAAGTCAAGAAACAGTCTGGGTGGAATTCACTGGGAATCACACTAAGTCAGATTCATCAAAACATCCAAAGACAGTAAAGCATCTTGAAAAACATACCTCTACAAACATTAAAAAAACCCTCCAAAACACAGGTATGTCTCACTGCAGTTTCCAGCTGAAATGAACACTAGTAGCTTGGAGGCTCACCTGGTACATCATTACACTTGCGATGTGGAGTGCTTGGGTATAAGTCCCATGAAACACGGGTTACGCCAAAAGACCTCAAAGACTTGTAGAAGCAAGCTAAAATACCATGGTTGCTTCAGCAAATGTGTTTTTGGTAACACTTTAGAATACTGTTCCTTCATTTATGAATAACAACAGGAACAAATGAGTAATGCAATATAAGAGTAATGCATAATTAAGTCTAATGTAAAGATCATGATAACCAACTAATTAGGCCTACTCAAGTATTACCAAAACCTTCAGATCCAACTCCTTCAGAAAGAATTACTAATTATTTAGAACAGTGTTCTGAAGTGAAAAGCATGATGATGACTCTATAATTATTGAATTCATAAGCTTTTGAGGTTTTTGATAGTATCGACTCAAGTGTTACTACATCCTTCTAAAGGAATTGCTGGCTATTTGGAACAGAGTGCTATTACTTACAAATGAGTTAATCAGAGTTTCTTGATAGAAGTTACTAGAATGTTAATATTGCATTACTCATTTATTCCTGAGTAGTTATTCATTTATGACAGAACAGTATTTTAAAGTCACTTTTAAGCTTTTCTTAGTCCTATCAGTTGTGTTTAGAAAGGGTGTTTACTAGACCCTTATTACTAGGCCACGAGCCCCAGTTAAATACCGCTGTGCCCCTGTAAAACATTACTGATAAATCCTAATCGTTCAATGGAGATAATAATATAACCTGATAATCATAAAAAGCACTAGATGAGGCGGATATTTACCCACAATCCAATTTGGGAAACAAAACTGGGAAATGTCTTTGTTTTTCAGTTTCTGAACCACCCTACTGGAGGAAAAGACAATTTCCATCCATAACAGTATCAAAAGAAGAGTATCAAAATATGGGAAAACGTTCCGATAGGGGGCCAATGCCCCAGTAATGATGAAAGGCTAGAAACACACCTAGGTTTAGGGTAGGGTTTAGTGTTAGGTCCAGTCGTACGTTATTTTCAATTCCTCTTGAACCAAAACAAAGAGCTTGTGCTGTGTTCACGCCATAACTACCATCATTTGTAAGAGATGGAAACCTGTGACGCTATACTCTGAGCGGTTTGTGACTCAAATGTATATGTTTCAATGGCAACACTATCAATGCCGAAATGACTCTTCAGCAGTCAGGTGATACTGGTAAGTGCTCTTTGAAGGTGCTGTATGTAAGTTTTTCACTTTACTAAAGCACAAAAATACAAAAATGTTTTAAGTCTCTTCGGCTTTCATTGTCAATTGTGCTCGCTCTTGTTGCGTGTTCTCAAGCTGGCAAGCGTTGAGTATGAGGAGGGCGGGGTGATGGGCTGAACGATTTCCAATATTTTGAATTTGGACGGCAGTACCTATTTCGACCATTAGCTGTCAATCCTAAATACAGCACCTTTAAGCTGTTAAGTTCATTATTATTGTAATGTTATGTGCTCTGAGACATAAGGTAGTTTAACGCCGTCTCTCGTGGGGCTTTTGTTAGTTTTCTGCTGTACATGTTTTTAGTGTTTTGAAAGAGGCATGGCACTTGGAAAGTGCTCTGAAGGAAAGCTAGAAAATTGCCTACCCTACCTTTAATGCACAGCTAGATCCCTATCTGTTGTGCTTCTGTAGAGGCTTGAATTTAATATGAAATAGCTTTATTTATATGTGACAAAACATAATATGGTCTTTACTTAAAAAAACAAATACAGATTAATTCATACACAACAAATAAATTGGTAAAAAATTAAGCAAGTTGATGTGGGTATATATTTGAGATTTTCCAACAATGCATAGCTTCAGTTTATTGCTTTATTAACCCTTTAAAAATGTTGTGGCATTTTGTTATTTGAAAATTAAACGTGTAGATATTAGGCCTGTAGCACATTACCTTATTGTTTTTTGTTTTAGATATACACAAATGTGTTGTCTGATATGTAATCTGAACGGCGAAAGACGGGTTTAAGAACTTTATTTATAAATATTGTATAAATAATGTGACCAGATGTGTTAAATATTCAATTGATAATTTGAACTTCATAGTCCGCATGTCAGAGAGTTTGTATCAGTATTCTGCTTGCTGTGCACTCAGTGTTTGTTTTGTAAGATGGTGTACAAACCAAGCTGTCTCAATACTCATGTTTTCTTAATAAATATTACCCCAATGAATATCCGATTGCACATGCATTTCATTAGCATACGATAGAAGCCCAAGTATCTTCTGTGCTTGTTTACCATGTGTTATAGGTCTTGAATATTAGCGCTAATATGTTTACCTCAAGTCAGAATTTTAAATCTACCTTAAGGTGAAAATGCAGAAATGCAAAATAAATATACTCACTAACAGTTTTGCACAGGCAAGCACCACAGAGCAACCACTTAGAAAACCACTGAGAACATCCTTGAAACCACTAGTGTAACGGATTCCAGCTAGTGACGCCTCTGATCTCACTGACGCTAGCCTAGAAACTGCAGAGATGCCGGGTGAATGCAAGCAAATATATGACCAGAGGGGTTACATTTTACATTTAATCATTTAGCAGACACTTTTATCCAAAGTGATTTAAAAATGAGCAGAGCAATAGAAGCAATCAGACCAACAAGGGGTAACAGCATGAAGTGCTGTAGCAAGTCTCAGTTAGTCTAGCACAGCACACACAGGTTTTTGTTTTTGTTTTTAGAAAAGAAATACGAATAGACTCGATAAGTGCTAGTCAGGTGCTGCTATTGGTCAGGTGCTGCTGGAAAAGATACTTCTTTAGATGTTTTCAAAAAATGGCTATAGACTCGAGTTTAGGTATTTTGATAGAGAGCCTTTGGTTGATTTGTAGGCAATCACTAGTGCCTTTAATTTAATGCGAGCGGCTATTGGGAGCCAGTGCAAACTAATGAAGAGAGGTGTGTGCTTTCTTCAGCTCATTGAAGACCACCCTCGCTGCTGCAAGGGTTTGATAGTGCATACCGGAAGGCTCGCTAAGAAAGCATTATTAGTCCAGTCTGTAGAGAACTAGAGCTTGGACCTGGAGTTGTGTGGCCTGTTCTGATAGGAAGGGTCTAAACTTCCTAATGTTGCATAACGCAAATCTGCAGGACCAGCCCATTGTAGTAAGTCAGTGAAGTTTAACTGATCATCAATCACAGCTCCATGGTTCCTGGCTGCCTCAGAAGGAGTTATGGTTGATGAACCTAGCTGAATGGAGGAGTCGTGATGAAGTGATGGGTTGGCTGATACCGCTAGCAGTTCTGTCTTAGCGAGGTTGAGTTGAAAGTGATGGTCCTTAATCCAGCCGGAAATGTCTGTCAGACAGGCTGCAATAATGTATGATCATCTGGTTGAACTAGGGTTACACTAGAAAGACCCTAGCAACCACATAGCAAAGTGACAAAAATACTTGAATAATACACATTTTGTTCTGCATGCTTTACAGTAAAATAAAACTTTTCCTTGATGGTGAATGTGATTTTGCCTTATTGAATGTTATGCCGTGTAACGTTACAGCAATGACTTATTTATCCTCAACAGAGCAACAACACGAACAGTGAAGTCCAGTTGATGAAACAAATGACTCGTATGAGCCGGTTACTTGAGTCAAACTATACAGCTGTAAGGCTGGGAAAACTAGCAAATGCTAGATGTCTGATTGAGCAATGAGGACTCCCTGAGAAAACACAGGAAATTAACATCTGAACTCACTCTTGTGCATTTAGTGTCTCCATCCAAGACGACATCACACTGGGTTAATCATCTAAATATCACCCTAATTTACATGTTTTTCCATTCATTGCCTCTTCTCCCATCTCCCCTCCAGAACACACCCAAAATCTATATGGTCTAATGTGAACAAATACTATACATGTTTGATATTATTTGAAATGTCTCAGTGCGACTGGTACAAAGATCTCATCCCCACAGAAGTAAACCAAAAAGTAATAAAGCTTTTAAGAGTTTAGAGATATTTTCAAATGGGTGTGTCTTCGGCCCATCAATTGGTCTTTACCTCCTGTCGTCAATACAGGTCTATGGGTGTAACATTGACATCCAAGGGCGGCAAGGTTTCAGAACCCAAGTGCAGTTTTTATTTACTAAATCTAAACATAAATCAAAATCCAAAATGTAAACAAAAGCTACTTGACCACTATGACTTCTTCACTATGACTTCTTCACTATATGACTTCTTCACTATATGATGACTTCTTCACTATATGATGACTTCTTCACTATATGATGACTTCTTCACTATATTACGACTTCTTCACTATGACAACCTCTTACCAACAAGCAGGTTACACATTCAATACAAAACAAGGACACATGGCAAACATGAGGGCTTAAAAACACGGAGACTAATGACTGGACAAGGGACACCTGTGAACACTGAACAAACAATGAACCAATGAGAACATGACAAAAGAACGCAAGACAACGGAGCACATGGCAGGATCACATGACAACAAGACCAGGAAGTACATGGTAGGGATGTGGAAATGAAGCCTCGTGAAGCAGTGAGGCTTTACCCTGACTGTTTCGGGAAAAGATTCAAAGCTTCGAGGGTGTCGAGAACAGCGCCATCTGGCAGTGGAAAAAGCAAACTAAGGCCCTGTCCCAAATGGCACCCTAAACCCTCTTGGTCTTCCTCTGCAGACTGATCTCATGAAATGGCGTATGTATGACACGCCAATTCGTATGCATTTTGGCGTGCTATTAAGACGCATAATCGCTTTTTAGCTTGTTTATCAACGCCGTTTTATTCTATCCCCCTACACTTCCCCTACCTCTAAACCTACCCATCACACACACACACACACACTGCCCCAAAACCTACCCATCACAAGAAACATTTAGCATTTTTACATTAAAAAAAACATAATTTAGTATGTTTATAAATACATTTACATTGTGGACACACACATAATGGTTCGTTTCGGCGTACACATACACGCAGAAAACACGGCGTAGACATACACGCGGATAGCTCAAAATTCGTACATAACACGCCATTTCGGGCTTTAGAAAGTGGCGTGTATGTTTACGCAAAGTCATGATGTCATGTTGTCCTCTTAGTCCGCACTTTCACGACTAATGCCGCTTTGACTGACGGGTAGAAGTCCTCTGCGTAGCTCGAGAACTTGGGGGCGCAGTTGAAGTGCGCATCGAGGGTGCATAGCAGCCGCAAAAGGGGCGCTCACAAGCACCCTTCTTTAAACTTAAATGACACATGGGACACTCTACGGTCTTGTGGACTTAACGGACACGCGCACGCAGCGCCCATTGTAAATCCAGAAGACCGAAAGTGCACATGAAGTGTGCCATTTGGGACAGGGCCTCAGAAACATGACAGTGAACATGACAAACTCAAAAACATGAACATGAAACACAACCCAAAACACCCTTTGACAATAGGACAGTGATTAAATGTAAACAAAATACCCATTGCTGACACGTTTCCATTTGAAAGAGGTTTCTGTCTTGGTCTGGGTATTTAAGAAGATGTTGCAAAGAGTTCGGGGCTCCAAACTTTATATCGTTCAGCCCGTAACGCTGAGTGTCTCTCAGATACTCAGCGTTATATCATTTTCAGAAGTCAGGTATCCATATTTTATTCTATATTTCAGAGCATTTGATGTTATGTATGGATTATCTTAGAACTGATTATGTAATTGGCATGATACATTTACCTGACTAATAATAAATGACTAAAATCTGATTTACTCTGGAATTATTAACTATCTCTAGTAGATTATGAAAGGGTATAATTTCAAAGGATTAAACAGAATAATTAAATGTGTAGTTAAACTAAAATATAAATGACCAAATAACCAATTAGCATTCTAACCTAAATTCGAGGTCATAATAAAATGGAGTCAGATAAAACTAAATTAAAATTCAATCCCTTTGCCCAGTTGAAAAGACGGAATGCACAAGGAACCTTCACCCACCCAATCGTGAGCCATTATTGGGAAGATTGGGCGGCCCTACACACAGCCTTATTCCTGAAACAAATGAAGCAATTCCCTCACAAGACATAAAAAATTAGAAGATGATTAGATGATATTTCAAACTGTTTCAACACTCAGTGTGTCTAATTTACAAAACGTGAGCAGAATACATTTCTGTCTAAAACACGAAAGAAAGACATGCTTCTATTAGTCACACAAATAATGAGCAAATCATTTTGTACATTCCAAATTAAATAATGAATCAAAACCATACAACGTGACGGAGTAGTATGATTCCAGAAACAAATGACTCTTATGAGCAGTTATTTTTAATGAATCAATAACATTTAATGTGACCAAAGTAGCAAGATCCATTCTAGCCCTGTTGATATCTCTAACTCATCATTTCTTTGAGGAAAGTTGGACATACACACTAATAAGTGAAGAAACAGCAGCCACAGAGGCACTGAAGAACCACATGCAACTACACCATGAGTGGAGGTGTGATGAAGCTGCAAGATGCATCACTTAGCACTAAGGATATAGTGCAAGTCTGCTGCTCAGTATCATCACATCACTCTTTTGAGTGCTGCTCAAGGCCTTCTGCACACATTTTCACTCGTGTACTGAAATGAAAGTTCTGAATTAGATCTGCTCACTTGAGGGTTAGCCATCTGCCCTGGTTTCTCCATCCCACAACACTGCTCCATTGAAGTGACAGCTTCTGACATCTCCATTTCCCCTTCTGGGTGATAAAGACACACTGAACTTTGCTTAAAGCTAGAATGAAATTTTGATGTAGATATATCCAATTGAAACGGCTTAAGAAGAAGAAATGTAGGACAGGGCTTGATTTTGTCCACTGGGGAATCATTTGACTTTATGGAAGCTTTTTTCTGCCACAGAATAAAAAATAAAAAAGGTAATTGCGATTTTTTTATCTCACAATTGTATCCCCCCTCCCCCCCAGATTTTTTTTTTTAATATATAATTTTACAAATCTTTCATATTTGACATTTAATAATGTTAATTTCGGACTCATTTCAATCGGGAACATCAACTGTAAGTATATGTGCCATTTTCAACGATCGGAGCATGTTTCATGAAGTTACAAGCATAAACGCCACTTAGAGCTACAAAAGTTTATTTTGCTTATGTGTTCCTGTCAGGTTATAATGTGTTATTGCCGGCAATCTAGCTAAATTAAAGCTAGATTAAAGCTAGACAGCTAGGTGATTCTAGCTATATCACCTAGCTGTGAAGTTATTTTATTCTATAAAGTTTTAAATATGGATATTTTGTTTACACAAACGTGCCACTTTGCTTCAGAAGGCCTTTCTTAACTCCCCGGAGCCGTGTGGAGCAGTTATATGATGGATACATGCACTTTTAATGGACTTTAGAAATGACCCACCCAACACACTGCTATCATAAAGCTTGGAAGAGCCAGGACATTTTTAATGTAACTCAGATTTTTTTCGTCTGAAAGAAGAACATTATATACACCTAGGATAGAGCTTGAGGGTGAGGGTTAGTTCACCCAAAAATTTTCATTTTTGGGTGAACTAACCCTTTAAAGCTTGTGCTCATTAACGTGGTGCTAAGACATGAAAAGAATGAAAGAAAGAAAAAATAGCAGATACAGTGTTCGTGGGCCACGTTAACTTTTCTTAAGGCACAATGGAGCACCGAGCACTGGATAAAACGGTCTCGCCACTGAACCAGGCTGTCTCGGAACCGGGTATAGAGAGAGGTGCTGTATTTTTCAGTGCACTTGGCTTCCCTGCAGCTATCCCTTTGTCTTGATTTGAGTCATAGGTGGTCATGTGACCTGTCTCCAGTCATTCTATTGTGGGAGTAAAACAGCCAGAAGCCCGTTTAGACCTCCAGAAAGTGAAAGGTATATGGCAGCTAAGTCTAATGACCTGATGGGCCACCTGAGGTTTGCTGCTAATCACACACAATGGAGATATGCAGCGGCGCTCCTGCAAACCCAATTCAGCTCGACGTTATGGCAGTTTGTTTTATGAGGTGGGTGCGGATATGGTAGAAGTAAACTTCCAAAAGTGTGGTAGAAGTTAGTTTGACGTTTATGTAAGTGCTATCGGAATTATCGATACTAGTTTCCTAGTATGAAAAAAAATGGACATTAACGCCCTCTCAAGTCAAAATTTTAATGTGATGAGTTCATCATTACTTCAGAAGTGAGAAGCAGGAAATGTCACGTGAAAGCAGCATAAACATCCCAATATATATTTATATACAGGTCCTTCTCAAAAAATTAGCATATTGTGATAAAAGTTCATTATTTTCCATAATGTAATGATACAAATTAAAATTTCATATATTTTAGATTCATTGCACACCAACTGAAATATTTCAGGTCTTTTATTGTTTTAATACTGATGATTTTGGCATACAGCTCATGAAAACCCAAAATTCCTATCTCAAAAAATTAGCATATTTCATCCGACCAATAAAAGAAAAGTGTTTTTAATACAAAAAAAGTCAACCTTCAAATAATTATGTTCAGTTTTGCACTCAATACTTGGTCGGGAATCCTTTTGCAGAAATGACTGCTTCAATGCGGCGTGGCATGGAGGCAATCAGCCTGTGGCACTGCTGAGGTGTTATGGAGGCCCAGGATGCTTCGATAGCGGCCTTAAGCTCATCCAGAGTGTTGGGTCTTGCGTCTCTCAACTTTCTGTTCACAATATCCCACAGATTCACTATGGGGTTCAGGTCGGGAGAGTTGGCAGGCCAATTGAGCACAGTAATACCATGGTCAGTAAACCATTTACCAGTGGTTTTGGCACTGTGAGCAGGTGCCAGGTCGTGCTGAAAAACGAAATCTTCATCTCCATAAAGCTTTTCAGCAGATGGAAGCATGAAGTGCTCCAAAATCTCCTGATAGCTAGCTGCATTGACCCTGCCCTTGATAAAACAGTGGACAAACACCAGCAGCTGACATGGCACCCCACACCATCACTGACTGTGGGTACTTGACACTGGACTTCAGGCATTTTGGCATTTCCTTCTCCCCAGTCTTCCTCCAGACTCTGGCACCTTGATTTCCGAATGACATGCAAAATTTGAGCAACAGTCCAGTGCTGCTTCTCTGTAGCCCAGGTCAGGCGCTTCTGCCGCTGTTTCTGGTTCAAAAGTGGTTTGACCTGGGGAATGCGGCACCTGTAGCCCATTTCCTGCACACGCCTGTGCACGGTGGCTCTGGATGTTTCTACTCCAGACTCAGTCCACTGCTTCCGCAGGTCCCCCAAGGTCTGGAATCGGTCCTTCTCCACAATCTTCCTCAGGGTCCGGTCACCTCTTCGTTGTGCAGTGTTTTTTGCCACACTTTTTCCTTCCCAAAGACTTCCCACTGAGGTGCCTTGATACAGCACTCTGGGAACAGCCTATTTTTTCAGAAATGTCTTTCTGTGTCTTACCCTCTCGCTTGAGGGTCTCAATGATGGCCTTCTGGACAGCAGTCAGGTCGGCAGTCTTACCCATGATTGCGGTTTTGAGAGAGTTTTTAAAAGCCTCAGGAATCTTTTGCAGGTGTTTAGAGTTAATTAGTTGATTCAGATGATTAGGTTAATAGCTGGTTTAGAGAACCTTTTCATGATATGCTAATTTTTTGAGATAGGAATTTTGGGTTTTCATGAGCTGTATGCCAAAATCATCAGTATTAAAACAATAAAAGACCTGAAATATTTCAGTTGGTGTGCAATGAATCTAAAATATATGAAATTTTAATTTTATCATTACATTATGGAAAATAATGAACTTTTATCACAATATGCTAATTTTTTGAGAAGGACCTGTAAGTAGCTAGGTCTCAGAATAGACAAGCATTGAACATTGCTGAAGCATTGAACATTGCTGACACCTTGTGTTCAGTTATATGAAAAACAGACTAGACGGGTAATAAACTTTTTTTTTTTACATTCTATGTTAATAAATCATAAAGGAAAAAAATGTATGTGTTATTCTAATGGAACTACACTAAAGTGTCTTAATGTTATGTAGGCTTACTAAATAGTTTAAACTACTTTGTGATTAAAAACTGGGTTTGAGAGTTCACCCAAAAATGAAAAATTACACTTTCTCCGTAAGTTGAATATGGAAGGCAGATATTTTACTTTATAAAGTTGGATATTTATGGATATTTTTCTTACACAAACCCATTGATTCACTTCAGAAGGCCTCCTGGAGCACTTTTTTATATGATACAAATTGTGGGCTGCCTTTCACTGTCATTATAATGCCTGAATTAGTCAGGCTTTTTTATTTAACTCTGATTGTGTTCATCTGAAAGAAGAATGTCATATACACGTGAAGGTGAGGGTAAATTATTGGATCATTTTCACTTTTGGTTGAATTATCCCTTTAAAATCAGTGAATACTCAGGGCACAAACACTTCCTTTTTCTATCACTATAAAATGGTTATAATTTAAACATTGCTAAAACATTAAAGGCCAGTAAATTGGTTATGTTATCTTATCAGAAAGATAAAAAAACATGAAAAAACATTAATATAGTAAAATAATAAAAATACAATCAATTAAAAATGATATATTTTTCTATAACATTTTTATAGGGAGGTCATGGGGGGATTGTTTAGTCAATAATTTAAGAAGGTTCATATTTTAAAGCTCTTTCTAACTTGTACTCAACCTTACAACTAACATATAGTTATTGTAATAGTTTAACTATAGCATTTGTTACAATAAGTGTTTATTTAAAAAAAGCAAGACCATTGACGGCTCCTCATTACCATGCAGGCCAATGTTAACTTTTCTTTCTTTTTTTTAATCTATAGCATTTGTTATGAAAAATAGCAACAAAGGTAGAAACTATAGTTACAACATGCCACATATGTAATATACATCTTTAGTGAATTATCTATTATAATACTACAACTAGTCAAAATGTACAATAAATTCAATAAGTTCAATAAATTCTAGTAAATGTAGTCATCATGAGTTTAAAAAGCTTGCAGGATGATGTTCTCCCCTCTTTTCTTCAGTTGTTTTAGTGGCTGTTTTACTACATTCTCAATAGAATTCAAATGGGTCGCAGATTTGATCATCAGCGTGGCATAGGAACGGCTCGTGCAAACCTTAGAGCGCGCTGGTGAACGCACAGTGATTCGCAATCCACTTTATTAAACAATTGTGCTTCAGTCACAGTCATATTGCACAGACAATTGATCCGTTAGAAGTAACGTTAGCGGTACGCAGGAAAAAGTACAGGTAGGCTACGCTTAAAGGGTTAGTTCACCCCCAAATGAAAATAATGTCATTTATTACTCACCCTCATGCCTCATATCGTGGTTTATTTGGTGATACAAGCATGAAAATTGGCATGAGCAGTCTCTGATGTTCACTAGACAATAAGCCACCCACAGCTACTTGTAATTTCAAGATGGCAGCCATTTTTCAAGATGGCCACCACCTTAGTGGAGCAATTAGGCTTAAGAAATCATTTAGTTGGTGATACAAGCATGAAAATTGCCTTGAGCTGTCTCAAAGGGTTATTTGACAAGAAACCGCCCACAGCAACATACAATTTCAAGATGGCAGCAATTTTTCTGGATTACTGCCGCCCGCCATGTGGATCTTTAAATGATACATTTTCTCATAGAAATGTATTGGTTTCCTTAAAAGACTCTGTCAAGAGAGGTAGTTTGACTGTGTTTTGTCTGACTCCTCACCCATGACCTGTCCAGTTTTGTAAAGCCTGTCAGGAGTTGCCTCCCACCGGCAGAGCTCTCAGGGTTCATTGAGGTACACAAGCTCCCCTACCACAACAAGGTAACAGTCACAAGGTAACAGTCACATTTTTTTTTTAACTAACAGTTATTAAACATGTCAAATTAATACTAAGAGGTGGGGAAACAAAAATAAGATTAATAAATTAGCACAGTTGTGGTGCTGAACGGACATTGCACCAAACAAAAAATTGAGCAATGACTAATACTGAATTTTAATAAGAACAGATCCAGAGGCACCCGTGAACACAAACAGAAACTAGCTTCTGTGCCTTCAGTAGCGCTCTTTGTAACCATTGTCAGTTAGTTCTGGTGTTTTTGTCTGTTCATAGAGTTTCACCCATACACAAAAAACAATATACTGACTGCACACACATTTAAGTTAAAATGGCGAGCGAACAATCACTGCATGAGTTCCAAAAGTGTGTTCATCCCTGCCCACGCTTCATCACGGGTGGGGATACACACAGCATGTCTGTTGTTTGCCTGGGAGTGCAGCACGCTCCGGCAGCCCTCGAGGGGGCTTCTTCCATTAAGAACGCTGTGCTCCCACCGGGTGCTTTTCGAGGTGGGCGCCTCGGCTCGCGTTCCTCGCGGCTCTGGTCCCGCTGTTGCCGAGGCACAGCAGCGGCTGCAGTCGTGGGGTTCGCAGATGGTTCTGACAGCGGGGTTAGAGACGGGCTCTGCCTTATCTCTGCCCTTACCTGTCGGATCCAGTGCCTCTATTCAGGGTTTGCAAGCCCGTGCTGCGGTTTCTTCTGCCCCAGATGAGGCATCAATGCTGCAATTATCCAGTTCCGAGAAGGTGGATGTTGTCAGTGTCAAGGCGGGGAACGAGGATTCGCCACTTCGTTCCCCGGCCAGTGAGGAGCTTGTGGAGATGTTGAGTAGAGCAGTGGCCAGGCTCAGTCTGGACTGGCCACAAGAAAGCTGGGGCTGAGGTTGAATTCCAAGAAAAGTGTTGTATTGCCAGCTCAGAGAACTACTTATCTTGGGGTCATTTGGGATTCGACCACTATGCGGGCTCGCCTATCAGAGCCTTGTGTGGGGTCAATCCTCTCAGCAGTCAAAAGGGGTGTAACTAGATCAGCCACTTACTGTCAAACAGTATCAGAGACTGTTGGGTCTGATGGCAGCAGCGTGCAATGTGATTCCTTGCGGCCTGTTGTACATGAGACCGTTACAGTGGTGGCTCAAGACCAAGGGGTTTTCCCCGAGGGGAAATCCTTTTCGCATTATCAAGGTCACACGGCGTTGCCTTCGTGCGTTGGTGATGTGGAAGCAGCCTTGGTTCTTGGTTCAAGGCCCAGTGTTGGGAGCTCCTTGTTGTCAAGTCACTATAACGACGGATGCATCCCTCACAGGGTGGGGAGCGGTCATGAGTGGTCGCTCAGCCCAGGGCCAATGGCAGGACCATCATCGTTCTTGGCATATAAATTGCTTGGAGATGATGGCAGTGTTTAAGGCCCTGAGACACTTCCTGTGAGAGCTCAGGGGCCATCATGTGTTAGTCCGCACAGACAACGCATCGGTGGTCTCTTACATCAACCATCGGGGGGGTTGAGATCGCGCCCGTTATACAAGCTGGCTCGCCAGCTCCTCCTGTGGGCCCAGGGAAACTGAGTTCAATCAGAGCTGTTTATATCCCAGGGTATTTAAATGTGGAAGCAGACAGCCTTGTCGAGACAGGGCCGAGGCCCGGGGAATGGAGACTCCACACCGAGGTGGTGGAGCTTCTGTGGGAGAACTTCAGCAGGGCAGAAGTGGATCTCTTCGCGTCTTCAGAGACGGCTCACTGTCGTCTGTGGTTCTCCCTAACGCCTCCAGCTCCCTTGGGACTGGACGGCATGGTTGCCTCTGTACACATTTCCCCCGATTGCGCTGCTTCCGGGAGTTCTAGAGAGAGTGCGTTGGGACGGAGCCCGTCTTCTGCTAGTAGCCCCATTCTGGCCGGGCCGAGTATGGTTCTCTGACTTAGTGTCTCTCCTAGATGGCTCTCCCTTGGAGATTCCGATCAGGGGGGACCTACTCTCTCAGGCGAGGGGTACAATTCTGCATCCTCGCCCAGAGCTGTGGAAACTGTGGGCAGTTCATGAGTTCAGGTCTCTCAACCGAGGTTGTGGAGACCATTCTACAGTCTAGAGCTCCCTCCAGGAGGAAACTTTATGCCTTGAAGTGGAAGCTTTTCACTTCTTGGTGTGGGGATCACCAGTGGGACCCAGTTAACTGCCTGGTGGCTGCAGTGCTGGAGTTCCTGCAGGAGAGATTCTCCACAGGATTAGCCCCCACCACGCTAAAGGTGTATGTGGCTGCCTTAGCAGCTTACCACACGCCTTTGGGTGGTGTTTCATTGGGGCGACATCCTCTTATCACTCGTTTCCTTCGTGGCACCTTCAGACTTAGGTCACCGGTTCGCACCAGGGTGCCGGCATGGGACTTGGCAATTGTGTTACAAGGCCTTTCTTTGCCACCTTTTGAGCCGATTGAAGAAGTTCCTGAGAAGTTTCTCACTCTTAAAGCATTATTTTTGCTTGCCATTTCATCTTTAAGGAGAATTGGAGACATTCAAGCTCTCTCTGTGGCACCCTCGTGCTTGGAATTTGCTCCCGGTATGGTTAAGGCTTTCTTATATCCTAGGCCGGGTTATATTCCCAAGGTCCCTACTAATGTGGTAGGGCCAGTAATACTGCAGGCCTTTTGTCCTCCTCCCTTTCGGACGTCAGACCAGGAAACACTTAATCTGCTCTGCCCAGTTCGGGCTCTGGATCCGTATGTCCACATAGCTGCCCTGTGGAGGAAAACTGAACAACTGTTAGTCTGTTTCGGGCCACCCTCGAGAGGGGACCCAGCATCCAAGCAGAGAATGAGCAAGTGGGTGGTCGAGGCCATCTCACTTGCTTATCCAGGGTCGGCCATCTTGAAAATAGAAATTTAAAGTGGCTGAGAGTGTTTTCTTGTCAAGCAATCCTTAGAGAGAGCTCAAGGCAATTTTCATGCTTGTATCACCAACTAAATGATTTCTTAAGCCTAATTGCTCCACTAAGGTGGTGGCCATCTTGAAAAAGGGCCGCCATCTTGAAATTTCAAGTAGCTGTGGGTGGCTTATTGTCTAGTGACCATCAGAGACTGCTCATGCCAATTTTCATGCTTGTATCACCAAATAAACCACTATATCACTTAACTGCTCCACTAAGGTGTCGGCCATCTTGAAAAATGGCTGCCATCTTGAAATTTCAAGAGGCTCGGACAATTTTCTTGTCAAGTGACCCATGGAGACTGCTCATGCCAATTTTCACGCTTGTATCATAAACTGAACGATTCTGCCAAACATAAGCACTTAGCCGCTCCACTATAAAGACGTTGTTACATCTCACTTCAGTTGCTCTACAATAATTTTAGCAGTTAGCAGACTATTATAGCAATGCGCCATAGTTTTTCATTGAATTCAGATTTACCTAACAAACGTTTCTAGACACAGAATCTAACATAAAGCTTTTATTTATTTTTTTCAACAGTACACCATGTTGTTACAGAAAAACGGTGATATGAGACACAACTATGACCAGACACATAATCGTTAGACAGTCTCCATTAATCGTGCAATGCATGATTTGATAACACCTATGCAATTTTAAAAGACACCGCAATGGAGAACTACTAACGGCAGTAAAAAAACGTAGGTATGCATCGACAACAGACATTCGAAATCTGAGTAAATGGATTGCTAGTGGCTTCGTGTGGAACAAAGATGTTGTTCAGTAAGTGTTGTTCAGTAATTACAACCTACTGCATGAAGCACCAACAGTGTACGAGAACCAAAAGCCAGAGCTTTTCAGCAAGCCCGAGCTTAGAGATTTCATATTAGTCCACAATATAACACTGTTGCTATTAGCACGGATAGGAGTCATATATCGCAGTGGTGTTTAACGGTAAAACTCAATAAATTATGTCGACTCGGAGTCCATGCATTTTTTAATGAATGAATAAATTTGTATGATTTTTTTTCTAGGTGTTAGAAATGTTCATCTAGTGATTGTTAAAGCTGAACTTTGACATATCAAGAATAGATAAAAATAACATGAAATATGTACAGTGCCATACATGTTTGGGATATAATAAATTAAGTTTATGTAAGTGTAATATCAGTGAACACAGCTGAAAAAACATAAGTGATTTACAATTTAGACTTTGTGTAAATATATAGGCCTATTATTATAAACTTCTCTGGGCACTTTAAGAATTTGAAATAGACATAAGGCGTAAAGAAAGGGCTGGAGCAGTTGATATTCCATCACTAATAATCCGAGTTTTCAGCTATGGAGCGATTGTAGGGGATGCGAGAATCGTCATCCTGTCTTTATTATGTACACCACAAACATATAGAGACTGCTGTATATGTGATTGAAATAAGATCTGGTAATGCTGCGTCATCTTTCTTGCTTATCTTGAAATGTCTGCATAGCATCCGCATTAGATTAGAGTGGATATTACTAGCGTCTCTGGAGGGAGGGTGTTTCAATGTCCAAGTCCAAATGTCCAAATGTTAGAAAAGGGACACTTTCTTCTTCAGGTCGTTTCGTTTCCATAGTGACAGACGATCAAATTCTGTGATGCACATTCGAATAAGCTCTGGAACTCTTCTGCAGACAGATGCCTCTATTAAAGACAAAGTAAAAACAGTCAGTCCATTTATAGTCTATGTGCATTCAGAGACTTTTTGGATAAAAAATATCTAACTTTACGAAACCTAAAATAGCTCTCATGAAGCATAGACATAATTAACAGAAAGAAAAATTACTGTGTAGGACTCATCATTTGCCATTGTAAACTCCATGTAGCAGCCTACGTTCCTGCTGGATCCTGCAGCCTATCTGGCAACGTCGAGTCAGGGGGGAGGGGGAGAGGGGATACACCTCTACAGTAATTTGACAGTGTTTGCAGTACCGGTTTTGGCCACAATCCTACATACAGGTCCTTTAACATTTATTTATTTTATTAACATTTATTTATTTGTGGTAGGAAAGTTTGAAAAAACATAATAATAATACAAATTTTGGTAGGAGTGTTTGGAAAAATGTTGTAGTAATTAACAATATGAAAATATTAAATTATTTAAAAATAAATATATTTGTGGTAGGAGTGTTTGGAAAAAATGTATATAAATAACAATAATGAACAATAATAATAAAAAATGACCGATTTGAAAAGAGTCAAATGTATTTAATTTTTTATTTATTTTATTGCCTTAGGAGTGTTTGGAAAACATAATAATAATACTAATTTATTGAAAACTATATATATATATATATATATATATATATATATATATATATATATATATATATATAAAATACACACACACAATATTTGTTTAATTAAATTATCTATAGGACTGTTTGGAAATAGTAGTAATAATAATGAAGAGAAATTTGAAAATTCATTTCTTATTTGTGTTTGGAAAAAAAAAACTCAATATAGTAGTAATAATAATAATATTAAATAATAATAATAATAAATTAACCATTTGAAAAATGTTAAAGTATTTATAAAAATATGTATTTATTTGTTGTAGAAGTATTTGGAAAACATATATTAATAACTTAAACAATAACAACATTATTTAATATGAATATTATTTGTTTTATTAATATTATTTTTCTTTTAAGCTGATTGTGGCAAAGAAATGACACACTTCGCCTTTCGAGGACCTTAAACTGTTACATTAACTTAACGTTAACCTTTAGTGACTTACCTCTAATCTGGTTCTGTCAACACCTGGAGGAAGCTTACTGCGCCCTCTGTGGGTCACAATTAGCATTTCATATGGATATATCTGAAGGGAAAGGCAAGATTTTATTATGTTTTGGGAACATTATATTCAGTACTCTTCCTTTTTGATTCACTGGCCAAAAGCTTCCAAAAGGTTTGCTCAATGTAAAATGTTTACTACACATTCAGCCTCCAAAGTTTTCAGTTCAGTATTGTCTTTAGTGACACTGCCATATTGAATTCTGAATTCAATGGATGCAAGGCTGAGAAGCAACATGGATGTGAGTGAATGTATGGCATGGGGTTAGAAGAGAGAAACAGCATGACAACTTTGGAGGGTCTCTTAAGATCTACCTCACCTTCTGTTCCAGAATACTAGGAAGAGAGTTTCCTCTGTCCATTCTCCCACTCTGTGAATCGCCATTCTATGAAGACACCACCACCCCAGCCCAGAGAAAAATGCCCCCCAGGACAAAGGAGATCAATATGAGACAGGTACATCTAGAGAGGAAGGTCTCACTACATCCATAATAATGAATCAGGATCGTTTGACGCATTATTATGGATGCAAACAGTATGTGGAGATCAAATGAGTCAGAAGCCATGAAAAAGGAGGGTAGGCTGATGTTAGGGTAAAGATACATTAGTAGCAGGAACAGGATGTGGTTTCCATGTCAGAGCCTATAGCTGTCAGCAAATTCTAAAATCCAAACGCCATGCTTGTTAAATCAAATAACAATGCCATCTTACCTGTACACCTGAGGAACATAAGAAAAAAAAAGAATGAGTATTTGGGAAATATTCAGAAAAATACAGTGAGATCCAAAAGCATTATAAATCATTTAATGGGCATGTACCAAATATGTTCATACTCGTATTCGTTTAATTCGGAATCTCACTCAAATTATTATGCTGTTAATACACTGATCAGGCATAACATTATGACCTTCCTAATATTTTGATGGCCAAAACAGCCCTGACCTGTCGAGGCATGGTCTCCACTAGACCCCTGAAGGTGTGCTGTGGTATCTGGCACCAAGATGTTAGCAGCAGTTCCTTTAAGTCTTGTATGTTGCGAGGTGGGGCCTCCATGGATCTGACTTGTTTGTTCAGCACAACCCACAGATGCTCGATTGGATTGAGATCTGGGGAATTTGGAGGCTAAGTCAACACCTCAAACTCGTTGTTGGGCTCCTCAAATTCCTGAACCATTTTTGCTTTGTGGCAGGGTGCATTATCCTGCTGAAAGAGCCACCAGGAAATACCGTTTCCATGAAAGGGTGTAAATGGTCTGCAACAATGCTTAGGTAGGTGGTACGTGTCAAAGTAACATCCACATGGATATCAGACTGCCTCAGTCAGCTTGCCATCGTCCCATAGTGCATCCTGGTGCCATGTGGTCCCCAGGTAAGCGAAGCACACACACCCGGCTATCCACGTGATGTAAAAGAAAACATGATTCATCAGACCAGGCCACCTTCTTCTATTCCTCCGTGGTCTAGTTTTGATGCTCACTTGCAAAAAACATCTATGCACTGTGTATTCTGACACTTTTCTATCCGAATCTGCATTAACTTCTCAAGCAATTTGAGCTACAGTAGTTTGTTTGATCAGACCAGTTTTCGCTCCCCTCGTGCATTAATGAGCCTTGGCCGCCCATGACCCTGTCGCTGGTTCACCACTGTTCCTTCATTGGACCACTTTTGATAGATACTGACCACTGCAGACCGGGAACACCCCACAAGAGCTGCAGTTTTTGGAGATGCTCTGACCCAGTCGTGACACTAGCCATCACAGTTTGGCCCTTGTCAAACTCTGTTAAATCCTTACACTTGCCCATTTTTCCTGCTTCTAACACATCAACTTTGAGGACAAAATGTTCACTTGCTGCCTAATAAATCCCACCCACTAACAGGAGCCGTGATGGAGATCATCAGAGTCATTCACTTCATATTGTTCATATTGTTATGCCTGAACTTTAATACATAATGAGATTTTTTTTCTATATGTTAACATTTCCTGACCTTACCTGTTTTTATTTTTCCATTGTCTGTGGAGGTAAAGTCTGCCGACTGCAGCTACATGCAGAAAGAAAAACAATTACATATTAGAGAAACTAAAGGACTACAGGAACATTTTAAACAACAATTGACATGTAATTCCACATGATTGGCTCTTCCATAAAAGGGTCACATGAAAAATGTGACTTGATTTTCTGAAATAAAAGTTCAATGTAGTATTTAAACCAGGGGTGTCCAACTCGATTCCCGGAGGGCCACCATCCAGCAGAGTTTAGCTCCAACTCTAATTAAACACATCTGAACCAGCTAATCAAGAGGCATGTTCGAATTGAAGTGGCGCTGAACAGACCAATCGGTGTACATCAAAGTATTTGAAGAGTGCTTAGAGAATAGACAGCTCTGTATGCTTTGGAATCATTCTCGCAGTACTTTGATGTCTATACGAGTTGAACACACCTACTCTCTTCAGGATTACTAGAAACTTCCAGGCAGGGGTTTTAGAGCTTGTTGGAGCTAAACCCTGCAGGAGCGGAGTTTGACACGTGATATGAAACTAGCATAATCGCAAAATCCAAAAATAGTAATCACTGTGCAAAGAGGTTAGCCAATCAAAACAGACTGCATTAACATATTCAAATTTACACACAGGGTTAAAGCTACATTGGCAAAAATGGTAGCCTGACGTGGTCAAACTCAATTCTAGTCAGAATACGAATTGCCCGACCTAAAATGATGTGGGCGGGGCTAAATTCGGCTGGCATCCAGGGTGTTTATGTCTAAAGATTAAAAAAAAATAAAGGAAAATGTCAATAGTTAATGTTATTAATTAATACTCCTATTTAATATAGAACAAAATTATATGAATTGGTAAGATTGCATGCTAATTATTACAATTAATAATGTTTATAAATATTATTATATTTATGTTTAATATACAAAAATAAAATTATTAAAATTAATCATTAAAGACTATATTTTAATCATTAAAATTAACAATGCTAATTAATATTGTTAATTAATATTCAGATTTAATTTTATAAAAATGTAGGATATATGCAAAATACTACATTTTAATTTTAATTAATAATGTTAGTAATTCATTTTTCAATGACATTATAGGCAAACTCAAGAATCGGTGGGAGGAACATATTATAATTAAAATGTATAATACAAAGATCTCTCTTACCCTTGTGAGGCCTGTTCGACTGCAAGGAGGTAAAGAGGCTGATTTTGTAGCACTGGTTGATGATCCTGCAATGAATGTATATGAAATATTTAATCATAAACTCAACAGACATTTCTCTATAGACTTTCTATTCACACACATGTATTTAATCATCGAGTGTCCTCTCGGTGGGCAATATTAGCAGTGCTGCAGAAGTACCATTTTTGGTTCCCTCCTTTCAGTTCTTAAACAAAAAATTTAGTTTTTCTTAGTGTAAAGTACACTTGAATAATCCAAAGAACTTTTTTCCACTATAAATAATGTTGTGCAATGGAAAGGTTCCATGGATGTTAAAATTTCAGATGCCAATAAAGAACCTTAATCCTTTTTGCATACAAAAAATACTCAAGCACTTTGTTGAAGTGCACTAAGGATAAAACAGACATCACATACCCAAATGTATGTTTGTCCCATCTGGCAGGGAACGTGTTTTTCTGCGGATGAGCACTGATTTTTCTATTTCCTCCTTCAGGATCAATTTGCCCAAGTTGGACTGTATCTGAAAAACAAATAACCCTGTCATGATTAGCGAGCTCCATTAAGCGCTGGCCTCATGTTGTGTGTGCATATCCTTCCAGCACTCCCTTCAATTTAATGGCCTGCAAACAAAACACTTAATCATCTAGCCTTAGAGAAATATTCCCAGCCCAGTGTCTGATTTATTATAGGCAGACAGACAGTGAGTGAGGGATATTAATCTTAACTGGATGTATTGATGTGGGACAGTAAGTCCTGCTCCAGTCAAAAGTGTTTTCACCTTCTGAAGTTCCTGTTCCTGGAGTCTCTTTGCATCTTCAGTAAGGTCCTCAAACTCATCATCCTCCATTGGTTTTCCCTGCTCGACTGCCTTCTTCCTCCACTCGATCTCTGAGGAATTGATAGACGTTGTAAAAAAAGTGCATCGTCCATAATTATGTACCATTGACCTTTCGCACTGGGTAGTTATATGAACTAGGAACTAGCCACCAGGGGAGTAGAACTATTAAACAAATAAAGTAAACCGTATACAAATAAGTATTATTTCATTTGCTAGCTGAGCATAAATACATAATCATGATGTTTCGCTTGGTCTCTTCAAAGTCACGTTGGATTTTTGCCTTAGTGTAAAGCTTGAGAAGTGCCTGAACTTTGCGTCAGTCCATCTATCGCTGTTTTTCATGTTTGTGAAGTAATATATAGGCAATAAACTGTTTATATGGCTTTTTAAAAATGCTAGTGTGGTGGTAGTGTTTAGCATGTGTTCAACCAATCAACACACATAAATGGCCAGTGCCTAAAATGTTCGACATGGGAAAATTGGCTTCCATTCGTCTTGGTATGTTGCACTAAATTAAAAGAGACCAGTTTTTGGGCAAACTATTCAGAAGTTATAATAAAAATTTATTTTTTCCATATCTCCTAACCAGTAGGTGGCGCTGTGCCAAAACTCTGCTGGTAGCCTCAGGTCATGCTTGTGATGGCATGTACCAATTTTAGTCTGAATACGCTAAAGCATTGCGGCGATATAGCCTTACATCCATTCTCTTTGTCAAATTCGTTCGCACGTTATTCGAGAACGTTTTGGTCCATCAAAAAGCTCTTCAAAAGCCAGCAAGATGATGTGAGCCAATTTTGGTGAAAATCGGACAAACATAGAATTGTCTTGAGGTCAAGAATCAAGAGGAATGTTGTTTCTAGCTCTTACGGTTCAAAAGTTTTTAGCATAAATGTAAATTTGGACAGTTGGTGGGGCTAGAGGGATTGAGTTTGAGACTCCAAAATTGCTGTGGTTGATGTTCAGACTGTCCTCTATCTGTGTGCAACATTTCATAATTTTCCCGAAAAAACATTCTATGGGCTGCCATAGACTTCAAGTGCGGAAAAAGAAGAATAAAACGGTTAGTTCCAATCCTTGACTCTTATTGGTCAATAGCTGTGTTTTATTCACGATAAAACATGGCTGTGACTGCTTCACCAGAAAGTTATCCGTATCACTGCACAAAACCACTCTTAGCAACGTATGTGTTTGTTCTCATTGATATTGTTCATTGAAGCTTGTATTATTGTGAGAGAGAGCGTTTGAGTGAACGAGTGTATTACCTGCATTCAGATTTACCATACTCCTTAAGGTCTGTTTTATGTTCAAAATAAAAAATCTGTTGAATGTCTGCTGTGATATCTATTTCTTTTAACAGTGTCCTCTGATAGAAACAGTTCTCATTTGTCAGTTGCATCTTGTTCCCATGTTCACACAACAAGTTTTAGTCCTTTCAATATAAAAGTCTTCACTATTGAGTGACTCATTAAGACCATCTAATGGTGTAATAATGTAACTTCTGTTGCTACATTTACATTATATCAGTCGTTGCTGTTCATGGTCAGGGACTATTTTTTCCAGCGGAAGGAATGCTTTTAGTGATTTTACTTCATGAAAGTTGCATTGATACATATATTTTGGCTTTAATATTTGTATTGTGTGGCCCGTGAAGCTGTGGTTTAGTCCCCTGATTAATACAATTATTAATATTAATCTTTAATATAAAAATGTAACTTGTTTCTGCAAGTCTGCATGCTTCTCTAAAGCTGCAATAACAGAATGGGGAAAAATTACACATTTCATCGTTAATATACATCTGGGAGTTTAGACCAATAAAATCTCATTCTGTCCAATGCGACAGAAATATGAAAGCTGGTGAGCACTTACCCATAGTAGCTAGAGAGGGTGGACAGGGCCAGTACTCTGTCTCTATCTTTGAAGGCTGGTTGGGATCAGGTGGTTGGGCTGCTGGGAACTTGGAGGACTCAATGATGATATCCTGTTTATTATTAGACATTACAGTCTCTCTTTCTGAGGACAGGGAGAACATGAACAGCAACAGCATGATGTTACCAGTAAATCTTTCCTTCCACCTTGGAAAACCAATAATCTATGATATATAACAAATAAAAAAACATTATATTACATTATAAATGAACAAATACCGTGTTTGTAAATTGGTGGCTTCTTATAGATGTTGGTGCCACTGTCTGAAACATGAATGGATGCACAGTTACAAAACATTTGAATGATAATGAAACGTGCTATGAAAACCCTCTCATGAACGAAGTACCTGGCCTGTGGAAGTGCTGCATGGGGCCTTTGGAGGCAGGGCTGATTTTGCGGAGATGCACCGTGGAGCCCATGTTGGACCCTCCTGGAGACCCCTGCTCTGGCCACTCCTTGGACTCTTTTGAGGCAAATATCTGAAGAAACAGGGGAATTGCATACCTTCTATTATTCTGGAATGCTAATAATGAAGCACTCGCTTATGATTTCAGTTCTAATGTTAAGAGTGGACACAATTTAAGCACTCAGCATGTTAACAGAAGCCAGACCATCATATTTCACTGCCTGCATCAATAATATGACACTGCAAACTCCTCCCTGTAAAATATGCCAACGGCAGTCAGCAGCGGAGAATGCCGCTTGATTCCACTGTTCACTGCTCTAGTGTTCAAATTTAATCATTTGATTTATTTATTTAATTATTTAATCATTTTCATGTTATAGCGATAACCAGCGAGTGGCCGATATTAAAATTCAATACATTTTATTATTTTATAAGATAATACACAAAAAATTCAAATGAAATATAATATGGATAATTCTTTCGAGATTAGCTAAATAATGATTTGTTGAATATTGTTGATATGACTGCACCACAATAATGATCAAATCATTAATAATAATTGATCATTTTAATAGTTAATAATATTAATATTCATATTACAACAATATTAGAATACTAAAATATTTTATTATTAGCAGTTTTAATTGTTATTAATACAAATTAATAATATTAATCAGTTGAGAAAGACTACATTTTTACATAATGTTAATAATTAATAGATTTAATTCATATTCACATTAAATATTAAAAATATTACAATACAAAAATCGTATAATTAATTGTCTTTATAAATATGAAATCATGTATGACCTTCAAATTTTATCCCATTACGATTTGCTGCTAATTATTATACGTAGCCGATATTTAATTTCAATAGTACTTAATAAAAACAACAACACTAAATACTAAAATGAAATATAATATGGATAATAAGTGGGTGTTCCTTTTAAGATTAGCTAAATAATAGGTTGAATAATGTGTATATGTCTGCACTGAAATATATGTGAATTAAAGACAACATTTCTAATTGTATTATCTATTTATATTAAATATTACAACAATATTATAATACTATAGTATTGTGTAGTAATTAATACAAATCAATAATAATCAGTGAAGACTTTTAATTATGATTAATAATATTAATAATTAATTATGAATCACATTCGGTATTAATTCATATTCGTTATTAAAAAATTGGAATGAAACTAGAATATAATAAGCTAATTATTATTTTTAATTATAATGAATGCAAATTAAATCATTTAAAAAATGTCTGATAACAATATGTTACTTACTATTCATGTTATGGCCAATAACCAATAAATAGATGGCACTAAAATATACCCAATACAATTTTTTTTTTAAATAAAACAGAAAAATAAAATAAAATATAATATGGAAATGTCTTCAATGTGAATTAAATTAAATTAAAAGTAATATTAAAGTAAAGTAATATTCACGCATAGCAAACATAACTGAAATACAAAACTGAATGGCATTTAAATGTCAGCGTCATTCATTTAATTGAGTGGCTCAGTAAAACATTGACATTTGAAGTGTGCAGAAAGATAAATGTGGTAGTTAAAGCTAGTGATCAGTGACTAGTGACCGTCCTGATTGACAGAGGCTTGATGTCTCACCTCAGGGGAAGGAGGGGGCGAGATAGAATGAGGTGACATTGATCTCTGGAGAAGACAAGGAGAGAAAACAGAACACACACATACAGTGCATGCATTGTCTTCAAGCCACTTTTACACACACAAACGATTTAACATGCATAACAAAGCTTGACTAATAACATTAAAGTTACATCTCACTATTATATTCAGCTTTCTGTTTGCCAAAACATATTGATTCCACTTTAGGTGGAAGTTGTAAAACGTACAATAAACCTTATCAAATGGAACAATGAAACAAAGACTCGATCTAAAGAGACACTGGTTCTTTTCTGACCTCTCTGCTTCTGGAGAGACCCGTCCGATCCAGTGCTGAGATATTAAAATGCGGCTCGTACACCATCAGATCTGGCCGTTCCACCTCAAGTATGGCTTTGTCTTTGGGAATGGCGGCCAAGTCCTTATATCCAATGACCTGATTGTCCATTCGTGCCTTTGGGGATATAAAAAGAAAGAGGCTGAGTTCAGTTTGCCGTGAAAGAAGCGGTTGTCCTCTGAAATGCCTCATGGGGTTCCTAGAAACTGGGATATTGAGCATGTGCTTTATGTCAGATAACAGAACGGAATGTGTTATCAGTGAAACGGAAAGCTAGTTTTACTTACCACAATAGAGGTGGCTGGGGATCCAGGAGCACTTGGACCCCGGGAAGACGGGGCCGTCCCTGCCTGCAGCAGTGGAGCATATCAAAAAGGTCAGAGGTCATAATTTAACTGCTCCTATCCAATGACATGTTGTTAATGAGAAATAAGACCTATATCTTATATCATCAATCAAACTGATGATGTATGTCACTGAGCCACGCCCCCTTGCAGAACCCCAGAAAACCTTTAATGGGTTTACTTTGACAGAAATATAATATACCTCCAGTTTCACTGGCAAGCCGTAAGCCTATATGCATGTTTGAGCTGCTTTAACTGAAAGCAAATTGCACTGACATGTCTTAAAATACACTATATTGCCAAAAGTATTGGGACACCCCTCCAAATCATTTAATCCAGGTGTTCCAATCACTTCCATGACCACAGATGTATAAAATCAAGCACCTAGGAATGCAGACTGCTTCTACAAACATTTGTGAAATAATGGGTCGCTCTCAGGAGCTCAGTGAATTCAAGCGTAGTACCGTGATAAGTTGACACCTGTGCAATAAGGTCATTTGTGAACTTAAATAATAAATATTCCATGGTCAACTGTTAGTGGTATTATAACATAGTGAAAGCAATTGGGAACAACAACTCAGCCACGAAGGTCTGTAGCTACAGAAAATCAAATCTACAGACCTCCAAACTTCATGTGGCCTTCAGATTAGCTCAAGAACAGGTTGTAGAGAGCTTCATGAAATGGGTTTCCATGGTCGAGCAGCTGCATCCAAGCATTACATCACCAAGTGTACTGCAAAGCATCGGATGCAGTGGTGTAAAGCACACTGCCACTGCACTCTAGAGCAGTGTAGACGTGTTCTCTGGAGTTACGACTCACGCTTCACTGTCTGGCAAACCGATGGACAAGTCTGGGTTTAGCGGCTGACAGAAGAACAGTACTTGCCTGACTGCACAGAGCCAAGTGTAAAGTTTGGTGGAGGAGGGATTATGGTGTAGGGTTGTTTTTCGGGGGTTGGGGCTTGACCACTTAGTTCCAGTAAAAGGAAATCTTAATGCTTCAGAATACCAAGACATTTTGGACAATTTCATTCTCCCAACTTTGTGGGAACACTGTGGATGGCCCCTTCCTGTTCCAACTTGACTGCGCACCAGTGCACAAAGCAAGGTCCATAAAGACATGGATGAGCGAGTTTGGTGTGGAGGAACTTGACAGGTCTGCACAGAGTCCTGACCTCAACCCGATAGAACACCTTCGGGATGAATTATAGTGGAGACTGTGAGCCAGGCCTTCTCGTCCAATATCAGTGCCTGACCTCACAAATGCACTTCTAGAAGAATGGTCAAAAATCCACATAAACACATTCATAAACCTTGTGGAAAGCCTTCCCATTATATTTGAAGCTGTTATAGCTTCAAAGGGTGGGCCAACTCCACATTAAACCCTACGGATTAAGAACGGGATGGAATTAAAGTTCATGTGCATGTAAAGACAGGCATTCCAAAACTTTTGGCAATATAGTGCATGTCAGTGCCATTGTTTTGTCTCAATATGCACACCAGAAAGGTTTTATACACGTTTGTGAAAGCTACTTAAATGCCTTGATTGAACTTAGGTCTAATCCTGAGTTAATCTAAGCCTTGTTTGTGAAACCAGGCCATATATTAGTATACACATGTGCTATATTAGATTATACACAATAATAAAAAAGCTATAAATATTTCAGAGGAGATTATTCATGGCAACATGGTAAAAATGAAAAATAATCATAGCATCAACATACTCTACCTTCTGCATGGCTGAAGAATAAAACGCCCTTCTTTGTCCTTCCAGTTACACAGATCTGCAATAAAACATAAAAAGGCCAAACGTGAATTAAAATAGAAACAAATTAGATTATCGTATGTATTTTATAAAAGTAACTAATTTGTTACCTGGATGGATTTTTAATATCATGTCATTTTCCAGTAATAATTAATTTGTTTTTAAATGTTAACATCCTCAAAACAAATTAAGAAGCAAATATATATAGGACTTCAAGGCTTATTTCCAGAAAATATTTCTTAAATTATGTTTATTTTTCTTTATAATAATTTAAAGAAATACATTACTATTATAATGTACACTACCATTCAAAACTAGAGTTGGTAAGATTAGTTTTGATTTTGAAATACGTCTATTCTCACTGTATGGCTACATGTATTTGATTAAAAAGTACAGTAAAATAGATTTGAATATATCTGAAAATGTATGTAAAATGTAAAATTTATGGCAAAGCTGAATTTGAACAACTGTTGAAAACTGTTGCATGTAAAATATTTGTGTAAACTGACACATTCCAGGAATCTCTCATCAATTAAAAGTTAATAAGAACAGTATTTATTTGAAACAGAAACTTTTACAACATTATACATTTCTTTCAAAATAAAAAAATTGCACTGACCTTTGTATTGTTTATTCTTTTTAATGTTAGACTTATGCTTAAATCAAAATATCCTCTTAAATCAATAGATTTTTTTCTTAAAACCTTCAAATCGTGTTTTATGTATATATTTAGATATTTTTAGTGGAAAACGTCCTTTTAGCCCATCTCAAATTAGGAGACTATATCACCAGAACATTCCTGAAATTCAGTCTGAGCCGATCCATTTAATTAGCCGTTCAACACGCCCACTGATATCACACACATTTCATCACCCACCGCAGGATATTTGGATAACACAGTTATTGCACATGTAGCTTAAATGCCACTGTATTCAGAGATGCATATCATCTGTTTTAGGAATCTGCACTTCTTTACATTGTTTAATTTTAAAGAATCGTTTATACATAAAGGTATGGAGAAATGTCTTAAATGGTTGCATACTTTCATGTTTAACAGGCTTCATTTTTTCATGTTTAACAGGCGCTCAAAATTTCAATCCAATATTTCTGTTTTAATTCTATTTGTCTTTCATTTATATCTATTTTAGTTTGTCGTTTTAGTACTTCAACTCATTTTATTTCAGTTAGTTGCCAAGCCATAGCTCTAATGTAAGTTTTTCCATCTAATATTTCTATTTTATTTTATTTCAGCTTTATTTCAATGAACAAAAACTACCTTTAATAGTTTAGGTAACAATAATAACACTGATTCTGCTTTTAACTCTTGCCTTCCTCTCAATCAGCTAAAACACAGCCACATTGGCTCAACCAATAGCATGAGTCGGGGGCGGTGCTATCTTTTTTGCCCAAATATTGGAAGAATTGACTTTAAAAGCTACTGTCAGTATGAATAAATATGAAGGAAGCAGTTACACCATCCATCTGATCTCCACTAAGGGATCAGGGGACTAATGTCTTCATGAAATGAGACATTAATTCATTAGACACAGGAACGTCCTGTTGGTGTGGGGGAGGGGAAGTGACATCAAGATTGCTCACCCAATTTCACCTTACATGAGCAGAGAACCGTCCACAGAAATCATGTTCCAGCATCAGAAAACAGCAGAGAATTACAGGTCCTTCTCAAAAAATTTGCATATTATGATAAAAGTTCATTATTTTCCATAATGTAATGATAAAATAAAAATGTCATATATTTGAGATTCATTGCACACCAACTGAAATATTTCAAGTCTTTTTATTGTTTTAATACTGATGATTTTGGCATACAGCTCATGAAAACACAATTTCAAAAAATTTGCATATTTCATCCGACCAATAAAAGAAAAGTGTTTTTAATACAAAAAAAGTCAACCTTCAAATAATTATGTTCAGTTATGCACTCAATACTTGGTCGGGAATCCTTTTGCAGAAATGACTGCTTCAATGCGGCGTGGCATGGAGGCAATCAGCCTGTGGCACTGCTGAGGTGTTATGGAGGCCCAGGATGCTTCGATAGCGGCCTTAAGCTCATCCAGAGTGTTGGGTCTTGCGTCTCTCAACTTTCTGTTCACAATATCCCACAGATTCTCTATGGGGTTCAGGTCAGGAGAGTTGGCAGGCCAATTGAGCACAGTAATACCATGGTCAGTAAACCATTTACCAGTGGTTTTGGCACTGTGAGCAGGTGCCAGGTGCCAGGTCGTGCTGAAAGCTTTTCAGCAGATGGAAGCATGAAGTGCTCCAAAATCTCCTGATAGCTAGCTGCATTGACCCTGCCCTTGATAAAACACAGTGGACCAACACCAGCAGCTGACATGGCACCCCAGACCATCACTGACTGTGGGTACTTGACACTGGACTTCAGGCATTTTGGCATTTCCTTCTCCCCAGTCTTCTTCCAGTCTCTGGCACCTTGATTTCCGAATGACATGCAAAATTTGCTTTCATCCGAAAAAAGTACTTTGGACCACTGAGCAACAGTCCAGTGCTGCTTCTCTGTAGCCCAGGTCAGGCGCTTCTGCCGCTGTTTCTGGTTCAAAAGTGGCTTGACCTGGGGAATGCGGCACCTGTAGCCCATTTCCTGCACACGCCTGTGCTCGGTGGCTCTGGATGTTTCTACTCCAGACTCAGTCCACTGCTTTCGCAGGTCCCCCAAGGTCTGGAATCGGCCCTTCTCCACAATCTTCCTCAGGGTCTGGTCACCTCTTCTCGTTGTGCAGTGTTTTTTGCCACACTTTTTCCTTCCCACAGACTTCCCACTGAGGTGCCTTGATACAGCACTCTGGGAACAGCCTATTCGTTCAGAAATTTCTTTCTGTGTCTTACCCTCTCGCTTGAGGGTGTCAATGATGGCCTTCTGGACAGCAGTCAGGTCGGCAGTCTTACCCATGATTGCGGTTTTGAGTAATGAACCAGGCTGGGAGTTTTTAAAAGCCTCAGGAATCTTTTGCAGGTGTCTAGAGTTAATTAGTTGATTCAGATGATTAGGTTAATAGCTCGTTTAGAGAACATTTTCATGATATGCAAATTTTTTGAGATTTTTGGGTTTTCATGAGCTGTATGCCAAAATCATCAGTATTAAAACAATAAAAGACCTGAAATATTTCAGTTGGTGTGCAATGAATCTAAAATATATGAAATTTTAATTTTTTGAGAAAGACCTGTATACCGTGTATGGTTTCGAGGTAGCAGTCGTTAATGTGCTAATTAGTTTGAACAGTAATTTCAATTTCATATGAGGATGAGCCTTGAATATTTTATGACAAGAGCATAAGTAACACACTTAAAGCAGGGTACAAGTCTCAAGGCGTTTTGAATCCATTTCCTTGCATTAAAATAGCAGACAAAGATGCTCTATTTGCAAAAACAGCTTTTTGATTAGATGAAGTTGACTCGGGGTAATGCTAGAGCTTTTTCGTTCCGGTTTGTTTTGACTGCTCATGCGTTGCTTCAGGGGAAAAAGACTAGAAATGTCAAGGGAAACACATAACATTCACGGGTAAATCTCAAAACGAAATATCTGGGTCATATTTCACCTCAAAATTAAAAGACAAAATACAAAAATTATATTTTACATAAATCATCTATTTTAAAAATACATATATATCCTGCAATATGACATTATTTTCATTGCCACACAGTAAAAAAATATATCTTAAAAGTAAGTTACCTGGTTGCCTTACAATTTTGAGTTCATTTAAATTAAAATTTTGAGTTAATACAATGAACATTTTTCAGAATTGACATCACACTTTATTCAAAAAATATTAAAAGTTTTTGTAAACATATTGTGCAATTGTGTGTTTTGTTTGTTATAATGCAGTGAAACAAGCCAAATTGTGCTATTTTTTATTTTTTATTTATGTGGTTCAGATACAATAATATTTTAAGTTTCTATTTATTAAATCAATTTCTTTCATTGTATTAACTCAATTTTTTTTATTTAAATGAACAATTTTAAGGCAACCAGGTTAAACCAACAATATTTTTTTACAGTGCACCTAACTTCTCAATACAGTAATAACATTTCAAATAAAAAATACTGTCGTTAAATTCATATTACAAAATAAAATTATTTAAAAAATATTTAAATTATGAATACTCAATTATTAAAATTATTCTAATATGGCAATTCTAAGATTTAATAGAATTTTCTGAGGTTTCATTCGTTAACATTAGCTAATTATATTAGTTAACATGAACTAACAATGAAAACCCTTCTAAAACATTTATTAATCTCAATTAAATGTTAATTTCTCATTTACTAACACATTATTAAAACAAAAGTTGGACCTGAACAATGAACAGTTGTAGTTTTATTAAAAAGGCACAATATGTAATATTTTTAAAATATCCAAAAACCCCTAAGACTATGTTGTATATTTTGTTACATTATCCCAAATGTTTAAATCCAGAGAAATAAGCAATTTAAACAAATTTCGACCGTGCGTCGCCTATCAATGACATCATACCCGCATTACCCTTTTAGGGTTTCTGGTTTTATTTTGTAGAAACCATGGAAACACCAAAGACGCTTTTATTTGACAGATGAGCAACTGTTTGGACATTCTTCGACAAAAAACGAATCATTGTTATATAGCTCAACACAGTTAGTCTTATTGTTTAAATCTCGTTTTCTTGATTTACTGTGAGCACCTCGATCTAGCTTACTGCAGTGTGCAACCACAGACTGTAAAAAAAAAAATATGGACGACACGCCTTCACTTTCTTCCATTGACGTAAATGAAGCTGCCAGTGTTCAAATATGGCGCTGACATCTTGAAGCCCGAGTGCGAAGTGGAGCCACGTTATCAAGGTCCCGCCCACACTCCCGCCTAATCAACAACCTTTTGGGAAATAAACAGTTGTGGAAATGTAGAGATTAAAGTTAAAGCTCCAATCTCCTCCTGAAGTTCCCGAAAAATGTCCGTTAGTGGCTCATTGACTTCACTCAGAGAAGCTGTCAATCTCTGCTGTCAATCATGACATCTCACCTCCGTTTTTATATCATCAAATAACTAACTAAAACCAAACGTATTTAAAGAACGAACACTTGAACTAACATCAGCGTGATAAAAACTGCCTAAAATGACAGAAACCATCTTTGGAAAAAATGTATTCGGATTGTAATTTGATTTTTTAATTTGTCATGGAGGGGGTGGGGTTTATGACCTTTACTGCATCCAGCTACCTGGGGGTGACCGAGAAGCATCGGCTTCAGTTTTCAGGACTCGTGTGGCAGTCTTGTGTGCAACTCATAGTAGCCACTAAGAGAATGCAAAGAGTAGCATTATAACATAACTTTCAACACACTCAAATGTATCTAATATGATAAAACAGCGATGCGTTACCCCACATGACCGGAAGAAGTGGAAGCGCTTGTCTGCGGCATAATAAAAGCTCCGCAAAATCAAAGCCTCATCAAGCAACGCCTTTGTTTTGAATAAACAACCTCTAGCGGCGAAAAATTACATATTGTGGCTTTAACATAAACAAATATGTATAAATAATTTAACAAATGTATTGAACATTGCCAGTTATTGTTAAATGCATTAATGAATATTAACAAATGGGACCATTTTCCTTTCGCTTTTTGGTAATACAGACAAGTTTTTTTTTGCAGTTTAAAGAGACTCACCCTTAAACAGCATATCAAATATTCCCTTGTCTATTAACTCAAAATATTGATTTCTTTTAAACCTCCATTTTGCCAAAAACAAATCTGTGACAGAAAAAGCAGTGAGAGAGAAATCTATTGTATCACCGTTCCTCCATCTTTTCCACCCTCGCCTGATCTCAGACGGCTGTCCCTGCTGGTTAGAAGGGTTAGCTAGCTCAGGTCAGGTTTACTCTGGCGTGAAGGACGCTGTGTGTGCTGAAAACCCTCAGCACCTCATTACTGACGTGATTGATCACTCTGAGCACAATGTAAATGGCCTGTCATTTGAGACGAAGGGACCCATGTGCATCAAGCTGTCTGTAATTCAAGTTCAATCTGGCTAAGAAGAGTCCCTGAGCACCAGGTTCAAATAAAGTTTGATTTAGTGCGGATTCACATGATGAGAAGACAATTTAGCATTTAAAAAATAGCTTGACATACTAACCAGTTAGCTACTGTGTGGATATTTCATTGTGTTATTATGCTGTGGCTCATAGTGAACTTCAGGATACTGCTGGTGCACCAATGAGGTTCATTTTCATGTTACGCATCACGTTTGAGCTTCCGCAAGAACTAATGAGGTTCATTTTCATGTGTTATGCATCACGTTTGAACTTCCGTAAGAACCAATGAGGTTCATTTTCATGTTACGCATCACGTTTGAGCTTCCACAAGAACCAATGAGGTTCATTTTCATGTTACGATTCACGTTTGAGCTTCTGTAAGAGCCAATAAGGTTCATTTTCATGTTACGATTCACGTTTGAGCTTCTTTAAGAGCCAATGAGGTTCATTTTCATGTTACGCATCACATTTGAGCTTCTGTAAGAGCCAATGAGGTTCATTTTCATGTGTTACACATCACGTTTGACCTTCTGTAAGAACCAATTAGGGTTCATTTTCATGTTACGCATCACGTTTGAGCTTCTGTAAGAGCCAATGAGGTTCATTTTCATGTTACGCATCACATTTGAGCTTCTGTAAGAGCCAATGAGGTTCATTTTCATGTGTTAGGCATCATGTTTGAGCTTCTGTAAGAACCAATGAGGTTCATTTTCATGTTATGCAGCACGTTTGAGCTTCTGTAAGAACCAATGAGGTTAATTTTCATGTTACGCATCGCGTTTGAGCTTCTGCAAGAACCAATGAGGTTCATTATAGTGTTACGCATCACGTTTGAGCTTCTGTAAGAACCAGTGAGGTTCATTTTCGTGTTACGCATCACATTTGAGCTTCTGTAAGAACCAATGAGGTTAATTTTCATGTTACGCATCGCGTTTGAGATTCTGTAAGATCCAATGAGGTTCATTTTCATGTTATGCAGCACATTTGAGCTTCTGTAAGATCCAATGAGGTTAATTTTCGTGTTATGCAGCACGTTTGAGCTTCTGCAAGAACCAATGAGGTTCATTATAGTGTTACGCATCACGTTTGAGCTTCTGTAAGAACCAATGAGGTTCATTTTCGTGTTATGCAGCACATTAGAGCTTCTGTAAGAACCAATGAGGTTCATTTTCGTGTTATGTAGCACGTTTGAGATTCTGCAAGAACCAATGAGGTTCATTTTCGTGTTATGCAGCACGTTTGAGATTCTGCAAGAACCAATGAGGTTTATTTTTGTGTTATGTAGCATGTTTGAGCTTCTGTAAGAACCAATGAGGTTCATTTTCATGTTACGCATCACATTTAAACTTCTGTAAGAGCCAATGAGGTTAATTTTCATGTTACGATTCACGTTTGAGCTTCCACAAGAACCAATGAGGTTCATTTTCATGTGTTACGCATCACGTTTGAGCTTCCGTAAGAACCAATGAGGTTCATTTTCATGTGTTACGCATCACGTTTGAGCTTCCGTAAGAACCAATGAGGTTCATTTTCATTATATGCATCACGTTTGAGCTTCTGAAAGAGCCAATGAGGGTTATTTTCATGTTATGCAGCACGTTTGAGCTTCTGCAAGAACAAATGAGGTTCATTTTCATGTTATACAGCACGTTTGAGCTTCCTCAAGAACCAATGAGGTTCATTCTCATGTATTACCAATCATGTTTGAGCTTCTGCAAGGGGTTTGTTCTTGTGCATCAAGCAGGTTTGGTTAAGCCTCTGTTTATGTTCGCTGATCAATGTTTATGTGTAAATAAAAGCCTAAATTCAATCTGTTCATCATATAAAGTAAATCAAGTCTCTTCAGGAAATGCAGACTAAACCGCTCACTTAATATGGATTAGTTTTACAATCTCTTTATGAACTTTTTGAAGCGTCAAAGTTTCAGTTGCGTAGTTGTCAATGGAGGTACAGAAAGCTCTCAGATTTCATCAAAAAGATGTGTTCTGAAGATTAATGAAAGTCTTACAGGTTTGTGACATGGAGGTGACAGATTTTTCATTTTTGTGTGAACTAACACTTTAACAGTTCTATAGTAATAAATTAGAAAAAATTGTCCATAATTAATGAAGATGGAGAACGGAAGTGCTGTGGGCTCAGGCACTGCCGTTCTCAGAACCAGCATTCTCAGAAGCCCCAAAATAGAAGTCCCACTTCCAACACATCGGCCAAACAGAAAACCGTTTCTAACGTATCTATATTTAAAAAATGCCAAATACTGGCTAACCACAACCAACCTCTACACTCCCATTTAACCACTTGTCAGCAACCACATTTTACAAGACAATTAAAAGCTTTTTTTTTTTTTTTTTAAGTTTTATATCATAGAACACAATGTGAATATATGTGGAGCTTGTGTTCACTACAGACATTATTTCTAGGAATTAACCAAATATAAAAAATACATTGACTTCAAGACGATGGAACCAGAAGTGCTAAATTCCTTTCTTGGTTTTGGCCTAGAAAAATAATGTAATAAATAATACTAGTGGTTAACATTACTTTAATATTACTGAAGAGTTGTTGCTTTTATGTGGAATTCATTATTTTAGCTGTCTTGAAAGTTTCAAGTAGCAGTCTAAGTGGGACAGCTGACTGTTTATGTGAATCAATGTCATGGATCAAGGGTGAATCACTGTTGAATTGTGTTTCAATGTTAAACATTTATACAAATTTGATATTGCGAAATTGTTTCAAAATATTTCTACAAAATCTTGTTAAAATTGGAATGTAGTATTTTGAAGTATATAAGTAGTTTCATTTATAAGTATATATATATATAAAAACTTTTAACAATATTTATTCAATTTTAAAACAACATTGAAGGTTGGTCATGTGCCAACTGATATAATTATCATTTTAAATGCGTTACATTGCTTTTAAAATATATGTTGATCAGTTTTCAGTTGAATACTTAAATGAAACAATGTTAATTTTCTTCAATTCAATCATACTATTTTTTAATTCATAACTAGCGGTAGTGATCAAATTAATGTAGGATTTCAAGAAAAAAACTTGAAAAATACATTTGTAACATGTAATATACACACATACATTTTTATTATTTTGCTCTTGATTAGTTGAACTGGTAAAGTAATAAATTAGAAGTACATTAGGCTTCATATTAAGCCTTTGGTAGTCTACAGTAAAGTTAAAAAAATTGGCGCAATATAATAATCCCCAAACAGATGCAAATATCAAACAAAAAGATTATATTTCATTTAAAGAGTATTTTATCACTGTTTGTACAATCATAAGATATGAACCAGTCAAAAGTTCTTTGTGAGCGAACGCAGTTTCTCAGGTGAAAGCTACGCAAAACTTTTCTGAGACAACGCTAAAGCATTGAAATATTTCATATATCACCATGTCCCTTTAGGGGCTCGGTAGAGCATTTGTAATCCAGATTTGGTCATCTAAAAAAGTGTCCAGTCCAATTTTGCCAGCATAAACCGGCACAAAAGTAAGATGGATTACATGATCCTGGATATCAAAACATGGGATTTCCAAATCCAGATCATTCTGATCCAGATTAGACATTTTGAACAACTGGCCCTAGATGATAACCCATAGACATTAAAAAGCTGGTGGGCTGCTATTACTATTGAAACACTTATAAATTGTACGAAGAGCTTTTAAAATGCATCTATTCCATTGTATAAATGCACCGAGAACATATGAACTGCATGTATGCTCATAGCAGAATAAAATAGCATACTGTAGTATGAAACTACTACAAAGTATTGCTGGTCAACCACAGGAAAGCTTAAATGACCTACCATCACTTTCACTACTCAGTTAAAGACAGCATAGTGTGTCAGAGCTGTATTAATGGGCCTGCTTCAAGCATTACTGAAAACAGTGCGTGTTAATAAGAAGCAAGGCAGCGCACTCACGAGATCCCGAGAATGCCCTTATCTCCCATCAGAGAGGTTTAGCGTGCACGAGTAAGCACTGAGGGAATATGATTCTTGTTCACAGTAAAATCTTAATCAGTATTTGTGTCTGAAAACTAAAGACGTTGAAATGTTTTTACTCGAAGACAAGACAAAAATTCAGATTAAGAAAATGATCCGAAATCTTCTAACACCCATAATGAGGAAAAAAGACCAATTTCTAGCATCATCACAACATTTTTCCAAGCATTTTTTTTTAAAATAGAATAATAACTTGGCTTGGTTTTTTACCAAAGTAAACAGAAGAAACCAGTGATAAGTGGTTGCATATTTAAGTCATAAACTGCACAGGACCAAGCACAAAAAATCAATAGCTTCATAAACAAAATTAAAGAACAAAAATGGAGGAAGGGATCACAGAACCAACCATAATTAGTCTGAAAGGAAAGGGTCATTTTGGAGGCAAGACAAGCCACAATACACACCAGGATTCCACCTCAGCTCCAGCTCTGTGATGAATAGGAAATCCTACGCTGAGAGATCCAGACTTCCTGTCATCCTACTCCCGTTCTCCCCAGTCCTCGCCGTCTCTCTCTCTCTGCACGCTGTCTAGAAGACCCCACCCACTTCTCTCTCCACCCAAACTGAAATGCACTTATCTCAGCAGACCAAGAGCAGCCAACGCCCAATCAGACACGTCGGTTGCGTCACCGGGGCAACGCTCTGCTCCGTCTGATTCTCCAAGCAGCACTGATGGATACAGGATCCATTACCATGGCGAGGCCTTCCTGCTCCGCTGGGAGTGTGATGTGACGTGCTGAAGTGCTGGGGAGCTTGTGTTTCTGGCTTGGTATAAACAGCCAGAGGAAGCCCTTCTCTTGAAGATCTTACTTGTTTGAACAATGGCCATGCTGCACATCACGTCCCAGAAAACAAGCCCTTCCCGACTCCTCCCCGTCACTTCTGATGTACATGGTGTGGGCTGCCATGTTTTTTTAAATTTTTTTACTCTAGGCTTAGTTTTATTCCGCATGTAGTGCTATCCAGGTCATAAGCCTGGGGGTTTAGCAGAGCTCTGGATTGTCTTGACTAGTTCAGTCAACAATCCTGTGAAGATCAGACCAGCGGAGAGACTGACTGCTGGATTTGTTCAATCAGATTAGTGTCCCATTGATTAAACCTGCAATGCTTCTCAATTTCCACTCTTAGTGAATCACTTCACTGCAGACTGAATGACAGGAGACCATCAGTGGCTGGAAGAGTCTTATCACAACTCTATTCAAAATACATTTTCACACAAAGTATTACCGCCCATTTTGCAGTTTTAGGACAGGACAGAATAGAATAGGACAAAACAGAATAAAATAGGAAGGGAATAGATCTAGACCAGACATGAAATAATAGAATAAATATGACAGAAATTAATAGAATATTACATAATAAAATGGACTAGATCTAGATGATAATAAATTAATAAGAAGGAAATAATCAAATTTAATATGAAAGAAAATGATAGAATACGCCGCAATAGGATAGAAGGAAATAGATCTAGACTGGACAGGAAAAAACTGAATATAATAGAATAGCCTTAAAAATGCTAAATAGAATAGAATATGACAGGACAGAATAGAATAGGACACAATAGAATACAAGATAAAGGAATGAGGAAGGAACAAAGATGAAAATATAGTCCTAAAATGAAAAGAACAGAACAATCCAGGAAAGAATAGAATATGACATAACAGAATAAAATAAGAGAGAAGGGAATGGAATAGATCTAGACCAGACATAAATGAACATAAACAGAATCAATTATGAAAGAAAGAAATAGAATATGACAGAATATAGGAGGGAATAGTTCTAGGCCATAATAAATGAATGAGGAAAGAATAGAATCAAATAAAATAGACCTAACAACTTAATAGAATATGGCAGAATATAACTAAAAACTAGAATAGAATATAACAGGAAAGAATAGAATAACACAATAAAATAGAATAGATTATGGCAGAAGAGAAGGAAACAGGCCAGACAGGAAAGCATATAATAGTCCTAAAATGAATAGAATACAATATGAAAGGAAAGCATACAATATGGCAAAACATAACAGAGCAGAATAGAATACCCCTGCCCTGTCCTAAAAAGTGCAAAAGAGAATAGAATAGATTAGAATATGACAGGAAAGAATAGGATACAACTAGACCAAACTGAAATGAATAGACCTGGGCTGGATAGAGCTGTTATTTCTCTTCAGCATTGACTTTCCATGCAAATCTGATCTAAACGAAACAGTGCAGGAAAGAGAGGTCATCTGCTGTCTGACTGGATTCATAATACACACAGATGATCAGTCTGCTTCAGTGTTTCACTACACAGCTTCATCTGTTTCAGTACAACACATGGGGAATATAAAATGAATTCATATTTAGCTACAGGTAAAAGAATCAACAGGAAATATGCCACCAGAGACTGAAGAATCTCTGGATCTACACAATTAGCATGTGACTCTTTGCTCCTTACATCTTACAGCCTTTTATCAGATGACGAGAAAGCCTTTTCACTGCCACTGTCAATGCTGTCACTTCAGAGTGTGTGTGTGCTCAAGAGGAAATGTGACAGCAAACCGCTCCTTTGTTTTGTTTTTGTGTGCAGGCAATCCTCCAATGAATATTTCTACAAATATGAATAAGAGTGTCTGGTATTACTCAAACACGGGTAATTTCCTACTAGTAAAAACGGGTCTACACAATAATTATTATAAATTATATCATCATTATTGTTGATTTAATTAATTAATTAATTCGGACAACCATTAAAGAATAAGAAGTCCAACTCAGAGGAAAAACCTGCAGGATTGAGCTATCCTTAAAGGAAGCAGTAGTTTCCTGTTGCTTTTGACAGGAAAACACTGAAGCAGCGGGGACGCGTCTTTTAGTGCCAGCGGTGAGACTGTTGCTGTTTTCCTTTCCTTTTGTTTCATTCCCTTATTTACTGTCATTTCGTGACGCTTGTAGGACACATGTACGTGTAATTCGCCAATAAATCAAACAAGCGTTTATATATCTCCACATTTTAATTTATAGCCCAGTCAATTTGTTCAAATGCTAATTGAGATGTTCATATATGACTCGAGTCACGAATAATAATGCGTACAGGACAGGCCTACACACAGAACATTCCTTATTTAAGGTCTCAAGATTCTGTTGAAGGTTACAGCTGTACGTGGTGGCCTAACGAAACGACGAGTTTTATTTTCTAATAAAACGTCTTCTAACGTTTTTCAAATAGAACTGATTTGAAATAGCCCTCTATCGATCGCGAGAGTCTCCTGCGCGTGGAGAAGAAGGACAAGTGACCGATGATGCCTCACAACCTCTACTGATGCTTCTAATCAACTACGGCAAAATACACATCCATCATACATCAAACAACAACAAACGATGACTGCACATCAATAATTTGAACATTTAGCCTATAGTTTGCACATTTTCCACTCCACCGCATCCCAGATAGGCTATAATGAGAAATAAACATGTCGCGTGCTCGTACCTCAGATTGTAAAGCAGCGGTTTATTCTGTCCTTTCCGTCCAGAGATGCAGAATTTCCAAGGTCTCTTAAACACTCACTCAAGATCATTGCGTGGATTACGCGTTCATATGCTCGTGCCACATTGGCCGTGTGTCAAACACCAGTGAGCTGCCTACCTAGAACGCATTTTATGCGTCATAGTCGGCGTCAGCTGACTCGGAACGCGCTAATAAACCCATAAAAACGCGGTCTGGTTTTGAAGCACAGCCGCTGTGGAGGAAATGTGCGTCTGAAGCACATTTTACAGTAAATGGCCAGCCAATGAGAATAAAACAACTACACTATATTCAAGATGGGACTGTCCTGTTCTTAATTTCGCACTTACTGCTCTCTATGTGGACCTTTCTTTGAGCCTGTTATGCCATATTGGATTTTTTAAAGATATGTTCTATATTGTATCCTTACCTGGTCTTTATAGCCTCCATCTGTGTGATTAGTTATGTTTTATTATTCAAACTTTGAAAGTCGCCTCTGACTCAAGGATACAACTGATAGGCTACTCGAATAAGACAAGGTATTTGATAAATCTATTTAAATTATAACCAACAAGAGGTATGTAGGGTAGGCTAAGGTTAATAGAATGTTACACCACTAGAGGGCGCATTAAAGCCTTTTATTATTATGACAGCTACATTTAAATGAGGATATTTTATTTTATAGCATACGAAGTGACCCTTTTCACATTTCCGGGTTTTTAGAAGCAAACGTCACTTTTTTTGTTGTTGTTGCTTAAATAGCAAGTTCCATGACTTTCCAAAAGAGGGAAAAATAAAGACAGATTTATTATAGCAGTCAGAAGAGAGAAATATGTCAAATTTGCCATTGTATCGCCCTCACAGCAGCGTTAAATCGTGTTTTTTTTAATTGCCAAAGTAATATAACAAAGTATAGAGATATAAATGTGTATCAAATTAGTTAACATTGAAAATATTAAAAACTTTACAAGATTGTGATGTTGATAACCATTGTTGGGGATGTAACCTGAGTTACATAATCAGATTACTTTTTTCAATTTACTAGTAAAGTAACACATTATTACTTTTAAATTTAAAACAAAACATCTGAGTTACTTTTTCAGATAAGTAACGCAAATGACTTTGTTTTCACACTTTTGACTGAAAGCTTGTGTTGTGTTGAGAAAAATTGGGAGTAACTGTGCAATTGTGGTCTAAATGTGAGTATGCATTTACTAATCTCACTTGCACACAAACAAAAAAAAAGATTAAGTTGACTATTCCTCAAAATGAATAAAAACAGTGAAATGCACAATCAGAATACTATGTAAACCTTTGATTTAATATCACTTGTACTTAGCTGCATGATTTAGAAAAACCATTATGCAAAAATGACTTTTGTTTTGTTTTTGGGGTTAAGTAGCCTAAGTGCTAAACTTTTTTTCTCCTGCATCCTATTTTTTCTGCAATCCCGCACAACTGAAAGGCTTTTGTGAGCTGCGCCCTCTGTACACAAGTGAACTTGCATTCCCTTCAGGCTTATTTTTTGCACTTTTGGTGTGAAAGGGCCTTTAGATTGTGCCAAAAACATAATTTTTGTTATAAAAAACAAACAAAAAACAAAAACAAGAAACAAGCCCAGGTGAGAAAAAGTAATGCAAAAGTAATGTAACGCATTACTTTTCCTTAAATGTAACACATTAAGTTACTTTTAAGGGAGTAACACTTAATGCATTTTCAAAGTAACTTTCCCCAATACTTGATAACTGTGGAAGCGTGTAACACTATTAGCTTGCATAAAAAATAAAAAAATAAATAATAATAATTATATATATATATATATATATATATATATATATATATATATATATACACACACACACACACACACACACACACACTTCTAAAAAAAATAGCATATTGTGATAAAAGTTCATTATTTTCTATAATGTAAAGATAAAATTTAAATTTCATATATTTTAGATTCATTGCACACCAACTGAAATATTTCAGGTCTTTTATTGTTTTAATACTGATGATTTTGGCATACAGCTCATGAAAACCCAAAATTCCTATCTCATAAAAAATTAGCATATCATGAAAAGGTTCTCTAAACGAGCTATTAACCTAATCATCTGAATCAACTAATTAACTCTAAACACCTGCAAAAGATTCCTGAGGCTTTTAAAAACTCCCAGCCTGGTTCATTACTCAAAACCGCAATCATGGGTAAGACTGCCGACCTGACTGCTGTCCAGAAGGCCATCATTGACACCCTCAAGCGAGAGGGTAAGACACAGAAAGAAATTTCTGAATGAATAGGCTGTTCCCAGAGTGCTGTATCAAGGCACCTCAGTGGGAAGTCTGTGGTAAGGAAAAAGTGTGGCAAAAAAATGCTGCACAACGAGAAGAGGTGACCGGACCCTGAGGAAGATTGTGGAGAAGGACCGATTCCAGACCTTGGGGGACCTGCGGAAGCAGTGGACTGAGTCTGGAGTAGAAACATCCAGAGCCACCGTGCACAGGCGTGTGCAGGAAATGGGCTACAGCTGCCGCATTCCCCAGGTCAAGCCACTTTTGAACCAGAAACAGCAGCAGAAGCGCCTGACCTGGGCTACAGAGAAGCAGCACTGGACTGTCGCTCACATTTTGCATGTCATTCGGAAATCAAGGTGCCAGAGTCTGGAGGAAGACTGGGGAGAAGGAAATGCCAAAATGCCTGAAGTCTAGTGTCAAGTACCCACAGTCAGTGATGGTCTGGGGTGCCATGTCAGCTGCTGGTGTTGGTCCACTGTGTTTTATCAAGGGCAGGGTCAATGCAGCTAGCTATCAGGAGATTTTGGAGCACTTCATGCTTCCATGCTTCTGCTGAAAAGCTTTATGGAGATGAAGGTTTTGTTTTTCAGCACGACCTGGCACCTGCTCACAGTGCCAAAACCACTAGTAAATGGTTTACTGACCATGGTATTACTGTGCTCAATTGGCCTGCCAACTCTCCTGACCTGAACCCCATAGAGAATCTGTGGGATATCGTGAATAGAAAGTTGAGAGACGCAAGACCCAACACTCTGGATGAGCTTAAGGCCGCTATCGAAGCATCCTGGGCCTCCATAACACCTCAGCAGTGCCACAGGCTGATTGCCTCCATGCCACGCCGCATTGAAGCAGTCATTTCTGCAAAAGGATTCTCGACGAAGTATTGAGTGCATAACTGAACATAATTATTTGAAGGTTGACTTTTTTTTGTATTAAAAACACTTTTCTTTTATTGGTCGGATGAAATATGCACATTTTTTTAGAGGGTTTTCATGAGCTGTTTGCCAAAATCATCAGTATTAAAACAATAAAAGACCTGAAATATTTCAGTTGGTGTGCAATGTTAATCGATATATATATATATATATATATATATATATATCAGTATTAAAACAATAAAAGACCTGATATATATATATATATATATATATATATATATATATATATATATATAAAATATATATATAAAGGGTTTAAAAATAAAAGTTAGCTATATAAATAATTGTATATCTTAAAAACGGCCTCAAATTTTTTTTTTCTGTAACAGAGCATAAATACTAGAGGACGCAGTGCAGTGAAGCGTCTTATTATTTAGGCAGTATTTTACATACATGACATTTTATATAAATATAGCATTTGAGTATCATCATGTACCCATCCACAATATGAACGTACTTGTGTTGTAATGTTTGATCTAAAGAGAGTTGAAACACACCCTGACCACTAGAGGGCGCAGTGAAGCCTCTATTCGCCGCTTCATTTGTATATACCGGTATATACCTCAATATAAATGCTTTTTCTTTTAAATGTTGTACATTAATTTAATTGTTTAATTCTAAAATCATTTTCATTGCAAAAATAGCTGATCTGTACAGCTAAATGAAAACAACAAAACGCATTTAAATCACATGACCTGTTGTTATGACGTGTTTGTAGCCCATCCGGGTCAAAAGGCGTCAGCATGGACACGGGGGATGTTCTTGCATCTTTGGTAGGAAACGACTTATTTTAAAGTATCAACAAACATAATGCACTGTACAATAATGCGACAGGCAAAATTAGTATTTTATTGAACCGATTATCTCATTTAACGAATATTCACCACTGTTTGCTGCCCATATCACTACATATCTTAGTTAGCTTGCATGCTAACACGCATGTCATGAGCATATGGCAACAAAAACCAAACAGATCAGGAATAAGAAATATTGTCCTTAATATCCAGTGACATTTATATTCATCCAGCTTTTTAAAATGCTTCGGTAGCTCTTTAGTAGTCTAACATTGGTATTGGCAGCGTCTCGTGTGCATTAGTGGCACGAGGTTTACGTATTATATTTATTAATGCAATGTATAGTTTAATTCTCCACCGGATTTAATATTTCTCTTTTGATAAACAGGGGATAGAAGGAGCCACCGCGGCTGCGCATGCGCTCTCTCTTCCAGCAGAAGCGTATGGAAATGATGTGAGATGGGATGTTTTGATATTTTCACAATTTACATTTTCTGAAAAGTATCACCACTTCAAAACACTAAACTTATTTTGTTTCCTATCAGGCCCAGTTGGAAGTAATGTGGGCTATGAAAGCCTACAATCACGCAGAAGTTTACTTTAATGTAAGTAAATGAATGAATGTCACAATCTCTAATGCAATTGGGAACACTTGAATGTCCAGCTTCACTGACAGTCTCTTTCTCTACAGCTCATTTCCTCAGTTGAGCCGAAATTTCTAAAACTAACAAAATCAGACGAGCAGATATACACTAAATTCCGGGAAGCATTTCCTGACCTCAGTATTCAAGTTCTGGACCCGGATCTGCTGAAATCAGCAGAGGCTAAAGAGGTTTGTGACGTTACGTGAGATGCGTTTCATTTGAGCCATTTCTCGTGTGTCAAGCTTTCTCAATTTTGTTTCCAGAAATGGAGGCCCTTTTGTAACCAGTTTGAAGGTGTTGTGGAGGACTTCAACTATGGTACATTATTACGTCTAGACTGCCAGAAGGACTACACGGAGGAGAACACGATATTTGGTATGCAGCGCCACACATGCACTGCTTTCAGGTCCCAAGAAATAGATCAGTAAACGCACAAGGAAAAAGCCTAATTTTTCCTCCCCATTTTCATTTCAGCTACCAGAATCCAGTTTTACGCCATTGAGATTGCCAGAAACAGAGAAGGCTACAACGACATCGTCCACAATGCCAATTCAAAAACCAAACAACATAAAAAAGATGAGAGTTAAATCACTACAGTGTAGTATTTAAAGTAGCCTTCTTGGTGTAGTAGAGATCTTACACCAAGTTCAAAAGTGGATAAATACTAAATCTATGTCCTATGTAAATGTATGTAAAAGTTGTTTTGTTTCATTTGTTTATAAGTCAGAAGGTGGATAAAATTGAGTTGATTTTCCTGTAATGTCACCTTTTTTGGTAATAAATAATAAATTTCCCCTGAAGAAGTGCTGTTGTACTGTACTGAGTGAAAGCTATAAGTAAAACAGGATATTCAATAAAAGCAGAGCTCCACAGTAATTAAGCGGCATTAATAGAAGTGAGTTGCACACAAAAATTATTTTGTTTTGGAGTGCCAAACTCACCTTTGAGAACATCTTTATGAATCCTATAGCCAACTTTATTGCAATTGACATAATTTGGTATTTTTCCTATAACCTTTACTGCATCAACTGGTATTAAATTACAGCCACACTGAGTAAATTCAATCCAATAGTATATTGTTGCGCAGAGCATAACTAGAAAAATAAATAAAATTCACTGCAGACTACCATAAATTTGGTTTACTCTTAATGTTAAAGGGAGAGTTCACCCAAAAATGAAAACCACACAGGTTAGGAACAACTTGAGGGTGAGTAAATGACAGCATTTTCATTTTTGTGTGAACTATGACCATGGGAACGTCTGGCGCTATTAAGAACAGGAGCGTTTATTCAGAAAAAAGTGTCAAATTTGACCATGTTGACTTTAAAAAGTCTGGTCATGATGTGGCGGTCACAAAATGTGCACATACTAGTACAAACCAATGATGTTTATTTTGCAGTCACAATGCTTACACTATATGTAGCAGACATCCAAACAAACAATCAAACAATTCAACCTTGTCACTCAATGGACCCAACACACAGTCGCCAAAAAACACATTCACATCAGGGAACCAAGAAAAGAAAGTGAACATCCATGAGTGTTGGACATGGTTAAGAGATGAGCTAGTTCTTCACAAACACTTAGCAGCAACATCTGTTGAGTAGCACAAGTTGCTAATATACTCCATTCACCTCTGTTTAAATCTATCATATTCTGATGAGTTTTGTGTTATTAAAAATAAAAGTGGAATCCAGGGGAAAAAAAAAAAACTGTTAAAGCTAGAGAAACTGTCAAGAGTGATCCTGTTGCAATGACTTGAGTACCAGGGTCTTTTTTTTATGTGAAGGACACGGCTACATTCTATAGGCTTCACTACCGAAGAACGCCAGATCAACAATAAAGCCACGAGAGACTGGAAGTCTGTGAGATTAAAAAGCAAGGAAAACAGTTTGACGAAAGCTCAGAGAGCAACTTCACCACAACCAAGTCACTTTATCTAATCAAATCCACAGACGACATGATCAAACCCTTCAGAGACAAAAGGGAAAAGGTTACACGTGCGTTCTCCTTTAACGGAGGTCTCGGAATTCATTTTTACACTAAAATGGGTCGTTTTGGGACCGTTTCCAGGTCAGCGTGAGGAGAACTAAGAACATCCTCAGCAATGGAAGTGGTGGGGATGTCATGATGACCTTAAGGAGGAAGGTTGACGCAAGACAGATTTCTTCATGCCCAAGATTTTAGGGAAATGGTATCCCTTCTGAAAGTTAACGCAAGGAGTTTTTGTGTATTTACAAATCTCCTGTTTTTGTTCTATAGAGTCAATTTAAAGGGGGATAATAAATGTACAACTTGTGACCCTATAGGACTTTTCGTCCCACCCCCTTTGCGGACAGGTGTCAATTCCAGCACTCATGCCACAATCCCACATTGTCACCCGGATATAAACAACTCTCTCCATACAGACAAACCCGCACTAACTTACTAGACTGTAAAAAGTTTTCAATCACACATTATTTGTCTTAAATTGTAATAATTATAAACATTGTTGAAAATGTTATGAAAAAAAATGTACACTTTTTTTTTTTTCCTTATGTGTTTCTATACAAGGCAGGCAAAAGCAGAGCACTATGTATACCAGCTCATCCTAACCCTTCCTCCCACGGACATGCTCTCAAACACACCTCTCTCTCTCTCTCTCTCTCTCTCTCTCTCACACACACACACACACACACACACACACACACAGACGCCCACTTCCCATCATCCCACAGAGCGATTCAGATGTGCTGTCCACTCTAGAGTCCACACTGGTGCCATCCCACACCCCAAACCCATTCCCCAGCCGTACCCTCTTCACTCTCTTTGGACTTTGAGCCCCAAATGACAAGAGAATGGTCAAAGAGAAGGACCTCTAGAAACTGGCTTTAAAATATGTATATATTTATATATGTATATATATATTTATATATATATATAAAAAAAGGGGTGGGGAGGAGATGTGAGGGGAGAGAGGTAATGGGTTTTTTTTAGGGACTGGGGAGCGGGAGGTGCAGGCTTGCGCAGTGGTGGTCCCCGGCAGCCGGGCCAGGGGCGGGTGGGAGTACGGGCGGGCCGGGCCACGTGGCCTGGTGCTCTATGGAATGTCAGCTCATCATATCGTTGCTGTTTACCCCGTATGTGGAATTCTTCATGGAGTCATTGACTTCTCTTCTAAATACTGAAAGATTCTGTGTAAACCTGCAAAATGAAGAAAATTTTTTAAGTATGTATGAATGTCTGTGTGTGTGTGTGAGTAAAGAAACAGTGCGTGTCAGCTTCATCTTTTAGCATGGCAAAATCATTTATAGATGAAAAATTATGTTAATACTCGCAAAACTTTAGATCAGGTATATAAGGTAAAAGTGAAGCTTGTAGGGCTGCCACTAATAGTCAACCGAACATTAATTGATTAGACCACTTGGTCAACTAAATTTGAATTGGTTGGTTGGTCACAAAAAACAAAAAACAATTCAAATGGTGAAGTCACGCAATGCATTATAGACAGATCTTTAACCCGGCTGGTCCATGTGGTAATTACAGTATGTCAGGCAGGAAATCCAAATGTTTGTCTATCATTCATCAACCTCAAACATAGCTTATCATTTGAAACTTTACATTGCACTTTACATTGCAGCTTGCTCTAACATAATCTCGATAAATGTGTACTATTATTAGGCACAGAGAGTGTTTGTGTGAAAGCTAAACTAGTACAGCACATACTGCATCCATGACGATTAACTTAACGTGGATTTCTCAGAATCAGCGTAGTCAACATCTTTGCAGACAACACTGACTCAGAAAGCAGTAGTTTAAAAAATTACATTCATAATCTTTTTAAATACTTCTGCCAGTGCACTGCGTCAAGTTTTGTGTGCTATAGGTATAGTTCACCCAAAAACGAAAATTCTGTCATTAATTACTCATCCTCATGTCGTTCCAAACTTTGTTCGTCTTCGGAACACATATTAAGATATTTTTGATAAAATCCGAGAGCTCTCGGACCCCTCAATAGACATATAATACAATACATACAATAGCTATTTAATTAACACTTTCATTTTCAAGAAAGGATGTGTAAAATAGTCCATGTGACTCCTTTGGATTCAACCTTAATTTTAGGAAGTGTCGAGAATACTTTGTGTGCAAAAAAAAAAACTAAATAAAAACAATTACTTTATTCAACAATTTCTTTACATATGTGTCAGTCTCCTACGCAGTTTACGTTGGTCAGCTCCTGCGTCAGCATCACACACATTCGTCAGGGTGCTCACGTGAGCAGCATCAGCCAATGGTAAGCTGGCATGCTGGCGTAGCTCTGGCGTAACTCGGAAGCGCTGGACTGTATTTACTACGTCAACAGCGTAGGAGACTGACACAGACGTGAAAAAATTGTTGAATAAAGTCGATGATCTTCTGTGTTTTTTTGTGCACAAAGTATTCTCGGCGCTTCATAACATTAAGGTTGAACCATGGAGTCACATGGTCTATTTTAACTATGTTTTTACTACCTCTCTGGGCCTTGAAAGGGTTCATTAAATAGCTGTTTATGGAGGGGTCAGAAAGCTTTCGGATTTCATCAAAAATATCTTCATTCATGTTCAGAAGATGAAAGAAGGTCTTACGGATTTGGAACAACATGAGGGTGAGGAATTAATGACAGAATATTTATTTTTGTGTGAACTAACCCTTTAATGTACATTTTAAATGATCTTTATTATGGTTAAGTATTTTACTGTAAAATTAAATGCAAAACAAGATGAAAATCATGAAATTAAATGACCTGTCTCTGTTTTTGGTGAGCAAGTTTCGCTCAATGCCCTCCATGAGATTTTCAAAGCATAAGTGCATGGCTTGCTGCTTTTCTGGTGGTTGGCTGTTCACAATGCTGTTCCTCAAATCTGCAAAATACTACAAACACAATGCTCTGATCACAAATGGTGCTGTAGTGCTAATTAAAAGTTAAAAACAATGATGGGCCTTTCATTAAACAGACCCTGATGATTTGATAGTCACAGCTATAACAGGTGTAACTATTTACAGACTGACGCCATATTTACATTACATTGTTTTTATACATGCAGACATTCATTTAAATGTTTAGGGTAAGTTTTTTTTTATTGTTATTCATTAAGGATGCATTAAATTGATCCAAAGTGACATTTATAATGTAAAAATGTATATGTTTTTAGAATAAAAATCAGCATATTAGAATGATTTCTGAAGGATCATGTAACACTGAAAAATTCAGCTTTGCATCACAGGAATAACTTATGTTTTAAAATATATTAAAACTGAAATTTGTAATAATATTTCACAATATTACAGTTTTACTAATAAATGTAGCCTTGGTGAGTTTAAGAGACTACTTTCAAAATACTTAAAACAAACCTTACCAACTCCAAACTTTTCAACAGCATAGATATATGCATACAAGTTTTCAGAATCGTTGAAGAAAGAATCCTGTATCAGTATCAGAGAATAAATTTTTTTTCCCACCTCTAATACACACACACACACACACACCTTCTCATTGAGCAGAATCAAGCCAAGCAGTGGCCGTGACATTGACCACTGATTCCTACAATCTTCAAAAATGATGATATTCAACACTGTGGACAGCATCTGGATAATAAGATTGTGAGAACGGTCAGATCAAATATCTCCAATACACTTCAAAATGTCAAAGTAAATGGATGTATGATGGAAATATTTTACAATAAACATAAATGGCTGTGAAAATATCATTGCAAATTATGTTTTAACAGGACAAAATACTAAATTCCTGAATACCAAATAATTTATGATGTAAAGATGTAATTATTATTTGTTAAATCTCAGGAGTTTTTATGTCTTTCAAAGCCTCAGATGGCTACAGATGCAGCTCACCTGCTGGATCATCTCAGGGTGCTGCTGCATTATGTGAAGAAAGCGGTCGCTCTCCTGGGCCATGGGCGCCGCTCTTTTCTTCGTGCTGCGGGATAGCTGCTTGAATAGATAAGTAACTATGTGATCCAGGCTTGAGCAGCAACCAGTGCATACCATTGTGTCTGTGAAGAGACAAACAGAAACACGAGATCAGACTCATAGATTCACAAACATCTAGGGTTCATGATGGAACTAGAAAAAAATCCTGTGTTTGAAGAGAAGGTCCTTACCAAGTGCAGTAAGCCCCTCTGATATGGAGGACAGGATGTACATGACCACATGAGGCTCCAGGCTGGCGATGAAGTTCATATGGTCTTGGGTTAGCACCTCCAGAAGAGAGTAGTAAGACTGACTAAGCTTTGGATAGTCCTGAAGGAAGAACAACCAACCAAAATCAACCAATGCTGAATGCTGAAAGACACAATCCTGATGGCTGACGGCTCTTACCAGCAGGTCACTGTGAGGGATGGACAAGAGCAGCTTAATAAAGGTCTGCAGGGCATTGTCCAAGGCATCATCGCCGTACAGACGGAAGACGCCAAAGTTTACATAGTTGCCGCTTAATACAGCTTTCAGCATGGAGAAACAAATAGAGATTCCCTTCAGTTTCAGTGCATAAACCTGATCTTTTGGCACCTCACCCAGTGTCAGGATCCGATTCCCTTGAAGCGAAAAAAAGACAAATGATTATTTAGGTTTGTGTACACCAAACCAGAGGAATAGCTTATTGAAATATGAAAACTGGTTCATTATTATACCATATGTTGTAATCATTTTGCTGGTCTCCCTGAACAGCAGGATTCCATTCGGTGATGACACGTCAAACTGTAATCTCTGCGACCTTTATGTAAAAAAATACACAAGTCAGGGAACATGCACAGGTCTCAAGGACATGTGTAAGATGCAAAATATGTGTACCCAGGCTCAAAAATGATCACTAGCCAAGCACAAAATGTGAGTAAAAATCGGTGTTGGCGAGTCAACCGGCAGTTGGCTAGTAACATTTTTATGAATCCTAACAGTACAATGTTGTGAGAGCATGAACAATGCTCGGGACGGTTGACAGGCCAGTGCTGCATTGTCACAAAAGTTTAAAATGTGCCAATTTAAATAGTCAAGTGCAAGAAGACCCGGAAGGGAACTAACTTAATTTGTTACGTGTAGGAAGTTTACAGATATAATTACTCAAATACTGAGTTAAACTCTCTTTCACGTCTTCTTGCGCTTGAAAATGCTCATATTTGCAAGTATCCTCGTAAACATAGTTAGTTAAGTGAACATAACCAGTTGAGGTATAAATGAGGTATACTGGATGTGACAGCAGCCTAATATATATCTGCTACAGTTGGTCCATATGAAAAAAAGCGTAACAGGCGTAAATGTTATGAACTGCGAAAGGTGTTACACTTTTTTCGTAAGTTGTATATGGAAGGAGGTCCGCCGGAAGCTAGATATTTTACTTTATAAAGTTTTAAATATGGATATTTTTCTTACACAAACCCATTGATTTGCTTCAGAAGGCCTTTATTAACCCCCTGGAGCTGTGTGGATTACTTTTATTATGGCTGGATATACTTTTTTGGGCATCAAATTTTGGACTGCCATTCACTGCCATTATAATGCTTGGATTAGCCAGGACATTTTTTACTCCAATTGTATTCGTCTAAAAGGAGAATGTCATATACAACTAGGATGGCTTGAGGGTGAGTACATTTTTTGGTGTCATAACTACCTGCTTTGGCAAAAATGTGCCTGCTTTGCATAACTGGTAAAAATGTAGTATGGCCTAAGTCACTGGCTTTTGGCAGGTGTGGCAAAAGTAAGTTTAGGCCTTGTGCGTACGCGTACCTGTTGTGGACAAGCTCAGCCATGAGTTTGAGGACCGGTGTGGTGCAGGCAGGTACATGGTACCAGAGCTCTATTGCCCTCTGTAAGATGGGCATGTAAGAGGGGTAACTATGATCTGTTAAGGAACACATTACAATTGGCATTCAATCTGAAATGCACAGTTTGGACAAAGAGATTAGTTTTGTACCATTGTCTTAAGTTTGTTTGAATTGGAATTGATTAAAATAGTTTTAAATAAAAATATATAAGCAAAATAAAAACAACAAAGAAATACACAAATAATTACACGTAAATACAAAAAAATATATATTAAAAGGATACATCCAATCAAAGAGCATCATAAAGCTGGTCTTGGCATTGAAGGCAAAGGCAATTCCCCTTAGATCTCTCACCAGTCCTACTAAAGTTCTCTAAAAGAAAGAAAGGAAAAAAGCAAACCATTTGTTCATCTCTTATGTGAAAACAATGAGGTACAGATGCATTATAAAGGTCACCAACAAAAAACAAAAGGCATTTTGAAAATGCTGCATGTTACACTGAGAAGGTGCTGTATGATAAAGAATCTCACTTTTGCTTCTTGTTCATTGAAGGTGTTGGTGCTGAACATCTGAGCTACGGCTTCAAACGCAGCAGTGAGAGGAAGCATGAACTGTTCAAATTGGTCCTCATCCTCACCTGTCAAAGACAGATCATTGTAAAAGATGTTCTTTTACACGACACTTATATGCTCTAGTTCATATCTGATGATTTGAAATATGAACTATAATAGGTACACCCTTACCCAAATCTACCATAAGAAGTCTTCCCAAGGCTGTGTAGAAAGTGGTCCGACACCTCATATCACTAAGGTTGGCCTGATTGTTCACGCCCAAGAAAGAAAAGTGCTCACTCTGTCACATGGAAGAAAAACAAGACATTGTCAGCTTGTTACTGAAGAAACCATTTTAAGAATAGTTAAAAAAAAGCAAAATAGCTTTTAAAAGAAATGATACATTTTTCAAATATATTACGGTTTTATTTATATTACAAATAAAGCTGAGGTTTGGTTAAGAAAAAAACTCAGGTTGGTCACTTACCGTGTGGTTGTTTAGCATGAACTGGACAGCGCTGAGTTTAACTAGTTTTCTAACACTGCTGTACGTGACAAATAATGTTAAGGAAACACACAAGAACATATTTACCGTCACAAACATCACAGATCCTTCTATACATTTACATTGAATAAAAGTCCATCAATCTCTATAACAACGCTGACACCGTTTAAAATTTAAACAAGCAACATGTGTGTAAGGATATCCAATAGAGAGATCATTGAGGAGCTGTAGTGTCTTAGATGTGATTGGTTCACACTGTCCCCAGTACTTCAAGTTGGTGATTCTGCATTAAAGCAAAACCCTTCATTAAAAATGTTTCTCAACTGTAATTCATGACAAAATAAGGTTTATCTATCATTAGTTGACATATACTCACATTTTCCCAATGAAAACACTGAGTACCATGGTCTCATCATTCAGACCAAGAACCTCTGATAGTCTCCGATACAACTAGGGATGAAAAAAAATTGTATTATTTCATGCCATCTTGAATTCATCTTGAACAGGTGTTTTGCATTGTAGCTCTTACTAGTATATCCTGCATTTTAAATGTAATGATGTATTAACCAATCAGCACCCAAGATTGGAAGCATCCATTTTATAAAAGCATTTAGTAAAAAATAGGTTGGGAAATAAAGCCAGGAGAAGCAAGCAACTGTGACAATTCAGAGGGGGTTCTCACAAAACCAATAACCTATGTATGTGGTGAAAAAAGGGGGATAAAGCAGTTCAATTTAACTTACAAATTAAACACTTTAAATGTAACATTTAATGGAAAATACAGTAAACATATTTAGCAAAAACAAATAAAATGGCTAAAAAATAATTATATGAAGGACAAAATCCTTTTAGTGGAGTCCTGACTTTTAGTGGAGTGCTGATTATGTCCCAGTCCCAAATGGCCCCCTTCCCTGAGTCTACACTTTGCAGTATGAGCTGTTGGTTAATAGTACACTGTGAAGTCTGCATCTCTACAATCCAAATTAAGTGTGCCATTTGGGACAATATACCCAATTCGCCATTAAATTTAATACATCAAGATCAAATCAGACTTCATAATGATTTTTGCACTGTTTTACAGCTATGAGGAGCACTTTTAAAGGATTAGTTCACTTTAAAATGAAAATTACCCCATTATTTACTCACCATCAAGCCACCCAAACACATGTGTTTTGATCCTCAAACTCATGAGCCCCATTCACTGCCATTATAAAGCTTGGAAGCATCAGGATATTTATTAAAATAACTCTGACTGCGTTCATCAGAAAGCAGAAGGGCATATACACCTAGGATGGCTTGAGGGTAAGTAAATCATGGGGTAATTTTAATTTTAGAGTGAACTAATCTTTTAAGGTAGCCTGGATGCCAGCTGAATTTAGCCCCGCCCACAAAATTTTTTGCTCGGGCAATTCGGTCTGGAATCGCTCCATAGAGGAGTTATTATGCCCGAATAGAATCTGTTCGGACCAATGAAATTGTCAGGGCGGGCTTTAGACGATGATGGACTGATGATAAACAGTAACGTAATCATCCACGTCATCAAAGGCGCTTGGGTTGAATTTGCTCTTATCCTAAACGGAGAACTTGTTTGTATATGCATTCACCTTCACTATTTCTCTCAGAAATGATGATCGTGTTGGTAAGTACTCTGTGTATCCTTCAATTATTTTATTACAACACTGGCAAAGATTGTTTACACTCATAATTTTCTTGTAATGTTACTTAATCCAGCGCGCGTGCAGACGTTTTTTTGCAATGTCGCGCACAATTGCTACTCAAAACTTTTCTGGTTCTCAAAAAAAAAATGGCGTTTGGTTGGCAAAATATGTTATTTTGGCAAGGTTGCCTGCTAAAATTCGCATTCCTGGGTTTATATAATCACATAAATTGGGGTCGCTTAAACCCGCGGACATGGAGAAAAACACGGACTTGGCAACACAGTGCAGTTGAGTTTTGTTGACATTTGACAACTAACGTTACGGGTTGCTCCGTTGCTCTGATTGGTTGTGGGTCGATGCAAGTGAGGTCTTTCCTGGCTCGGTTGAAACACGCCCCATAATCAAAGCTCAATGGAGCGGTACCAGACTCATATTCTGACTAGAATTGAGTATGGCCACGCCAGGCTACTTTTAAGGTGTTTAATTCCAAGGTTAAGGACAACAGGCTAAAGCAGAACTAAACAGTTTTAGGCCAATTCACTCTGCACCGACATGCCGTTCAACACGGACAAAACACCAGATTACAGAACGTCACTTCTCAAAAATTCTCCGACCCGACAAGCAGCGATTCAACATGTTGAATCTGCGAGAAAAAAGCTCCGACAGACGGCGACAGGACCCCACATTGATCCGACAAAACTCGACAAAGTGTGTTGCCATCTGTCGTGCAATGTAAATTGGCCTTTAGATGAACAGCTAGTCTCTCTATGTGCACTTATCTTCTCTGTTCACAGTTTGGAATCTGAGCAACAAGAGAGAAAACTTCAGCTTTCTGGTTAGTTGAGACAGGAAATTACAGAAATCTTTGTTGGAAATCTCCAACAAAAAACAGTTTTCAAACCTACAAGTTCATTTAGAAAGAGTGAAACCACAATGAAGCACGCTGAAAAGCTGAATCGACTGTCTCTTTTCAAAGCCCAGACACAACACCATTGCAAAGTTCAACCATTCTTAGAGTTCAAAGGCCAAACCCTGTGAAAGTTATGAGAGATCACTACATGAATTCACTACTAGCTGATTTATTGTTTTAGATTTAATGTATAAACAAACCACAGCTTGAAGTTTGTGCTCATGAAACAGACAAACTACAACTGTAATATAACTGCCATTACCTTTGATGATTTTTGCACCTGGTCACCGATGTAGATTTTCCGAAACTGTTCGAAGAAACTGAGCATGGCTAACTCGAGCTTTTCATTTCCTGCTTGAGCCAGCCGCGAGTCTGTGAGGTTCATTAACTGCAAAACTCTGAAAATGACAAAAGATGAAGTGTATATTAAAGCAATAAACCATCTCAAGTGACTGTTTAATTAAAATTGAATTCTTTAAGAATTTGTCACAATAAATGTAATTAAGCACTAAAACCATAAATCAACTGTTTTTAATACAAGTGAAATTAGGAATCACATCATTATAAAACTATGATTTTTAGATTTGCTAGAGATTACCTTTAACAGTGTTATTAAAATAGTATTTTTAGTTGACTTTATATACAATTTTTACTTTAAATTATGATTGTTACATGACAGCAAAGGTCAAATAAATGTACAAATAGGAAAAAAGAGAATATCCAATCTTGTACTTAAAAAAAGGCTGATAACTGATTTGATGCAGATACTCTGCATCACTAGTTTGATACACTATTTGAATCATGACAACTAGCTAGTTTGTCCTGAGTCTGAACATCTATTCACACCGACAAATGTTTGGTGTGAAAATTTTATGCAATTAACATGTTAATTTTAATGAATGGACGTTAATGCATCGGTTCAGACCGACTTGAACATTTGCATGCTGTCAAAGTGTTTAAATTACAGAGAGGTGCCCTCATTTCTTTTCCATCACACTGCAAAGAAAAATGGCCAACCAACAAGATTCACTCTCTTGGTCACATGCCCAGATCCACTGCTGTTAAGATCAAATACACTAATTACAAACATATATATATATACACACACACACAGTATAACAAATGTCTAACTGTAGTGTATTCAGTTACAGACATGTAATAATTAGGCCTAAATGTTACAAGATGGTTCCTCTAGCTCAAAGTTTTAGCTCAAAAACGGTGGCATACAATTTGTTGTTGTTGATCCAACACTTATTTTAGAGTGTGGCAATCACAAACAGCCTATTTGGTGATGGCACAATGGACAACAGTGGAAAAATCCGGTCCCGGCTCTTTTGCCTCTATATTCCTGTATGTGGTGTGGTTAGATAAACTTTAAACATTGTTTGACTTCCTTTATTTTCCTTGACAAAAGGGTGTCAGAAACATAAAAGTTCTGCAGCACTGTGTCCTGCAGTATTTCTGCTTTTTTGTAAGCACCACCTACTGTCAAAGAATGATTTTGCATATTCATTAAACCCATCTATCTTTTTTTTATACAATGGTCTGAAGAGACAAATTGCATGCAGAACTTTTATGCCAAACATTTGTCTTTGTGTGAACAATTATCAGAGCAGATTCCTCACCGACACACAAGCTCCCCATCCATTGCATCTTGCTCATCCGTGCTGGCGAAGGATACTCTTCCTCCAATGACTGCACCAATGATGTACACCAGCCACGTCAAACGACCTGGACAACACATTCATAATGTAAGTGTTGTATCATAGCGTATGTTTGCGCATCAAGAAATGTGAGGTGTTTTAGGCTCACCCTCCTGCACTGCTATGTCCATTGTGCTGGAGTTGGTGGACTGCAGAAGCTCCTGGTATGACTGGGCCGACTGATCGAAGAGCTGGACCAGCAGGGCACAGGTCTTCTCATACTCGCACCGCCCGATAGTAGACAGCTGGTCCAGCTGCTGTTGCACCAAGCCGGCATCATCCAATGGATCTTCAAGACCATCCCTGTATAGAATGGATATTGTATAGAAAACATGACACATTTATGACATTTACGCTCATCTGACTTAACAGTGACTTCAGAGAGTGCTCACTCTACCTCAGAATGATGTGCACGGACTCTAGACGAGACGTGATGTAGGCCTTGGTCACCTCAGGGGTGTAGGTCTCAAGCATGTGGGGCTCCGTGGCCTTCACATAAGGGACAGATGCCGCCAAACGCTGCCAGAGGCTCAGCAGATAGTGCACACTGTTGGGGGCAAACTCCCAGTGCTGGGACACAGTAAACTATTATTAGTCTTTGAAAAGCCAATATCAAAATATTCCATGGCTTCAAGTTGGTTCAAATTCTTTAACAATCACAAATCAGATCTGTCTTTAGCATGCCAAGCCTTTCACTCACCTGCAGACTAGTTACTGTGAAGTTAGCGATCAGTCTTATGACCTCAGGGTAGTTTTCTACTTTAACCAGCTCTCCCAGTTGATAGTTACTCTTGAGCCGAGCCAGCAGTCGGCAGAACTCATGGTAGTTGTTTGGGTCCGACAAACTCTACAAAACAAAACATGACAAAAAAAACAAAAATATTACCATGTTACCAAATCAACCATATACCAATTGCTGTGACTAGATTTCATAATCTCGCTCACTAATTCATTCAAATAAATGCAATCTTACCAGAATGCTTCATTTTTTATAGTAATAAATCATTTAATTCAGTTAGAGAACAGACATTACAATTAAAAACTGGAAATGTCTGCTTAATACAGCCTAAGCCGAACGAGAATTGCACACCAAACTAGCAGCAGAAGTCAGATTTAATTTATCACGAGTGAGGAGCTGACTGACAAGATGACGGGGGAAGATTTGGTTTCAAAGTGAAATGTAAAAGCATCTATTTAAGCGAGTTTGTCATTGTACTGTTTTGTTGTTGTGTTTTTCATTAAGAATAAGAGTCTAATTAACCCACCATTCAAGCAACCCGCCCCGGAATTGGTGCTAATTTTAAACCGAAAGTAAAATGTGCACTTTCATTGTGCGTTCATGGTGCGTCAATCTCAACTTCCATAGGAATTCATTAAAAACACTCGCTTTGCTCCGCACCGTTATGAATGCCCGAGCGGCCATGTGCATTTTACTTTCGGCTTAGAATTAGCCAATTAAAAGCCCTTGCCAGTGATACTGGTATTGCAGGTGTTGTCACTCGTCGATTAACCGGTGGTTTATTAGTATTATAATAAATAACTAATGTTACAATGTATTTATAAAGACACTTCAACAAATATCAAGATGGATATCATACTTGAGGGTTTTCCAATATTCTCTTCACACCATCTACTAAATGGGAGAGGAACTTTGCTCTCTCTGCGTTGTTGAAGAGAGACCTCCGGACAGATGCTATTTGGACTAGACAAGACAAAACCTGGAAGACAAACACAGTTTACATAATTAGAGGAAGAGTCTAACAGTATCTATGAGGCAAAGGCTTGTTTATCTTCACATGCAAATCATACAGTTTATCTGACACTCACCAAGGGAGACAGCGAGGGAGGGATGGAATGATACAAATCAAAAAACAGCTGCAAGGTTGAGGAATCCAAAAAGGCTGCAGAAGAGAGGAAAAAGGCCAAAATTATGCATGAATTAAACATGAATGCCTCTTTTTATACTAAACGTGCACACTAATATTCAAAACTTTGGGGATGGCCACATTTTTTCATGTTTTTGAAAGAAGTCTCTCATGCCCACCAGAGCTCCATTCATTTGATCAAAACACAGTAAAAAATGGCAATATTGTGAAATTCTATTAACTTTAAAATAAATGTTTTATATTTTAATATATTATAAAAATGTAATTTATTCCTGTGATTGGAAAGCTACATTTTCAGAATCATTACTCCAGTCTTCAGAGTCACATGATCCTTCAGAAATCATTATAATATGCTGATTTGATGCTCAAGAAAGATTTATTATTATTATCATCATCATCATCAATGTGAAAACTGTTGTGCTGCTTAATATTTTTGTGGAAAGTGTGAAAATTATTTCTTTGATGAACAGAAAGTTCAAAAGAACAGTTTATTTGAAATATATATTTTTTGCATTATAAATGTCTTTCACTTCTTATTAATTTAATATCCTTTCTGAATGAAAGTATTAATTTCTTTGTCAAAAATCTTTCTGATCCCAAACTTTTGAACAGTAGCGTATATGCTAAAATATGTTAACTATGAATAATCATTTTGAAATGTTGGTTAGCCAGCCATAACAAAAATAATTTGCATACTGAAGTCTTTTTTTAAATTGCGACTTTATAAGCATTTATAAAGAAGATTAAAAAAATACTATAAAATACAGACACTTGAAACAAGTACTGTGACACAGTTGCACCATTTCACTGTTTGCCAAAAAAATGGAAGATCACCTGATCTCCAGCTGGTGGGGATCTGGACGGTGCACAGATCATCAGAGGACTCATCGGTGGATGTACCGATGAAATCAAAATTGAGGCAATTGTGGGCCAGTTTGAGTAGCTGCATGAGCAGCCCGTGCTGGCTTTCATCGTTTAGATTCAAGTTCTTCCCAGAAGCCTGTAGAACAATGCAGTCCTTTACATAATGTTCAAGCATGCTGGTTTGGAAGTTTTGAAGGAGTAGAGATACATGGTGCAGTTTATGAGTCATTAAGCATTAGCCTCACCTGCTTGAGGAGGTTGCAGGAGAGGGTGAAGATATCAAACAAAGAGGAATCTCGAAATGATGATGCAATCTTCCTGTGTTTTGTAAGTGGATGTGATGAGTCTGCCTGGGGGAATATAAGAAGATTCAAGGAATCAGTAATTGATCTTTAAATGTATTGATCCTAAACATACAGCAAAAAATAGAACATACAGAAACTAAATGAAGACATATTGCTGTGAGCGGAGAAACTTACTTGGTTAATCTCATTGGTTAACTGGGAAAGAATTGTGACTCCTATAATGCAGTGTTCAACACTATCCTGAAAGCGTAAAAAAAATATAATTTTAAAATATCTTGAAACCAAGCAAAACTTCTGAACATTAGTCAAATTGATCATTGAATAATAATTTTTATAATTTGCCTTTAAACACGCAATTTAATTATGTATTCTATTACGCTGAATATGAAAGAGTGAATGACAAACACTTCCCACGAGTCAACTTAAGCCCTATTCGGACGGGATTCGCTTTACAAGGTTAGATGTAGTAATGTAAATTTACCACAGGAAGTGGTAATAGCCGATTCGGACGGGATGAGAAATTGTAGTAAAACTAGCAGAAGTGGGAGGGGTAACTTGATTTATGCACCGTCATCACCTCCCTGTTGTCATGTGTGTGTTAAGTTGCTTCCTGATATCATGTGCGCAAACACACAATCTACATATAACAGTTAGGTCTGGTTAAAGGATTTATTAATTAAAGGGTTACTTCTGTGATTTAGCATATGGCTTTGTATCAGTAGAAATCATGGTACTTTCCCCCCCCCATGTCCCCCTGAGAACTGAGACAAGAGAATTATGCATTTTATTTCTGGAAAAAATGCTCCGATGACGCAAATATCATCCTTTAGCGTCATCTGAGGATTTTTTGGCCAGAGCCTAAAGACTACAGCCAGTAGACGGAGCAAGTTCCGCATGTTTTCAACCAGCACAAAGGGGAGGGATCTCATCTCACTCACAGAATGTGTATGCGCACGGCTGCTCGGCTTGGGCATTCATAACGGAGCGGTGCGGAGCAAAGTGAGTGCTTCAACTTTTCAAATGAATTCCTATGAAAGTTAAGCTTCCACAGGCATGATCCGAAAACGTGCCAGACTGAACACGCGCCGTGAATGTATGCCGCGCCCGCTTAACTCAGCGCTCTCATGATTAATCTGACTCCTGCTGCGTTTGTGCCGTGACTTTCGTTCGGCTCAATCACACTTTATTGAACAGACGCATTCAGTTTTGAATTGTATTGTCTATTCTGTAACTGAACTAAATGACGGTGGGGGCGGTGTCATGGTGGTCAGCGAAGCAAGTGCATTCTGGGAGTTGTTGTCTTTCATCCACATGAGATAAAAATACATTTTCTGTCTTTTTTCAGTCTAGAAAGCACAAAATTCAAAAATAATTTCACATTTCTACTAAATAAATTACCCAGTTTAAATACAAAGCTTAATGCTAAATCACTGAAGTAACCCTTTAAATTCTGATTGGATTCTGTTGGTAATAGGCCCTAACCTAAAGCTAAAAGAAATTTCATACCTCTGACAAGTGCTTTCAATCTTTTTTTTTCTCTGAATGGTAAGCAGAAAACACTTGAGGTTTGCCACAGACTTGTCCCACCGCCTAGAACGCAACTGAATGCTTTTTCAAGCACCTCCATATTTGAAAAACCACGGAAAACTATTTTTAAACAGGAAATAACGGAACATTTAGTATTACCTGAAGTAATTTTTCCGGACCTTTTTACAGACATATTCTTTACTGACATTGTCCGAAATGACTACTGAGATGGCACATTCGTATGGGACTAAAATCACTGAGAAGCTCTGGTAATCATTACTTTACCCCACCTCTCCATGTTTAAACCAATCCCGTCCAAGTAGGGCTTTAGCATTAGTGATGCACTGGAATGAAAATCTTATCTTAATTAAACAAACTGGATCATAAAGCAAAACTAAGATGTGATTTGCACTAGCATTTAAATCAAGTTATTCATTGAGAGTGCACTACTAGGAAACATAAATACCAACTGCAAATGTTTCTGAATTTTCACCATAAAATGTTTCTATAGACTGTTGTGGTTGTTTTGCAGTTACGTTTAAAAGTCCTCATTCATGAAACAGGAGTAGAGCAAATTTGAGTAATTCTCTTATACATTTTTTTATGGAAACTGTTGCATTTAACTTGCATTTTAATGCAACAGTTTTAGGAATGATTTACATCAAGACATTTTTCGTGTTTCATGAATGAGGACAAATGTCCTCGCAAAATTCAAGGTGACTGAGAATTGCATCAAACATGATATTGTCCATAAATCTCGAAGACATCTTTCATATATTTTGAACACCATCATTAATTGCGGTTTCCATTAAATCCAAAGAACATGAATATTTTCACATGGATGTTGTTTTCTCACCTTATCAATGTTTGTTAAAGTTGTTTCATATAAAATAGGCAGCTAAAAAAATTATTCAGACGAACATCAAAAATGGCACTTTCAATCAAAAATATTTGTGCACTCCTAGTTAAAGGTGCAACAGCAAAAGGTAAAGAAATATTTCCAAAATATATAATTATGAATTTAAGATTATCATCTTTTCTATAGTACTATATAATTCATGCCTACCTGTAGGAATCTTGTCACATCGACTATGACATTCCTGAAGACGTAATCTTCCTTTTGGCAGTCGAACCAGCCCAGCTTGGTGATTCTGGCATAGAGCTGGATCAGTGCTTGTGTCACAAAGGCAGCAAGCTTTGGCCGGGTCGCCAAATAATTGAGAACATAATTTCCTGAGGAACCAATGTGACATTTATTTCAAAATTGTGTCTCTTCAAGGTTTTTCAGGTCTTGGTCAATCTTATAAACTTACGAATGTCAATGCGCTGCTCCAGGGGAAGTGGGTTGCTTGTACGAGACACCAACTTGGAGAGACACGTTGCAGCCAACAACTGTGAGTACGAGGACTGTGGAGATTTTACAAATACACTGTCAAGTCAGCAATCCGCAATGCGGGAAAACCTAACCAAACACTTTAAAATAGTTGCTTAACTCAAACTAATGGAGGAAGAACTAGGGTTTTTGAGAACATTGCTGTCAGATCATTCAGACATCCTGTTCTTCACAGCTTTCAAAAAGTTTAATTCTTACACTTCCTCTTTCCAGCAACAACTGGCATTTACTCAGGCAGTCCGGACTGTTGGTGAACTCCACCAGAGCCTTCTCAGCCTGTAGACGTGTGGTGGTGTCTGTGGTCTCATATAGCTGCTTGCACAGGATCTCTAGCTGGGCTAGGCTCTGAAAAAAGAGACCCACATGAGTTTAGTGGCAGCAAAAAAAAAAAAAACACATCCAGAGGATATTTGTGAGATGAACCAATCCTAGTATTTTTGACGTTTTCCAAGAATTTACTAAGCTCATGTTGAAACTTTTTATAAACCAAGTCCTACAAACTCTACTTGCAGAAATGTGTTAGTATTGATAATCAAGCTAGATGATGGATATGGTCACTGACATTCATTTAAAGTAATAGTTCACCCAGAAATGAAAATTATCCCATAATTTACTCACCCTCAAGCCATCCTAGGTGTTTAAATGCATTCTTTCAGACGATTGTTATAGTTAAAAATGTCCTGGCTAATCCAAGCATTATAATGGCAGTGAATGGCAGCCCATAATTTGAAGCCCAAAAAGTGCATCCATCTATTATAAAAGTAATCCACTGGGCTATGGGTGGTTAATAAAGACCTTCTGAAGCAAATAGATGGATAATCATAAAAATCTATATTAAAAATTTTATAAAGTAAAGTATTTAGCTTCCGAATCCGGTGGACCGCCTTCGAAATCAACTTGTGCAGAAAGTGTAACTATGTGTACACACCGCCGCAGGCGACATGCATCAAAATAAACCTATTAAAAGCCATTTGTGTGGTGTGGCTTTTGTGTTAATGGTTAAGTTTATAGGAGTTTACACATGCAGTTTATAGGAGACGTTTGCTAGCCGTTGTTTTTATTTAACATTAACATTAATTTGTGTGCACTGTGCAGCCCAGAATACAATAACTGTCCTGGTTGAAGTGCAGCATTAATGCATTGGTCATAACGGTGTTGTTTTGAGAAAATGAATGGCATTCCCGCTAAAAAACAAGCGTTCTAGGGCGAAAATGTTGCTTATAAATAGTATTACGCATTCTTATCAAAACCTGCAACACCAATGATCAACCTCTCCTCTATTTTTTGGGGGAAAAAAGTGCTCGGAACCAAAGTTTACAGGACTGCGTTCTGTCGAATCCTCTCAGGCGGAGCACTTCTACATTCTGATTGGTTCCTGCCGAACCCCATCATAGCTCATTACCTTTATTAAACCCCAGGAGCTGTATGGATTACTTTTATAATGGATGGATACACTTTTTTGGGCTTCAAATTTTGGGCTGCCATTCACTGCCATTATAATGCTTGGAAGGGCCAGGACATTTTTTAATATAACTCTGATTGTATTCGTTGAAAGAAGAAAGTCATATACACCTAGGATGGCTTGAGGGTGAGTAAACCATGGTGGAATTTTCCTCTTCTCATTGTGCAGCGTTTTTTGCCACACTTTTTTCTTCCCAAAGACTTCCCACTGAGGTGCCTTGATATAGCACTCTGGGAACAGCCTATTCGTTCAGAAATTTCTTTCTGTGTCTTACCCTCTCGCTTGAGGGTGTCAATGATGGCCTTCTGGACAGCAGTGAGGTTGGCAGTCTCATGGGCCTTTCACACAGGACGCGGAATGCGCTGCGCTTGCCGCGGGGTCCAGCATAGCCCTTCAGATACAACGCGATATGCACTTTGCTGGGCAGAGCAAAGTAGGCGTTTTCAAAACTTTTAGCGGGAATTCTATATTTCTATTTCTATTCATACTATCAGCAGCAAATATGTATCTGTCCCGTGCTAAGAAACGAGCGATAGCACTAACGCTGATAAGAAGAACAAGAGAGAGAGCAGCAAGGAAGAAGAGGCTGTGGGAGCATGAAACCCTTAGGTCCAGGGAACAGTTGGGTGAATTTATTCTCGCGAAAGAACTTCCGATGTCCCTATATGGCCGCAAAATTGTATTAAAAATTTCCGGAAATTCCGACACGCACAGTACAAGATGTTCATCCATTTTGCTTTCCGTACTTGCTTCGATGTACCGCTTCTATTGGCCGCGCGGGTAATCGTCACAGAGCGCAGCGGCAAAAGTTCAAATATTTTTAACTTTGACCGAGGCCTGCGCGCAAGCTTGTCAAAGGTGCGCTCCGCGTGCGCTTTGCTCGGCGCAGCAACAAACCGCCCTTGCACGGCGCAAGCCATTGAAATGAATGGATTTCTTAGCGCAGCGGTGCCGTTGCCGCGCCCTGTGTGTAAGGCCCATCACCCATGATTGCGCTTTTGAGTAATGAACCAGGCTGGGAGTTTTTAAAAGCCTCAGGAATCTTTTGCAGGTGTTTAGAGTTAATTAGTGGATTCAGATGATTAGGTTAATAGCTCGTTTTGAGAACCTTTTCATGATATGCTAATTTTTTGAAATAGGAATTTTGGGTTTTCATGAGCTGTATGCCAAAATCATCAGTATTAAAACAATAAAAGACCTGAAATATTTCAGTTGGTGTGCAATGAATCTAAAATATATGAAAGTTTAATTTTTATCATTACATTATGGAAAATAATGAACTTTTATCACAATATGCTAATTTTTTAGAAGGACCTGTATATGTTGAATATAATGTATAATAATGCAATGGGGGAATATTTGTGGGTTCTGATAATGCCAAATGTCTTATGTTACCAGTAAAAAGTGTCCTACATTATTGAAAATATATCTAGTCAGGCAAAGGACATGGCATTTTTACATTTTTATTATTGCTCCACATGCTTATAACACCAAAAGCACATCTCAAGATCTCAACAAAATACGCAATTTGAAGATGTCAAATGCTAAAGATGCCAAGACTTAAAATCTTAAAGCAGAGGCCAGAGAGCTTCAGTATCTTCTTGTACAATCACAACAACAAACAGCGGGTTTATGAAAAACTAGACACTTATGTTCCATTAAGCAAATGAATTTCGCAGCCATCACATCCACAAGTTATTGTTCTAGGTCACTGAGGGAGTATCTGGTTCATGCATGCATGAAAGACTATATGGTGATTGGAGAAAAAGTCAGTGATACACTTTGGTAATAATACATAGAGAAGAATGGAACGAGCTAACTCGTGTTGTGCAGCAACAAGCCTGACTCTAAACAGTCCTTTGTTCCCTTGTGGAGCATAACTAACTATACAAAATCAGCATCAGCAGAAAAACAGCAGATGCAACAAATGCTCAATGAGAAAGTTAATGTTTATTATGCAAAAAAAAAAAAAAAAATGGATCTAATGAACTCAGGAGCCCACAGAGTTATTTCAACATTTTTCGCTTAAATGAAGTTAAATAAGCAAAGTATAATACTGCAATTATGCTTTAACAGTTTAAATATTCACACTCTTGCCCATTTCACAACTTAAAGTCAGTACTTCATGGCATGTCCATGTACATGTTTGATGCAACCTGCTGATAAATGAGACTCTAAAAGAACAGGGAGGACCCTTAAAGATACAAGAAAATTCATTTGCATCCTAAAAGATAAAAAAAAAAGTTGTATTTGCAAGGAACTGCACAGACCAGATAAGACAACCAAGTTGAAAACACAAAATGAAGACATTATGCATGAGTTAAAAAAAATATGTCAGTAATCACCTACAACTTACTTGTAACATGTTAATGACAGGCATTAGCATGCTTTGAGCACTGTGCATTTAATGTTTACGCTGTACTTGAATAACACAAGTATGGTTATTTGACATTTTAACATTAAAGTTTCACCTCTTGAAATTGAACGTTAAAAGCCAGAAATACTGCTGAGTCATATCAACTCACTGGCCTCAACATATCCTTTGATAATTATGTAAACAATATATTGAAGTATTAGTTGGTTGCTTTGTGTATAAAGCAAGTATGTTACACTACCAAGATGTGATCGGCAACACTCAAATGGCCTGTAAGACACAGGACCGCTCTGATGGTAATTAATAATCTATTACTGCAAATGGAATGGCTTCTTTACCACCTACAGAGTAACAGGACGCGGCAACACTGGAAAGCTCATGTTTACTGTTGCCTGTGCAAATGAGAGTCAGGTTAACAACTGCATCGTCCCCCACTTCATTAAGTTTCATGGGAATAAGCAGTTATTCAACACTGCGTTTAACCTCGAGACCTCCTTAACCTTTGCCCTCAGATATGACCCGTCTTGTCATTTGTCCTGAGCAGCTTGTTTACAAGATGACACATGACAAGCAGTGTCTGAAAACATAGTAACGTAAGCCCAAAATATGGGGGGGATATTTGGAAAAAAGGGGATATTTGGAACAAACACATTGAGCCTGTCCAAGTTAATTTAGAAGATAAATAATTTCTTTAAATTATGAGCAGCTTTTATCTGTCAATTACACCTGAAAGTGTTAGCAAGTTGGCCTCATTTACAGTCATCAATAACAAATGTCATGATAGTAAATGAAATGTATTCGTTATTAATTTTTCGTTCCAATGTAATTAAATTGAATAAAACATCTCGAAGCATTTTATAAACAAAATAAAGCATTACATATTATGCATAATGTAACGTTAGTGAAAAAAATAAAAAAGGATATTTCTGGTTAGCTACATTTAAGTTACATCATCCAATAATGGCAGTTATTTCGCGGAGTCATTTAACTCTTCTCAACCGCTACAGGTGAAGAAAATATTAGTAATATATCTATTTGGAAGACTTTAATACTAATCATAATAATAATAATAAAATAAAATAAAAACAACTCGCGAAGAACGCTAACGTGTATAGTGTTTTTATAATTTTCAAGAAAAACTCATTTCTGGTCGGGCTTTTGGTTTGACGAGGCGGCGCGCGGGAGAATCTCATGAGTTAGCACACGAGCTACAGGCTAACAGCGCGAGAGCTCAGCAAACTAGACACTTTTACGTCCAGCAATAACAGAATGACAGATAGCCGAATGCAAACACGCTTTTGGGCTTACCGAGAGGCTTTTCTCTTTGGAAAAGGCTTGCTGAGCGAGAGTTACTATCGCTTGTATATACAAGGCCAGTGTATTCATTGCATTGCAAGCGGTTGGATGAGGGATGATGCCTTGTTTACAATGTAAAACATCACTGTGGCTATAGAGTTACATGTAGTGTAATATAAACGATCTCTCAGGATCTACTGATCTCTGCTGCTTAAGATGGAAGTCTTTGCATCTTGCTTCAAAACAACTTTCATACAACTAGCAGAGTTGTGTGTTAGGCTGGACTACAGAGTTAAAATCAACATGATGACAGGCCACAAGTCAACACTTGATAATCGCATCCAATAAAGCATGCGAGTCAACCTGTCCCGCCGCGCGACGTCTGCATTTAAAAACAAACAAGTACGCATCGCCGAAATAAGCCTCGGGATCTGGCATTAGACTGCAGTGGATCGCAATACATTAATTTAATAATAGCAAAACAAAATCATTTACTTACCTGCACATGATCCGCCATTTTGCTCCATTCATGCTCCTCTCACTCCCCCTGACAATGAGCATGCGCGCATCTGCCCACAATCACTGGAACATTTACGCAATTGACGCAGATAGTGATAAACCCAGATGTTCGTTCGAGGCTTCATGAATACCGTTACGGCTGAACTCCTACGCTGACACTAACGCCGAAAAGAGCCTTTGTTTACATGCTTCTTAAAGTGAAACTGCGAATTCAGATATTAGAGGTCACGTGGATTTATGATTCTAATTATAACTAAGCTCGATTGACAGTGCCTATTTCAAGTTCAAAGAGGATTCTTCTGACTACACCTGTTGTAAAGGTGCACATAGTAGAGATAGAGATTTACACATAAACAATGCGCATCACTTTTGAAGTCATTATCTGTGCACATCGTTTAAAATGTTAATGTTAAATTATTAAATGTATTATTCAGTTATTTAATCATCATTTAAATGTGTATGCTCTAATAGTAATCCTTAATCAAAAACATAAACTTTTTAAGAAAGAATCCAAACAAAATGGACAACAATCCAATCAATTCCCAATATTCCTAATTTGCTGTGTCCAAAATCGAGTACTTCCCTACTATATATATAGCATGCGAAAAACAGTACGCCAAAAGAGTAGTATGTCCCCGAATAGATATGTCTCATTTCGAAGGCTGCATCTTGCAGGGGTCCCATTTGTCTCATTTCAGAAAAATAAAGCATAAATTGTAAAATAAGTTACGTAAACATAAGTTTCACTCTCCTCTGTGAGTTCTCACCATGGTTTGTGACACTCTCATTTGTCACATTAGAGCTCATTTACAGTGCGGCCTAATGATAAATCAATTAAATTTAATCCATAAATAACTGTCCACTACATACCTAATAATGTGATTAAGTACATTAACACCATCATTAAGTGATTGAAAGTGTGCAGAAATTTACCAAACCACATGATATTCAGATTATTATGGCTGAAAGTTTCACTCAGATGGAGCTGTGGAGGCTAACAGCTCATTCAAGGCATTCACTGAACATGGAGACAGCGACACGATTAGATGCTTTTTCATCCAGAGTCTGTTCCCTGTTTTTGTTTTTGTTTGTATCACCCTGGGACTCAGAATTGCTTTGAGTCTCAACTGTGTAATTGACATCTTCATGGAATTCTTTTATGAACATCATCATTTAAGATAAAAATTTATATGAACGTATAAATGTCAGTGTTTCATTTTTTAAGTGTTCCTGTGTTGTGAAAAAATGTTAGATTCTAAAATACAAATATTCCATATGAGTTAATTGTCACGATCACTAGTGAAAGTGGCCCATGGTTACCACCAGAGGGCACTCCACCCTGGACTGTCACTCCATGTCAAAGACTACATTACCCATAGTACTCTCTACCCGGACTCATCATCACTGATTACATGCACCTGTGTCTCATTACCCTGTTTACCTCTGCCTATATATATACCATGTTCACTCTGTCAATCACTGTGAAGTGTTGTTGGTGTAAACTGCATTTCTGAGTGGTGTCCCTGGTGTCTTGTCTGGGATTACTGGCCTGTTCCTTGGATTACCCTGTTTGCCTGTCTGGACCGCTTGCCTGTGTATGACCTTCTGCCTGATTTTGACTACGATTGTGGATAAGCCTTTAATAAATACTGCTTTTGGATCCTCATCCTTTGTGTCTCAGAGCAGTATGTTACATTCATAAAATCTGCATGCATAGTAATGATAAAATAATAATAAATGGAACATTTATTATTAATAAAAATAAAACAAATGGTTTAAAACAGTGTTGCTATTGTTAAATAAATCAAACTATTATAAAAAATTGTAAATGAAATAAAGCTAAAATAAAATAATAATTAAAACTTAAAAAAATGAAAATTAGACATTCTGCCTCGGCAACTAAATTAAAAAAACATTTGAAATGACAATAAAGCTATGCAGAAATATTATTAAAAAAGACTGAAAGTGAAAAACTAAAGGCTGTAAATATAAAACAATTATTCAAAATATGATTAAACTATAAATACTATATAAATAATAACACTGGTTTAAAATCATCTTAGAGTGTACTGTGTCACCGCAATATTAGATTTGCATCACTAAGATTCAATTTATTTTTATGTTTTAAAGTTTTAGTCATTTTGTGGGTTTTTTTGTTTGTTTTTTATTAGTTATTTCTTATGTCCTTTTTATTATTTTTTATTTCACTTCTAGTTCTTGGAACATCAAGTTGAACTAAATGATGAGAAATGTTGCCTTGGCAACTAGCTGAACACACACACACACACACACACACACGGTTTTTATGGTTTTAGTTAAATATAATAACCCTGTGTCTCACCACAGGATATGTTTCTCAGAAGTACTTTATGTCAACTACCCAACCTCCCATAAATTGTGACTATGTAAAGCTGCTACTGATTGGCCAGGTGGCAGCAGGATGTCACATGGTCAAAGATGGCATTTGCACAGAGTGGTGCTTTCAGCTGGAAATATGGATTTCTGTCACTTTTCAAAAACGTAGTTCCGATACTAAACAAATGTACATTTCTCAGTTGTTATTGAAAGTAAAAAATGTTAGAATTAGAGTTTCTTAACAATAATGTTTTATCAGCAGCAGCAGCTGGTCTACACAAATGTCTACACACAGTATGAGAGCCTGTTTGTGATGCAATGTTTGTGAATGTGCTGTAATAGCCCCCATTAGCCACAAAGGGGCGCTCTAGATACACGACCAGACTGTAGGTAGGCCGAAAGCAAGAAGCCTTGTGTTCATTTGGTCAGTTTCCTGAGTGTTATTTTCACATGACTTGAGGTGACAAAAGTACATATGCACAATTTGATGTGCATACGAATACATTCATTTTTGGATTCCTGAAACTATTTGGACTGACATTATTGGAGTTGTAATAATGCAGAACTTGCATTGCATTTACTGTTAAAAATGTAACGTGAGGAAAAGCGAATCTGTGATTGATTCTGATGGGGCGGCAGGGTGTTAAACGTGTTCACACTGTTCACAAAAGATACACAGTATTCAGTCCTAAATAGTGTCAAACAGGAAGAATCATATGAGTAGGAAACCAACCCCACCACAGCCATACAGACACACGCCCACTCATCTGACTTCTCTAAGTGACTGATTTAGACATCTTAGACAGGAAGTAAGTCTGACAATGTACCTAAGGTCAGCCTGCCATTCACAGCAATGCATCTCATAGTCATTCAAACAGTTTAAAAGCAAAGGGACATCAAGGGAACCTAAAGAAAGTGAGAGGGAGGAGAGAAAAACGAGATAAAGGCCAGCTGAAGAACCATGGAGGAGGACATCAGGAGAAAAGGGACGCTTTATTTTCATCAGCAACGCTTCGGCAAGGTGAGATGTCCTTTTCAGAGCTGTAAAATAGTGAGATTGTGAGATATTGTCACCCGTTTTTACACAAGGTAAACGAAAGAAAAATCATTTTCACACTCTTGAATGGCTGTGGATTCAACATGCATCGTCAGACTGAACACTGCAAAGAACTGCGGCCACTGGCAGAGAACAAGCGCGCAAAATTGACCCCTATAACCAATATATAAATATATTAAAATAAAAACAGCTCTATTGTTTTCATTATTGATAATAACACGTGTTTTGAGCAGCAAATCATTATATTATAATGATTTCAGAAGAATGTGTGACACTGAAGACTGGAGTAATGATGCTGAAAATGTATCCTTGTCATCAAAATAATGAATTACATTTTAATATCTATATATTAAAATAGAAAACAGATTTTAAATTGTAATAATATTTATAATATTACTGTTTTACTCTATTTTTCTTGGTTCTGTAAGACCCTTCTTTCAAAAATATTAACTAAGTTTTACTGACATCATCAAGTCAAACACTTTTTGTCTTAATTTTGATGGTCTTTATCATTTTAAACCATTTTAGATTGCTTTTTGCTTGAAAGTCTTGCTTCATTTCTTTAAAATAAATACATTTTGGTTTTATATTGTAATGCAATGACATTTATGACTTTAGTGCAGTTCTCAAATGGTGGATCTGTAGTCAAAGAAACGAAAAAACGATGCAATATTTTTATTTTGAAAGAAGTGCGTGAAAGATGTTGGGTATTTCTTAAACGGAAGGCTGCATCCTACGAAGGCTGCATTCTCGGCTTCCACGTCATCAAAAGTCAGTGAAGGCCATCTCAATTTGAAAGATCCTTGAAAGGCAGCCTTCGTTTCATGTCCTTCATTTGGCCTGTTTTGAAGGACGCATGGGATGTATCCTTCGCGGCCTTAAATAACCCACAAGTCTTTGCACACATTTAAATTCACAAAATTAAACGGATGGAAAACGAGTCGGTACTGAGCTTGTCTGAGTTTTTTTTATGAAATTTAAGACAAAAATAATGTTTTCACACATGAAAGCATAGATGTTATCTTTTGTTTTACTGTAAATGTATCACACTAAACTGACAATATTGTAAGCCACTGGGAGAGTGCAGACGCCTGTCATTCACTGTATTGCATAAATAGAAAGCCAGGTAATATAAATATGTTTAATACAAAGTATTTTTCCAAAGTTAGTGTTTTAATAGTATTTTTGTGTCGTAATTGTTTCATTCATAATGTTACTAAAGTTAAACTAATGTTTAAAGTTCATACTGGAGTGGAAAACATTTCTTAGGGCGTGGTGAGCTTGTGACTGGGGCATGGATAGTGAGAGAGCAAGAGCACGTCCATAAATGAGCTTTGTTCGGATTATGGAAGCCATCGGCGGCGCCGTCTTTGTGTTTTTAGACCACAAGATCAACAATGTCACTAAAGAAGTGTGTTTCTGGTTGTGAGGGAAAGATTACCTTTCCCAAATAACCCAGCGTTAAGGGAACAGTGGAAGCAGTTTGTGTTTCCGGAGTTCTGTAAGTGTGTTTGTTTGTTCCCGGTCATGAGTGGAAACCGCAGGCGTCGAGTGAAACTGCATCAAATGTGTGTGTTTTGTTGGCAATCGGCGCATAAGTGCATATAATGTGAACAACACCAACATATACCTTAAGTGTGTGTGTGCTCTGTCTCTTTAGCTCTGCCCACTGCACGCCTCCACGAGCTCGGCTGTTTTCTGTAAGAATCAGTACAGTGTATCTGTCTTTTATAAATCTGTTAAAACTAAAGACTCTAAAGAGATAAGAAGCATCAACAGTACTCCCTAGATACTCAAGATTAACAGCAGTGTATATTAAATGATATAAATATAAAATAAAAATCTTGAATATTGAGGGTATTATAAATGCATTTTAATATTTGAATAGAGTAAATCACTCAGTGAAAGTGTGCACTATACATGCTCAAGTGCACTAGTCGGTAACACTTTATTTTGATGGTCCCTTTTGAACATTCTGTTGACTATAAGTAACGTAGCACCTACATGTCTGCTTAATATCGCTAACACTTTATTTTTCATGGTCTTTCAACAGACACTCTACTGACTTTTAGTAACTTTGCAACTACATGTCAACTTATTCTAACCCTAACCCTACTGAAACTCTACCAACACTCTTATGATATTTAGTGGACATGTAGGTGCAATGCTACTTATAGTCAAAAGAATATGTTAAAGGGACCATCAAAATAAAGTGCAACCCACTAGTCTAACCCACTAGACTACATCACGGAGTGTATGCATGTGCTCTTTAGCTGTGTTTATGTAAAGTGAGGAACATACTCAATAAGGTACCACTTTATTTTCACTCTGTGCTATTTTATGTTTTGATGACTGTGTTATGGCTTCCTACTTTATGCAATTTATACATTATATTGTTGTTTATTCATCAGTGTTATATTCTCACAGTTAATGTCTATGTTAAATAAAGGGTATGTGTGTCTGAACCATTTTTGAGAAATATATTAGCTTGGTTCAATTTTCTAAAAAGGTCGCGGCCAAGGGAAATGTGTGTCCAACGGCCAAAGAGAACTGCTGCTTTAGTGTACAGGTCCTTCTTAAAAAATAGCATATTGTGATAAAATTTTCCATAATCTAATGATAAAAATTTAACTTTCATATATTTTAGATTCATTGCACACCAACTGAAATATTTCAGGTCTTTTATTGTTTTAATACTGATGATTTTGGCATACAGCTCATGAAAACCCAAATCTAAAAAAATTAGCATATTATGAAAAGGTTCTCTGAATGAGCTATTAACCTAATCATCTGAATCAACTTATTAACTCTAAACACCGGCAAAAGATTCCTGAGACTTTAAAAAATTCCCAGCCTGGTTCATTACTCAAAACCGCAATCATGGGTAAGACTGCCGACCTGACTGCTGTCCAGAAGGCCATCATTGACACCCTCAAGCGAGAGGGTAAGACACAGAAAGACATTTCTGAACGAATAGGCTGTTCCCAGAGTGCTGTATCAAGGCACCTCAGTGGGAAGTCTGTGGGAAGGAAAAAGTTTGGCAAAAAACGCTGCACAACGAGAAGAGGTGACCGGACCCTGAGGAAGATTGTGGAGAAGGACCAATTACAGACCTTGGGGGACCTGCGGAAGCAGTGGACTGAGTCTGGAGTAGAAACATCCAGAGCCACCGAGCACAGGCGTGTGCAGGAAATGGGCTACAGGTGCCGCATTCCCCAGGTCAAGCCACTTTTGAACCAGAAACAGCGGCAGAAGCGCCTGACCAGGGCTACAGAGAAGCAGCACTGGACTGTTGCTCCAGTGGTCAAAGTACTTTCGGTTGAAAGCAAATTTTTGCATGTCATTGAAATCAAGATGCAGAGTCTGAAGGAAGACTGAGGAGAAGAAATGCCAAAATGCCTGAAGTCCAGTGTCAAGTACCCACAGTCAGTGATGGTCTGGGGTGCCATGTCAGCTGCTGGTGTTTGTCCACTGTTTTATCAAGGGCAGGGTCAATGCAGCTAGCTATCAGGAGATTTTGGAGCACTTCATGCTTCCATCTGCTGAAAAGCTTTATGGAGATGAAGATTTCGTTTTCAGCATGACCTGGCACCTGCTCACAGTGCCAAAACCACTGGTAAATGGTTTACTGACCATGGTATTACTGTGCTCAATTGGCCTGCCAGCTCTCCTGACCTGAACACCATAGAGAATCTGTGGGATATTGTGAAGAGAAAGTTGAGAGGCAAGACCCAACAGTCTGGATGAGCTTAAGGCCGCTATCGAAGCATCCTGGGCCTCCATAACACCTCAGCAGTGCCACAGGCTGATTGCCTCCATGCCACGCCGCATTGAAGCAGTCATTTCTGCAAAAGGATTCCCGACCAAGTATTGAGTGAATAACTGAACATAATTATTTGAAGGTTGACTTTTTGTATTAAAAACACTTTTCAAATCTATTCAAATCTAGAGGGCTTCCTGCTTTGCTACTGTTCGGACGCTCTTGCTTACTGCTCCGCTTTGCTCTATCGCTTCTATATTTTATCTCGTAATTTCGTAATTTCAACTTCTGTAAATCAGCACAGTGCTCAAACAACAAAGCTTGACTTCAATGATAAAATTTGAAACTCTGGTGACTGGATTACTACAAAAAGCGGAATATTTCATCCAACCAGCCTCCCACTGCCATCAGCTTACATTCGGAGAAGGGAAAACACAGCTGCCTACATTCAAAAGGATAAGAAAATGCCTCCTCTAGAATCTACTTGCTGCACAAACTGCCACAGACTTTTACAGAGGATTGCAGTTCTTGAAACAAAGTTATTTGCGGAACCACCAGACCAGGCCAGATCACACAGAGCTTCAAAATGAACGCCCTCAGCACACTGCCGGTGAGTCCCATAAACATAGTGCTACCCAACAGAAACAAATAACTGATCAACACACTAATCGATGGCACAAACAGGAGCAAGACCCAAAGGGACCGAGACATCAGATTGTCACGACTGCAACATACTGCAACATTAGCATGCTCTACCCCAGACACAAGGACTGCAAATGCTGATTTCCTACCACCAACTATACAACTTGAAAACAGATTTGAAGTATTAATGAATGTGGGTGATGAATCCCCAAATGTGATGAATGTAAACGAACACAGATCGTATCAGCCCGCAGCTAACACTGATACCAACAGGCGCTCAAGGTCGAGCAGACAGCGGCACTCAGCTCAGAGTGCAGCCGAGCCCAGGACTCTGATAGTGGGGACTCCACAGTCAGAAACATTAGCAGCAGGGATACAACTACATGCTGCCTTCCACAAGCTACAGTTTCTGACGTAAACAGGGAAATTCAGAACATTCTGATGAAACATAAGACTGCAAATCGACTTGTCATTCATGTGGGAAAATCGATATTCAGAGAGCAGTCAGAACTCATTAAGAGGATTTCAATGTACTTTTGAAACACTTAGAAAACTAAAAGTTCAACCGTTCATCAGTGGACCACTTCCAGCAAGAGGAACAAATAGGTTTTCACGGTTACTTGGGCTTAATACATGGCTGCAAAAAACCTGCAACATAAAGGGAGTGAACTTCATCGACAACTTTAATCTATTCTGGAGCCAGAGACAATTGTTTACATCAAATGGCCTTCACCCAAACAAACTTGGTGCAAGAGTGCTAAAGGACAATATTCACTTTTCCCTACACCATCCCTCAGCTGTGTGTGCTAACTCACTCGACCTGAATGGCACACACACACCTGAACAGACTATGGACGACTACAGGACTTCATTTCAGCATCTGAATGGACATGCAGCTGTCACACTCCACAAGGACACTGATAACATCACGCAGCCACAACAGCCACTGCTCACGGACACACTCCCATCTGAGTCCCGCCCACAGTGCTCACCACAGACAGACTGTGACATATTAGAACTAACACAGATTGAGGGACTGAACAGTAACATCTCTGCCCATACTGTGGAGGTGCACGAAGGGTGGGCTCTAAGGGGTCAGACTAGTGAACTGTTACGCTTTATGACTAGTCTGAACAGGAAACTGCATGAAATGTCTAAGTCACTCCATGAAATGGATGATAACATAATTCAGCCTCCGATAACACCAGAACAACAGCCACCCTCACCAGACATGTTATCCCTCTCACCCAGCATCCCGCTTCTGAGCTTCTCAGAGAGAATGGAGCAAATGGTCTATGCTGGAACCAGACTATCACACTCGATTTCTGCGAGCCCCAGATATCAACCAAGAGCGTCGAGCCCCACAACCATCAAAGCCTGTGGGCCCAGCTCGCTCTCAGCCTCCTCCTGTGAGATTTCTTCGGTCACAACGCCAGAACCAACACCCTCCTCCATCTGTTGTAGGTGAACCCAAAACAACTGATACCAGCTCTCAGTGATGTGTGTTGGGTCCCGCCATGATAACAGTAACTTTATCAAATGTTTACAGAACGAAAGGGAACCCAGTGTGCCTGTCTCTTTCTCTATTTCAGTTCTGTTACGTGATAGAAAGTGTAAGACCTTCTCAGACCGTATAGCAAACCCATCTAATCTGCTGCCTATTACATGTCAAACTAAGATTACTGTGGGGAAAAAATTAATACTGTTAAGTTAGCACTTTTAAATATCCGTTCACTTAAGAACAAATCATTTCTAGTCAATGACTTAATAACCACAAACAACCTAGATTTTTGCTTCTAAATGAAACTTGGCTTGAAGAAAACTGCAGTGCAACAGTCCTCAATGAAACAGCTCCTCCTAACTTTACTTTTATGAGTATGTCCAGAGCGTTTAGAAGAGGTGGGGTATTGCTGCTCTTTTAAAGATGTCTATCAATGTAAGCAAGTGTCATTTGGTGACTATCTGTCTTTTGAATATCTGGGTATTGTGTTAAAAGGTGCTCCACGCATCCTGCTTATCATTGTTTACAGGCCTCCAAAATACTCTCCATCCTTTACTGAGGACTTTACAGAGCTGTTATCAATAATCTCCTCAGAGTTTGATTGTTTTGCCATTGCTGGGGATTTTAACGTTCACATAGACAATGCTGAATCCAGTACAACAAAAGAGCTCATGACTGTTCTTAACACTTTTGATTTGACACAGCATGTACATGGTCCCACACACAATCGTGGACACACTCTAGACTTACTTATCAGCAAGGGTCTAAACATTTCATCAATTGTTGTTAAAGATGTAGCATTGTCTGATCATTTCTGTATTTTCTTTGATATTTCAATCTCTCCTGCCATTGAAGCTAGATCTGTCGCTGTCAAAGAGAAGCTTAAATGAGAACACTAGTGAGCTATTTATGAAGGCTATATCTCTAACACCAAGCATATCTGCAGACTCTGTTGATTCTCTCCTTGACTCCTTTAACTCAAAAGTTAAGAGTGTAATTGATAATATTGCTCCTGAGAAAGTCAAGAAAAGAGTGGAAGACAGAAAGCACCTTGGAGAAACTCAACAGCAGTGCAAATAATGAAAAGACAATGCAGGAAATCTGAGCATGTGGCGGAAGACAAAACTTATAATCCATTATAACATCTATAAAGACAGCCTTCATGATTTCAATGTGGAACTAGGCAAGGCTAGACAGACCTTCTTCTCAAATATTATAAACAGAAACATAAACAACACGCACTCTTTTTGCTACTGTAGAGAGACAAACCCCGAGTCACATTCCCAGTGAAATGCTCTCTGACAGAAAATGCAGTGAGTTTGCTTCCTTCTTCTCAGAGAAAATAAATAATATCAGGAAGGCGATCAGCACATCCGTGAGTTGCTTTGGGTCAGTCAGATCAGACCACAACCTCGGAAAGTTACTATGTCTGATTTTGAAGCAATTGATTATAAAATTTTAGAAGAAGCGGTGCAGCACCTTAAAACATCAACCTGCCTCCTTGACACACTCCCACTTCTTTTTCAAAAGTGTGTTTAACTGTTTAGAAGCAGATCTGCTAGAAGTGGTAAACTCATCACTTCTCAATGGGAATTTTCCAAACTCCTTAAAACCGCAGTAGTTAAGCCTCTTCTGAAAAAGAGAAATCTGGATAACTCCATATTGAACAACTACCGACCAATCTCAAATCTCCCTTCATAGGCAAGATCATTGAAAAAGTTGTCTTCAGTCAGCTGAACAAATTCTTAAGCTCAAGCGGATACTTTGACAATTTTCAATCTGGTTTCCGACCACATCACAGCACAGAAACAGCGCTCATAAAGATCATAAATGATATTCGCCTCAATACAGATACAGGCAAAACATCAATTCTGGTGCTACTCGACCTCAGTGCCGCATTTGACACTGTTGACCATAACATACTTCTTGACAGGCTGGAAAACTGGGTCGGACTTTCTGGGATGGTCCTTAAATGGTTCAGGTCGTACTTAGAAGGAAGAGGTTATTATGTGAGTATAGGTGACCATAAGTCTGACTGGACATCCATGACTTGCGAGTCCCACAAGGTCAATTCTAGCACCACTCCTATTCAACCTGTACATGCTGCCACTGAGCCAAATAATGAGAGAGAACCAAATGGCTTACCACAGCTATGCTGACGACACCCAGATCTACTTAGCACTATCACCTAATGACTATAGCCCCATTGACTCCTGTGCAAATGCATTGATGAAATTAACAGTTGGATGAGCCAAAACTATCTCCAGTTAAACAAAAACAAAACTGAAATCATTACATTTGGAAAGCGAAGATGAAATTCTCAAGGTGAGCATATCTTGAGACAAAGGTCTAATAACAAAAAATCAAGTCAGGAATCTTGGTGTGATTTTGGAGTCAGACCTGAGTTTCAATAGTCATGTCAAAGCAATAACTAAATCAGCTTACTATCATCTGAAAAATATTGCAAGAATTAGATGCTTTGTTTCCAGGCAAGACTTAGAGAAACTTCGTTCACGCTTTCATCACCAGCAGGGTGGACTATTGTAATGGTCTTCTAACCGGCCTTCCCAAAAGACCATTAGACAGCTGCAGCTCATACAGAACGCTGCGGCCAGGATTCTGAGCAGAACAAGAAAATATGACCATATCACGCCAGTCCTCAGGTCGTTACACTGGCTTCCAGTTACATTTAGGATCAATTTTAAAGTATTATTACTTGTTTATAAATCACTCAATGACCTAGGACCTCAATACATTGCAGATATGCTGATTAAATACAAACCCAACAGATCACTCAGATCATCAGGATCAAGTCAGCTAGAAATACCAAGAGTTCACTCAAAGAAAGGAGAGTCTGCGTTCAGCTATTGTGCCAGCCGTAGCTGGAACCAGCTTCCAGAAGAGATCAGATGTGCTCCAACAGTAGCCACATTCAAATCTAGACTCAAAACACATCTGTTCAGCTGTGCCTTTACTGAATGAGCACTGTGCCACTGTCGTCCGACTGATTGCACCTATTCTAATCTATGCATCATCTTAATTTTTATTTTTATTTTATTTTTATCTATATATACACTGTAATAATTTTATTCTTTTTAAATATCTTTACAACTATATATTTCTATTGTCTTCTTATTTTAAAAATTCTCTTTACAACTGTTTTTAATTATCCTGTTTTATTTTTAAGTCTTACACGTGGTATTCTTAATTCTTATCACTATTTTAATTTCATTTTCATGTAAAGCACTTTGAATTGCCATTGTGTATGAAATGTGCTATATAAATAAACTTGCCTTGCCTTGCCTTTTCTTTTATTGGTCGGATGAAATATGCTAATTTTTTGAGATTTGGGTTTCCATGAGCTGTATGCCAAAATCATCATTATTAAAACAATAAAAGACCTGAAATATTTCAGTTGGTGTGCAATGAATCTAAAATATATGAAAGTTTAATTTTTATCATTACATTATGGAAAATAATGAACTTTTATCACAATATGCTAATTTTTTGAGAAGGACCTGTAGGCTATGCTACATGCATTCAAATAGCACCAACCGAGCATAGGCTATAACAGACTATGTGCGTGTGTTCTCTTCAGCGATGGAAGAAGGCGTGGTGTGTGGTGGTGGCTGAGGGCAGACGCAGCGTAGCACGGCTGGAGCTGTACGAGCACAAACACTCCTCCATCAAAAAGGGCTTCAGCAAACGCAAACCCGACTACAAACAGGTGATCCGGCTGCGAGAATGCATCCGCATATCAGAGAGCGAGATGGCTGACTGCCCCAAAGACTGTGCTGCCTTTCTTCTGGAGACCTCAGACAAACTTTACATCTTCGCTGCCCACCATTCAGAGGTGAAGGGCTGGATCGGAAGCCTGTGCGAGCAGGCGTTCCCTGTAGGTTGAATTACATCAAATCACAGCACATAATGATGATGAGCATTTTGCTAATTGCTTGTAACACATAATGGGCACATTCAGATAGCCTACAGATGTCACACTTTAAAACCGCTTAATGCTTTTCAGAACATCGAGGCTGAACAAAGATTACAGAGAGAGAGTTGCATCTATTCTGATCCTGTAAGCAGTTCCGACTCCAGAGAAATGCAAGACAACTCTCTCTATGAAACGGCAGAGAGCGGTAAGCCAGTTCATGTCACGCTAACAACTGACATATAAGTTATGATTATAAAATCACCCTTTCTTCACAATTAATCTACCTTTAACATTGTAAAAAGGGTTGACCCTAAGATACAGCAAACCTCAAACTTTCTCTGTTTAACCTTTTTCATACTGGAATATGCAAATAACTGGTATGTTTAATTTTTTTAGGTGATCTTAAAGTGCCTCTATGCTATTTTAAAGGTTCCTAATTTTGTTTTGGAGGTCTCCTAATTTACATCAGGGGTGTTTCCTCCAAGAAGGCAAGGGAGGCAGTGCCTCCTCAAAAACTGGATGATAAAATAATCCATAGCACAAAAATAAAATATTAAGAAATGTGACATTAAAAAGTGGATAAATCACTTCTTTTTCTAAACAACAGCGACACCAGCAGGTAAAGATACAGCGTCTCTCTTGCCTCCGCCAAAATTTAAAAAGACCCGCTAAAGCGTGCGGTGGGTTTGGTGGGGGGATAATTGAGAATGAATGAGGGAAAGTCACGTGAGAGGAGGCAATGCCTCCATCGCGCTTTGATTGGATTTGACTGGTTCTTACGATGAATCAGTGAACATTATGGCGTTAATGGGAATGTATAAACTGTAAGAACTGTGCCTCCTCATTTCAGAACACTACTGCACGTTACTGGTTTACATGGATCCAAGTAAAAAAAAAAAACACTTTAATTTTCTCATAATATGCACTGCAGCTTTACCTGTTTTCTCGCAGTGTCTGAAAAGGTTTGATCAAGGATTCAGTTTCTCTAAACCCCTCTTTGCTCTGATTGCTCAGATGGCCCAGTCGGTTATGATAGGTCTACTGCTAACAATGAGTGTCAGAACCAAAAGTGTGTTCGCACCATGTCGTAATTAGCATAATTACAAGATTCCGACTTGTAAAATACATTCCCTTCCTCATAGAATTCGTAATTACAACTTGTAAACTGGGCATTTTCTGAAAGCTCCAACTCCAACTCCAACTGTTGATTAATTTAGGTGTTGATAGTCTTGCCCTAGAAAGGCATAATCAGAGGATGTGAACAGCTCCAAATAGAACGTCACGTGTTGTCTTCTTGAAATTACAGTAATTATGACATGGCTTGAACACAGAACAAAATATCCATTACCATATCTGAATTTCAGTTCCGAAGCTTCCTCAGCACTTGATACAGCACTAAACGATGCCGTTGTTCCTCCCGGGCAGCCAAAGAAGACCATAGACTGCAAATTTGTTACAAACCTAGGTTTGAGCAGGAAGACGGCAGTTCAGAATAAATTCTTTGATTTGGGAGACAATAACTCAGTTTAACCTGCACTTTGATCTTTGAAACTTTGCAGACCTATAACACAATTACATGAAAGGTAATATCTGAAAAAGCATATACTGTAGGTACACTTAATTTTGTTTTCATGTTTTATGTTTTTAAACAGAATTGTGAAAGTATCTAATAATCTTAGTCTTTTACCTATTTTTCTTATAGCTGAATAGTGCTTTATTGCAGCTCACCCTAACACATACTATTAGTGATGTTGGAGGGACAGAGAGGAGAGAGAGAAGCTATTTTAGTTTGTCCTATTGCAAGGACGAGCGGCCTCTTTTTCAAGCGAAACCTCAGGCCTGAGTCAAATTGCCCATTTGGGCCACAGGTGGCCAACCTTGATTCCATTAAAGGACAGGAAAGAGGAGACACTGTTTTCAGGTGTATGTATAGAGAGAGCTCATTCAGGGGAGACGACAAATGAAATGAAGCAGAGGGATGCAAGCTGTCCTCAGATTCACCCAAGGCGACTTCTTATTGACTTCCTGCTTCTTCTTTTCATCTATTTCATTTTTTTCTTTTGGTCCTTGTGTATCATTGACAACAGGGCACTTCTTTTGTGGCGCTGAGGCAAGCATCACTAGCACTATTACTAAGTTTCTAGTGCGTAACTTATCCCAGACAAAAATGAAAAGAAACTGGAGTTGTGATTTCCCCCCGGGTGGACATTAAAACAGCCCAAACATCCCATAGAGTTACTTTGAAAGAGGGTCCTGGGGAATATCCGAATCTGAATCTGTAAACAAATCTAGCGAAACAGCAACAACAGAAACCGCCAAGCAACAGAAAGTGCTAGCATTGTAGCTGTAACTTTTGCAAGAGCAATCTTTTGTGTGTGTGTTTAAATTATGTTGTTCAAAATCTCAGATTGGAGTGTCACTGCCAGACCGATTTAGGGCCAGAAGAGCAAATCATTCTAACTTCCTTTTTATCACTTCAGGTAAAATATCTCAGACTGTCATGAGGGCTCTGTCTAGGTTCCGTTGTGCAAGTTTTTAGAGCAGCACGTACAGACAGAATGACATGCAGAAAAGAGAGAGAGAGAGAGAGAGAGAGAGAGAGAGAGAGAGAGAGGAGGAGGGAGGGGTGGACTTGTTTGAATGTAAATCAGTGCTTTATGAACTTCAGCGTGTTTCTATTTTCGTCTGAGGAGGGGTGACGCATCACATCCTCAAAAACAGTTCTTTATATTGACTTCTCCCTTGACAAATAAGAACCAGGAAAAAAGTTATAAAAAGTATAGACAAACAATTTGATAGTGATTTGATGGTACATTTGAACTTAATTCTTGCATGACCAATTAAATATGTTAAAGGGAAAATTTCCCTAAAACTATCCCTTTAAAAAAACAACAACTACTGAAATTGCGAGGTCATGTCAGATGCACTGCATTATGGAATCCCACACAGCATCCCTAGTTGCATACTATACATTTAGGCCTTTATCATATTTCATTCATGCATAACATTCGCATACTTTACACTGTATATATCAGATAATAAGTATTATGCTAGTATGCTATTTTCAACATAATAGTCTCAATTCACAGTGTCCTTGGTTGAGGACTGAGCAAATAGCTTTTAATTATGAGCAAATCGCTAGACTTGGCAGAACATGAAGTGATTATGTTCATCTTCCTTCTCTTAACTGTCTCTTAATGTCTCTTATATTTCATTTCCTCCAATGTACATTTTACAAAATGGCTATTATTCATAAAAAACTTACAAATTAAGACGTCTTTCAATGGAAAAGATCTCAATCTAGTTGTCAAGCTGACATGAAATGCTTTACCATCTAGCTGCCGGTCCATGAAACTCAAAGTGATGGTAAGTTTAAAGATGCTAGAGGTCAGACTCGCAGCAGTTTAAGAATAATTGGATTGCAACCACCTCCTGATAGATTTGATTGGGTGAGCAGAAGTGTTTCAAGTCAGTTGTGGGTGGTGTATAATGTTTTGTGTAGAAGCTCGACATCCCAAAAAAAAATCAATCAATCTATCCATCCATCCATCCATCCATCCATCCATCCATCCATCCATCCATCCATCCATCCATCCATCCATCCATCCATCCATCCATCCATCCATCCATCCATCCATCCATCCATCCATCCATCCATCCATCCATCCATCCATCCATCCATCCATCCATCCATCCATCCATCCATCCATCCATCCATCCGTTTGTCTATATGATAGACCTCAGTTTGTGCTGTCAAATCAATTAATCACACTCACATCTAACATAAAAGTTATATAAAAGTAAATATATATACACACACACACACACACACACACACACACACACACACACACACACACGCACACAAACAAATGTCAGATGAATCTCAGGATACAGTCTTCCATGTCATGTACTCTGTCGAATAATATATATTTAAAGTCGGCATGAAACAGAAGTTGCTATTGTTCTTTTTTTCCTATTGTGACGTATATCCAAGTGAAATGGCTTGTAAAAGGAGAATTCTCTCGGGAATTGTTTGGATCATTGGACGTTGGGCTTTGCTAACAAAATGGAGGCAGAAACGGGACACTTCACCAGCCACTTCTCCCACTTCACAGACACTAAGTACTTTGTATTTCAAAAAGTGGATGAATTTACATGTTGTCATCTGTCATACAGCACTATTGAGCTTTTTAACATTTCATGTTTCTCAGAAGGGAAGTTATCATAGTTGGGTAAAATTATATAATTGTGAATGAGAGAATACATTAATTATATGTTTGTGTTCCCAGTTGCTGAAATAGCAAAATAAAAACAATAGTGTTTTCACAACTTTAAAAAAAGAGGGGAAAAATAGAGAGAGATTGATAACCCCCGCTAGCATTTTTACTCTCCCAGAACGTCCCCGCTGGTGTCAAGGATGTCACCTAACGTTCCTAGAACATTTCATTTATGGTTTAGGAAACCATATTTTATTTGGAAATGTAATGTTCCCATAATATTCTGAGTGTTCTCTGTGTACATTGATTCACGCAAACATGTTCTGAAAACATTCAATAAACGTGATCGAAGGACCTAAATCGGACCAAAAAATAACATTCTAGGTTGGTTTCCTGAAGGTCCTACAAACGTTATGGGAACGTAGTGTAGAGACCACTGTACTGAACAAGATATGTTGCAGCACAGTCCCATCTGACTAACAGAGGGCCATGTGGGAACATTCTGTTAACGTCCCAAATTTCCTCTTTGAAACGTTGCCATGTGACCATTGAATAACCAAAATGGAACATCCCCATAAAGTCATATCGGGGACATTTTTATATGACCAAAAAAAGACCACGTGGGAGCATTCTGTTAACGTCCCAAATTACCTCTTTGTAATGTTGCTATGTGACCATAAAATAACCAAAATGGAACGTCTCACTAAAGTCATATAAGGAACCTTGAACTGCAGCACTTTCATAACCAAAATAGAACGGTTTAGGAACGTCCCTAATGTTTTATAAAGGTTCTGGATTTTCATCACCTTTAGAGAACTTTTAGGGAACGTGTTGCACAAGGTCACGATAACATCCCCACCTATGTGGGACAAATACAAAGCCCTTAAAAGGCTCAGCTAGAATGTTTTAAACGTACACAAATGTAGTAGGTCACCTGAGAGTTGCACGCACACTAAACATTTGCATCCTGTGCACACTTCATACTGCACACTGCATCGCAATAGTAAAAGAATATGGTACTTTTCTGAACATAGCAAAACTGACAAGATTAGTGGCGTCTAAACAGTGTTTTGGGTCAGCAAACCTAGTGGTGTAGTTCCTGTTGTATATTCTTAGCCGATAGATGCAACACCCATGGGCTAGATAGGAAGGAAGTGGTATTTTGTTCTCTGATCTATAGAGTTTGAGAGTCAAGATAGTACAGCAGCTCACAGCTGGAATCACATTTTCGTGCCTTTCCTCCGAGAAGCCCCTGGCTCATCTACTGAATCCACTGTGCAGTCTCTGAATCTTATTTATGCAGGTGTTACAGTTTCACATTGAGGTGAACTTCACACTGGCCTTGTGGTGTTCTCTAATAACACCACCGGTATTGCTGTGGTTTGACTGTGCCTTTGACTGTGGGTTTAAACATGAGCACAGAACGCAAACAGACAACCAATTAGTGGCAAAATTGTTTTTGATCACGCATTGTTTGTGATGTCTGAAATTAGCAAGCAGATGACACTTGCGACATGTCAAAATAAATATATATGCACAATTACACTACCGATTACACTACCGCACAAAATGGATGGCTAATTAATGTATAGTCTCTTCTGATCTGCGTAATATGCTGATGAACTGGGGTCGTTGAGACTCTTTTTAATCAGTGACCCAACAATCAGAGGCTGATTAACACTTGGCAGATCTCATCAGACACCCTTGAAATCAAGATGGGCACCGGGAGTCAGTTTAACATAAATGAACACATAAAAGTAATTGTCAAGTCCTGCTTTGCTCCAAAGCACAAATCAAACCAGGAAAATAGAATAAAAACAGAATGTTTGCAAGATACCCCCAACTTGACAACTTAGTCACCTAAACAAAACTCCTTGTCAACAGCTCTATTAAAAATCAAGGGTGTTCAAGTGAATGATGGTGGCGTACAATAAAGAAACAATAGCTCTATTTCAGAACCCAGTGTGCTGTGTTGCTGCCTGCATAGACACTTAAATGTAATGGAACCTCATAAGTGACAGATTCGAAACGCCCTACATATGTGCATTATACAAATTGTGCTTATCAACCGGATTGGATGAGAGACTTGGCTCACAATTTATTTTGATTGTTAGCAAGCTGCATGCAAATATTGAGCAAAAGTGTTTTTAATTAGACTTAAATATTGTATATTCATAATCATGGAGACTGAATGAAATATATTGATAATCAACATTTATGGATTTTTTTTCTGTAAAAAAGGCATTATGGGATTGCCTTTTCAAAAAAGGTTATGTTGATTTTGGCCATTGTGTGTGTGTGTGTGCGTCAGGGCTTAGACATATTTAAATGCTGTCTATGTAGTCAGCTCACTATAGGTTTCAAACAGAGCAAATGGATGCATTTCGTTTCAAGTCTTCCTGAAAAGTATGCACTAATATGCATTTATTCATGCTTAACTAATGCACAGATAATCATGAGTTATGACTCATGAAGAACTAAACAATTTATTAATGATTACTGTATTATTTATGCGCTTAATTAAATATGACATCATGTATTAATTCCTTAATAACATATTATATTAACTAATAATGTAAATGAATGTATTAATTACCACAATGGGTCAAAGCCATGCATTTCAGCTTCCAGTTGTCTGCTTTGATTAATCATAAGCTAACGATTTGCAAAGGTATCATGGTATGACTTTAATTGTTGAGGCTTGTTAAGTTATTGTGGGTATGGTTTTTGTATTAATTTTGAATAAGTTAATAGTCATGTGCATAAACAAGTAAAGTAATTAGCAAGTAAATAACAAGTAATTGGATAATGATAATTTAAAGCAGACAACTGGAAGTTGAGATGCATGCTTTAACCCATTGTGGTAATTAACAATGGTAATACAATGACACATTTAACTAATAACAATTTAATGAATACTTCATCTATTAATCATATAGAATATTCATTATTTGCTGATGCAGTAATCTTTAATAAATGGTTTAGTTCTTCATGAGTCATACATTAACTCGTTAGGTTAATGACGGAAAAAAATGGTCTGCGTGCCAGGTGCATGGTCCAAAAGGGTTTTACCTAGTCTCTTAATGAGTCATGGGTGTGTTTTGGGGCGTAACGTGCAGAGTCCAATCAGAGTCTCATCTTCCATACAAACATCATGCTACAAACTGTGTAATAAGCAGAGTGTACACGCGTTGTGCACCCGCCTATAACCACAAATTATTAACACGGCCTTTTAATAACACAAAAAATACAGTGTTTTTTTGGGTCAATGGCGCAGTCGTTTTCAGTTGCCTCAAAATAGCAACGTGTCAGCGTGAGGGCGTGAGTGCATTTGCCATTTAAACAACTTGGCGCTGGATGCGAAATGATAACTGCGCCAGGCTGAAACTAGCAAAAACCCATGCGTCTCGTCTGGTGTCGCATTGCGCCAGGTGTATGATAAGGCCCTTAGTGTTATTAAAACATCAAATGAAGAAGACGTTCAAAGGACAAAATAAAAAGATTCTTGTTCATCATCCAGTTAAATCTGAAGCATAAAATCTGACATTAACTACAGCATGTGTCCAGTGAGTCATCCAGGAGTCGTGCTTGACACGTGACCCACCTGTATCTCCAGACAGCAAGAGAACTGTGCATGGCTGCATGTAACATTCTCCCTCAGCAGCACTGCAAACGAGAGCGAACAGGAAAAAACAAGTAAATTTGACATTCACGGTCACGGGTGAGGCCTCACAGGGCAACAAGCCAACAGTCTGAGAGCTTGTTTCATCCTGGAAGATGTAGAGCGAGGAAGAAGAGGCTCAGAAAATGACAGCTGTGAACATTAAGTGAAGGAACAAAGGCTGAACTTAGACGGGTCTGCCTTCTCTGGATTCTTCCTGCTCCTGTGGACATCCAATTTTGAATTTCAAAGCTATCTCCAGAGGAAAAGCAATCGGTTGTGTTCCCTGCTGACCTCGGGTGCAAGTCTACGTTTCAGTGACTTGTGATTTAGCTATACTGTCCTTGCACCCATGTGGAAAGTTCATGAGTTGAAATTGTGGGAGTGGATGTAAATATTTAAAGGAACAGCTCATCCTAAAGTAATTTACTCACTCTTTATGGTATTCCAAACTCTTAAGACTTTCTTTCTTCTGTTGAACACAAAAGAAGTTTAGCAGAATGCTCGCAATGCTCTTTCTTCATGCAATAAATGAATTGGTGTTTTATACGGCAAGCTTAAAAAATAACAAAAATCATCACTGAATTATCATAAAATCTACACAATAGTAGCACGAGTAGCACATATGACTAATGTACTTTTGTCACAGATAGCCACATAACACAAAAAAGCTTTTTTGCTGTTTGACATAAATGTACATCTCATTTTGTGCTAACTCTCACAAGTTTCTTTTGTCTTTCAGTTCGAGATTTTCTGGTTATAGCAGTGGGCACAGAGGCGGCCCTTCATTGCAATCTGTATGGGGACTATATCCTTACTCCCCAGCCAGATTGCTTAATCCTAAAGGACGTTAAAACTAAGGAAGTGCTTCTCAAATGGCCGTACTGTTACGTAAGGAAGTTTGGACAAGACACGGTAAGCTGGGGTCACTTTAAATCTGTGGTTATTGACATGGTGCTATTTTTTTCCTATTTATTAATTTATTTAAAAAAAGAAGTATATACACTATATTGCCAAAAGTATTGAGACACCCCTCCAAATCGTTTAATTCAGGTGTTCCAATCACTTCCAAGGCCACAAATGTATAAAATCAAGCACCTAGGCATGGAGACTGCTTCTACAAACATTTGTAAAAGAATGGGTCGCTCTCAGGAGCTCAGTGAATTCAAGCGTGGTATAGGTTGCTACCTGTGCAATTGTAAAATTTCCTCACTATTAAATATTCCACAGTCAACTGTTAGTGGTATTATAAGAAAGTGGAAGCAATTGGGAACAACAGCAACTCAGCCACAACGTGTTAGGCCACGTAACATCACAGAGCGGGGTCAACGCAAGCTGAGGCGCACATTGTGCAGAGGTTGGCAACTTTCTGCAGAGTCAATAGCTGCAGACTTCAGATTAGCATCTCACGCTTCTCTGTCTGTCCGATGGACGAGTCTGGGTTTGGTGGTACTTGCCTGACAGCATTGTGCCAAGTGTAAAGTTTGGTGGAGGGGGGATTATGGTGTGGGGTTATTTTTCAGGGGTTGGGCTTGGCCCCTTAGTTCAAGTGAAAGGAACTCTTAATGCTTCAGCATACCAAGACATTTTGGACAATTTCATGCTCCCAACTTTGTGGGAACAGTTTGGGGATGGCCCCTTCCTGTTCCAACATTACAGCACCAGTGCACAAAGCAAGGTCCATAAAGACATGGATGAGTGAGTTTTGTGTGGAGGAACTTGACTGGTCTGCACAAGTCCTGGCCTCAACCCGATAGAACACCTTTGGGATGAATTATAGTGGAGACTGTGAGCCAGGTCTCACAAATGTGCTTCTAGAAGAATGGTCAAAATTCCCATAAACACATTCATAAACCTTGTGGAAATCCTTTCCAGTAGAGTTGAAGCTGTTATAGCTGCAAAGGGTGGGCCAACTCCATATTAAACCCTATGGATTAAGATTGGGATGTCATTAAAGTCCATGTGCATGTAAAGGCAAACATCCCAAAACTTCTGGCAATATAGTGTACCTCATTTTTGAAGTCACGGTTCGGTATGTTTTCGGTATAGCAGGGGGAAAAACATGTTTTTATTTATTATTTATTTATTAAACAGTGGTACTGTAATAAACAGTCTGCCTTTAAATAACAAAAAAAGTCTGTCAATATTTCTTCAACTGACAGCAACACACTGCAGTTTATAGTGCTGCTGTAATTAGAGGAACAGATTTGAAGTGCTTACACTTTTGGATGCAAAATATGTTTGCAAAATATTTTGGAATAAGGTTTGAATTATTGTGCTCTCATTCTAATCCTCTCTGTCTATTTGACATGCATACACATGCTGGCAAGTGTTCATTGAAGTTTACTAAGTTGAACGTAGACTTGCATGCTGTCAGGATAATCCTGTATGTCAAAATGGAAATATTTGGCTGAATTTGTAACATTTACAGGTACAACCGTAAGATGTAAGTTATGAAAAAACATGTTTTAAATGTTTTAAACAACACATGCATCTGACAGTAGGGGTAAGGTTTATGATTTAGTTTAAAGTGCTTAATATAAAGCACATCTTATGTTTAAGACAACTGGATTGGTCACTTATCCAATAGCAGCTTACTCTGTGTCCTTCAGATGTGTTCGCAACATCACGCAACCCCAACCTCCCTAGCAAACTCCATTTTGGGACCTCTGCATATAGCCCTGTATTTCAAATTATCAAAATGAAACTGATCAAAAGTCACAGTTGTCACGTATGGTTGTAGTAGTAATGCACACAATGAAAGGAATAAAAATAGTCCTTATTAAATCCACAACGAAAATCTCAGGAAATTGTAGGCATTAACATAAACAGACAACCAGACAAGGGAACTAAAGAAACACAGGGCTTAAATACATGAGGAGAGTAATCAACGTGAACGGAAACAGGTGTGTGGAACTAATTAACACACAAGGAAACACTGTCACGACTGTTTTCAACATTAATAATAATAGAAATATTTCTTGAGCAGCAAGTCTGTATTAGAATTAATTCTGAAGGATCATGTGACACTGAAGTAATGGTAAAATTCAACTTTGTCATATTTTTTTATTTACATATTTCACAACATTACTGTTTTACATTTACTATATGTATGATGTGGTATAATCAACATGCAAAAAAAAACCTTAAAATAAAAATATCACCAGTTTAATTTATATATTATTGATATTTATAAATCAATTCATGATATTTGATATTTGATTCCCTTGCTGTTTTTAAGCGTACTTTGGTTTTGTGAAAGGCGCTATATAAATTAAAGTTATATATTATTATTATTTATTTTAAAAGAACAACAACTTTTCATCTTTACACTTTTGTACACATGTATTCAAGGTGAAAGGAAAATGTTTTTACTTGGTTACACCACATGATATTTTTAAATTAACTTTTCTTGAAAATGGTAAAGGGTTTTTAAAACTATGAAATCAACATATAAATACAAATATTCAATTGTGATGTTTACTTTATCTTGTCATTGACACTTTTATGTAAACATGTAACTTTTCTTCACTTTTTAATTTCAAAAGAGCGCAACTGTTGTCACAGTGCAGGTGTGAGATTTAAAATATATATAATTTCCTCATTTAAACATATTGAATTTAATTTGCATGCTTTTCTCATGGGAAATCAACAGCCTTTCTTTATCAACGCCCGAGTGATTGTGGACAAACATCTCTGGACTGAAATAGATTTCATAACTTTCCCTTCTCTTTTCTTTCCCTCAGCTGTCTTTTTCCTTTGAGGCTGGTCGCAGATGTGAATCCGGCGAGGGAAATTTCGAGTTTGCAACCCCTCAGGGTGAGAGACTGTTCAATGTTGTCAGTGCAGCCATTCAAAATCTACCCAGACCCTCAACAGCCAAGCCGAACAGCCTTGACCATGCAGAACAAAGTAGAGATCAAGAAACCGTGGCAACGGATGAAACATACAACTACACCATAGAAAGTCAAGGTTCTGACTTGTTACCAGAGTCCAAGATGCAGAGAGCACTTCAGCATCCATCAAAAATGCTCAACCCTGCTTGGAGGAGCTTTTCTTTGAATGCAATAGAGCCACAAAGCGAAAGTCAAGAGATGAGCATTGACGCCGACCTCGAGAATAAGGAAGCAGTTTACGCCACAGTATCAAAAGCTCAGCCAAAAGCCACTTCCCCTTCAGACCCTAAAATGCACTGGCAAAACCTGAGAAAATCTCTCGAGCAGTCTGCATCTCTCCGAGACTCTTTCAAGACCAACGCTGACATTTCGCAGTTGTCTGATTTCGCAATCTCCCGGGAAGAGGGTGCACATGAAGAGACGATGACCGCAGAGGATTTGACTGATTTGTTGGGTGATTCCATCCAGCAATTAGCAGTTAATGACGCATTACAGAACATCAGTGCAGAACCAATTTATGCAGATCCACAGGACTTCCAAGCCAGAGCTGCGTGGGTTGTCGGTCCTGAGTACGGTGAACCAGAGGAGGTCATCGAGGCTAATCAAAGAGCTCATGATGGGGCAGACTACCTAGCTGAGCATGACTTCTTCTACAGCCCACAGGCCATGGCCGCCCCCTCCAACCCCATGCAAAGTCCAGATGATATGCATTCAATTTATGACAATTTGAGATTGAAGGGGAGGCGAATGTAACATGCATTTCTCAGTCAAAATCAAGGGAGGTGGTTAATAAGAATTGTGCCTGTTGAATATACACTGGACAAAAGTATTGCATCAGACACCTTAATTATTGAATACAGGCGCTTTAATCAAGCACCTAACCATGCAGTCTGCATTTACAAACATTTGTGAAAAAAGGGTGGTTCTGTGATAGGATGCAACCTTTGCAATAAGTCAGTTCGTGAAATTTTATCCCTGTTAAATATTCCATGGTCACCTGTAAGTGGTATTGTTGAAAATAATAGCAGCAGCTAACGGAGTGGAGAGCACGTAAAGTCACATGGTGCATAAAAAAAAAAAATACACAAAATAAAATGCATAGCTGAAGATTTCCAGACTGTAACTGTCATTAACCCCCGCCATTGACTGAATTTTCCGTCATTTATGAGACAAATGTTTCCCCACCCTTTGACAGAATTTTTCAGCAATCCATGTTTTCACTGTTATGGCGCTATTACACATCTTCTGAAAGAGTAGAGAATCTCTGGATCAAAACACAGGAAAAAAGAAGCAGAAACAAGCGTCTTCTCAGCTTTTTGTTCAAAATGTTGCTTTTTATGAAACTTACCCACAAGTGTTGGTAAAAAATATTAGATATTCATAAAACAAAATATTCCGAGGGCCTTGAAAGTTTTGTGAAAATGGTCAAAAATGCTGGCGTGGCTGTCAACTTTTTTTTAATAACAAACGCTGGTGGAGAAAGAGTTAATTTTAGCACAGAAACTGTGTGGTGGGAGCTTCATGGAATGGGTTTCCATGGCTGTGCAGCTGCATGCAAGCCTCACATCACCAAGTACAATGGCAAATGTCGGCTGGAGTGGTGTAAAGCACGCCGCCAATGGACTCTGGCAGTGACCCAACTGTAAACTGTATGGTGGAGGAGGGATAATGATATTATAATGGTAACCCTGCTTTCCAGGGCTTGGCTATATGCCCCATACTTCCAATGAAGGGAAATCTTAATGATTCAGCATAACAAAGCCATTTTGGACAACGCTATGCTTCCAATTATGTGGGAACAGTTTGGGCAAGGCCCTTTTCCATTCCAGCATGAGTGTGCAAAAAGCAAGGTCCATAAAGACATAGTTGGATGAGTTTGGTGTGGAAAAACTTGACTGGCCCACACAGAGCCCCGACCTCAACCCCATCGAACACCTCTGGGATGAATTGGAACAGAGATTGCAAGCCAGGACTTCTCGACCAACATCAGTGCCTGATCTCACAAATGTTCTAAAAGATTCCAAAAAAAACCCTCCAAAATATTGTGGAAAGCCTTCCCAGAAGAGTGGAAGCTGTTATAGCTGCAAAGTGGGGACCAACTACAGTCTATGTCCCTGTTGGTATAATGGTCAGGTGTCCCAATACTTTTGTCCACATAGTGTGTATTAGGGGTGTAATGGTACCCGTATTTGTATGAAAAAAATACCGTACAGGAACCAGGCCTTTTGGTTCAGTATGTATGTGTACCGAACGGATAAAGCGCTGTTTTAACCACTGCATGTGCAGAACTTCTCCATGTGCGATAGTTTCAAACTCTGAGTTTGCCCCCTAGGATTGGATAGTACCGCAAACGTGTAAGCCCTTCAAATCTCTTCCCCCAATTACAGCAGCACCATAAACTGCAGTGTGTGTTGCTGCCAACTTTTTAACTACATATATAGCTTGTTCAGGAAACCACTATTTAATAATAAAAAACATGGTTTGTTTTTTCCCCACTGTACTGTGACTTACAGAACTCTCCTTTTTTGTACTGTTCCACCCCTAGTATAACACACACACACACACACACACACACACACACACACACACACACACACACACACACACACACACACACACACACACACACACACACACACACACACACACACACACACACATGTTGTGTTTCCATGTTTTATGGGGACATTCCATAGGCGTAATGCATTTTATACTGTACAAACCGTATTTTCTATCCCCTACACTGCCCCTGCCCCTAAACCTACCCATCACAGGAGACATGCTGCATTTTTACTTTTTCAAAAACATCACTTAGTGTGATTTATAAGATGTTTTCCTCATGGGGACCAAAAAATGTCCCCACAAGGACAAAAATTTGATATTGCCATCTTTGTGGGGACATTTTGGATTACCAGTCCACACACACACACACACCCACACACACACACACACACACACACACACACACACACACACACACACACACACACACACACACACACACACACACACACACACACACACACACACACACACACACACACACACACACACACACACACACACACTATATATATATATATATATATATATATATATATATATATATATATATATATATATATATATATATATATAATTTCTTCATTACCATTTCTAACTATTAACTCATTTAATTTAGATTATTATTTAAAAAATGTTTTCATTCCTAATTAAAAGTTTTACTGAGAAAATATAGGCTACCTTATTGTGTCTTTGTCTAAGAGTCTGGATGGTTTTTATTGGGTCTGTAATTGAAAACCCTTTGTTAAGTGAATTTGCCATGCTCTTTACTTGGTGTACTCCATGTATCACTTGGTGTATCACTCCATTAATACCCTCTTCCAGAAAATCTTTGATTGCTAGCTGGAGAAATGTTCATGAAATCTGCTTGACTGTAATGGAACAGTAATAATTACAGTTGGTGGTACATGCATTGGCTGTGGTCTGGACTGGAGGAGCTCTGTCTCTTGCAGACTGATTTAATTAACTGTGCGAAGGGACCTGCGGCTTGAAGCTGATTGGGATCCCGACCTGCCTGAGTATGAAGATGTCACAGCGCCTCATTCATCTGCTGTCTGTCACTCTCTCCGCTGAGATGGACGCCTGCTGTAACGGACCGTGTAGTGTGCAGAATGATCGTGCAATCTGAAGTGCCTTAATTTCTTTCTCTACTGAAAAAGTGTGTATTCATGTAATCATCAGATGGATAATAAAAGCAATTGTGAAAAGTAAAACTAGTAATCATCCATTACTAATATAACATACACACCAGGATTTGTACAAACAACTTTTTGCCATGACTGATAATAATAATATCAAAAATAATATATATTTCTTTTTCATATATGAATACATAATGGAGGTGTAAAAATAAATTTGGAGATATTTCCTTATTATTTTCCATCTATCTATCTATCTATCTATCTATCTATCTATCTATCTATCTATCTATCTATCTATCTATCTATCTATCTATCTATCTATCTATCTATCTATCTATCTATCTATCTATCTATCTATCATCTATCTATCTATCTATCTATCTATCTATCCCCAGACATAGACAGATAGATAGATAGATAGATAGATAGATAGATAGATAGATAGATAGATAGATAGATAGATAGATAGATAATGTAATATACCCTAATCTGCAACACCTAAATATTATAGATGGGCTTCATATTTCTGCATTTTAATGATGGAATTGATATGAAGAACATTTTTTACTGGCACTAGTTGATGGACTGGCACTAGGGGGCAGTCTCTCTCTCTCAACACATAATGACTGCTTTTGATGTTTGTAGAGTCCTGCTGCACCGAATATTATTTTGCAGATGTAAAATACGAAATGATCAATTTGATATGAGTCTCCAGAGAAACCCATGAGATCTGTTGCTCTGATGTGATTTTGCATTCGGAGACGTTGCAATGAAAACTAGTCTTGGAGTTTGAGATTCTATTTTCCCCTGACATGGTTGGGTCAGGTGAAAATGCAGTTGCATAACTGCAAAAAGATACTGTGTGGTTAGTCTTCTGCACCTGTGAAATTCTTATAACTGAAAAAGAAAAAATGCTTTTGTCTTGTGTACTTCGACCAAAACTAATGAATTCAAGTGCCTTAATTAGACAAATGGCAACACCACAAGTGTAAATGAGAGCAGACTGTGGAAGAACAGCCTAAAGGAAAATGCAATGCATTATCTTCAAGGAGGAGCGCTTTCACAGGCCAGAGGATGTTTGGTGACACCGTTTGCTTCAGCGGGTGACCTCTGAGCTTAACCATCAGGTCATCAAATGTCTTCTGTTAAGAAACACAAACCCTCATCGGGCTTCATGTAATGATACCAACTTAAAATAACACATTTCACTTTGTCATCCTGCACAAAAAACAAACAAAAAAAGCCTACATTGGTTTATATTTATATTATATTTTGTAGTCATCATTAGTCTTCAGTTATTGGTGACCTTGGTAATCTACAACTGTTGCTGGTAATGTTGTTGAAATATTGTTATTATAAAATTATATATAAAATTGTAGTTTTATTCACTATGAAACTGTGAAAATTATATAGAATATATGGACTGAGTCTGGGTGGAGAAGAAACATCATCCAGGGCCACCAGGAAATGGCGTGTGCAGGAAATGGGCTACAGGTGCCGCGTTCCTGAGGTCAAGCCACTTTTGAACCAGAAACAGCGCAGCGCCTGACCTGGCTACAGAGAAGCAGCACTGGACTGTTGCTCAAATTTTGCATGTCATCTCAAATCAAAAGGTGCCAGAAGACTGGGGAGAAGGAGGAGGAAGACTGGGGGAGTCAAGTACAAAATGCCTGATGTCCAGTCCAGGCCATGTCAGCTGCAGTGGTTGGTCAGTGTGTTTTTTGTCACTGCTGGGTGTTGGTCCACTGTGTTTTCAGGAGGTCAATGCAGCGGCTAGCTATCCATCTGCTGAAAAGCCAGCACTTCCATACTTCCATTTTTTTTTTTTGACCTGCTACCTGCTCACAGTGCCAAAACCACTGGTAAATGGTTTACTGACCATGGTATTACTGTGCTCAATTGGCCTGCCAACTCTCCTGACCTGAACCCCTATAGAGAATCTGTGGGATATTGTGAAGAGAAAGTTGTGAGACGCAAGACCCAACACTCTGGATGAGCTTAAGGCCGCTATCGAAGCATCCTGGGCCTCCATAACACCTCAGCAGTGCCACAGGCTGATTGCCTCCATGCCACGCCGCATTGAAGCAGTCATTTCTGCAAAAGGATTACCGACGTATTGAGTGCATAACTGAACATAATTATTTGAAGGTTGACTTTTTTGTATTAAAAACACTTTTCTTTTATTGGTCGGATTAAATATGCGAATTTTTTGGGTTTTCATGAGCTGTATGCCAAAATCATCAGTATTAAAACAATAAAAGGCCTGAAATATTTCAGTTGGTGTGCAATGAATCTAAAATATGTGAAAGTTTAATTTTTATCATTACATTATGGAAAATAATGAACTTTAATCACAATATGCTATTTTTTTCAGAAGGACCTGTATATATATACACCGACCAGGCATAACATGACCAGGTGAAGTGAATAACACTGATTATCTCTTCATCACAGCACCTGTTAGTGGGTGGGATATATTAGGCAGCAAGTGAATATTTTGTCCTCAATGTGTTAGAAGCAGGAATAATGGGCAAGCATAAGGATTTGAGTGAGTTTGACAAGGGCCAAGTTTTGACAATGCACAGTGTGAGGCTTTGGGCAATGTTCTGCTGGGAAACCTTGGGTCCTGCCATCCATGTGGATGTTATTTTGCCACGTACCACCTACCTAAGCATTGTTGCGGACCATGTACACACTTTCATGGAAACTGTATTCCCTGGTGGCTGTGGCTCTTTCAGCAGGATAATGCACCCTGCCACAAAGCAAAAATGGTACAGAAATGGTTTGAGGAGCACAGCAACAAGTTTGAGGTGTTGACTTGGCCTCCAAATTCCCCAGATCTCAATCAAATCAAACATCCTGAACAAACAAGCCCGATCCATGGAGGCCCTACCTTGCAACTTACAGGATTTAAAGGGTCTGCTGCTAACATCTTGGTGCCAGATATCACAGCACACCTTCAGGGGTCTAGTGGAGTCCATGCCTCAATGGCTCAGGGCAGTTTTGTCAGCAAAAGGGGGGACAACACAATATTAGGATATATTAGGTCATAATGTTATGCCTGATTGGTGTATATGTATATATGTATCATTTCACAATATTACTGTTTTTACTGTATTTTCAATCAAATAAATGTAGTTTTGGTGAACATAATAGACTTATTTCAAAACATTTAAAAATATTGTAGTTGAAGGGATTGTTGAGAGGATTGATTACAAATCAAATTGTTTATTATTAAGAACAATGTAATATTCCTTCGCTCATTATTGTATTCAGTGTGGTTTTGTCATAAACAGTCATATTCTAACACCAGTGAGCATGAATACACATTTTAAACACCCTTCTTTCAACACAAGGTGATGTAATACATTGCAAGATTACTATGAGAGTTTAATAATCTTACTATAAGATTATTATGAGATTACTTGATAATGAGCTCATAGTGTCTTTAAAAAAAAAAACTTGGCATATTCTGTAGCATGTGCTTTGTGCTTTTTGCACTCTCTTGCATGCTCTCTCCCCCATCTAGGGACAAATGTGGCATGTCCTACGTACCTCAGGGTCTGTCAGTACAATTCACCATGTGCTCTCACACTAAACATTCATCTCTACTTTAAAGCAACAGTTCACCCAAAAAATGAAATTTCTGTCATTTACACACCCACACACCATTTCAACCCCACATGAATATCTTTAAGGTAGAACACAAGAATATCCTTAGAAAATGTTCCCCAAAAAACGCTCTTGGACTGGATATTTGACTCAAAAGAATGATTAGTGCTTCAAACTTCTCTAACTATTGCACCAGGACGAGAATATCAACTTAAATTTCATTCTACAAAACTATGATTTCAAAAGACTTGGATTATATAGCAAATGAATCACATAAACCACTGACTGTTTCTGATTATCGTTAACTTTTAATGTTTTTGAAAGAAGTCTCTTATCAAGCCTGCATTTATTTGAGCAAAAATACAGAAAAAACAGTAATATTGTAAAATATATTTACAATTTAAATTCTCCAGACTTCAGTGACAAATGATCCTTCAGATATATACACCGATATAAGCCTATATATACATAGTAAATACACAGTACACACGCACGCATGCTCGCACGCACAAACAAACAAACACACTTGTTTGTTTTTGTGAAATGTGGAGACATTCCATAGGCGTTATGCATTTTATACTGTACAAACCGTATTTTCTATCCCCCTACACTGCCCCTGCCCCTAAACCTACCCATCACAGGAGACTGCGCAGTTTACTTTCTGTGAAAAAACCTCCTCCTGTGTGATTTATAAGCATTTTGAAAAGTGAGGACATGGGGAACGTCCTCATATTTCACCCTCTTTTTGTAATACCTATGTCATACCCATGTCATTATACACATTTGTGTCCTGATATTTCACAAAAACATGCCCACACACACACACACACACACACACACACACACACACACACACACACACACACACACACACACACACACACACACACACACACACACACACACACACACACACACACACACACATTGTCACACACACACACACACACACACACACACACACACACACACATGTGGCTAGTGTATTGTTCCATGTTTTATGGGGACATTCCATAGGCGTAATGCATTTTATACTGTACAAACCGTATTTTCTATCCCCTACACTGCCCCTGCCCCTAAACCTACCCATCACAGGAGACATGCTGCATTTTTACTTTTCAAAAACATCACTTAGTGTGATTTATAAGATGTTTTCCTCATGGGGACCAAAAATGTCCCCACAAGGACAAGGATTTTGGATATTGCCATCTTTGTGGGGACATTTTGTCCCCATACCGTAGGGATTACCAGTCCACACACACACACACACACACACACACACACACACACACACACACACACACACACACACACACAGCTCCTCACACACACACACACACACACACACACACACACACACACACACACACACACACAAAAGTGACAATAAAGACTTTTATATTGTCACAACAGATTTTTAGAGTCATATTAATCACTTTTATGATGATTTTTGACATTTTGGAGCTTGACAGGCCCATTAATTTTCATTAAAGTGGCTAGTGTATTGTTCAAAATTGTACCTTTTATGTTCCACAGAAGAAAGAACGTTATTCAGGTTTGGAATGACAGGGTGAGAAATAACAGAATCTTGGTTGAACTATCCCTTTAAAGTCCCCTTAAAAATGTCTCCTTCCTGCTTGGATGTGGCCGTAATTAGAAGTCAGATCTAGGAGCTCCTCCACCCCTGTCATCTGACAGCTTCAGAAGGATCTCGCTGATAAAACCAGCAGGAAGTTTAATGAGCCTTTTCTCTTGCTTTCCCTGGTTGTGAATGTCGCACTGAGACTCCACACAGGCTTTCACAGCACTTGCTAAAAGTGTGTATAATACCCCCCCTTCCTTCGCTCAAGTTTTCAGTGGGAAAGTGTTAAGGCGTCCGGGTAGTGTTCTTACACTGCTGTAGTCTGTGGGTGGCTGTTAATCTGATTAGCCTATTTGTTCACCCTCATCCTATTCCTTTACACCAGGTTTTTTATCGTTTCACTTATAATCACACCAGAGGACAGTCAAGTATATAAACGTGCACACATACTATGTATTTACTTGGTAAAAAAGGATTGTAGTCGGATTACTTAAAACAGATATGCAAATAAACTACAAATTGAATAAATGACTTAATCTTAGATGTACTATCACGTTCGATGTATAATCCATAGTCATGTCTACCCACTGAAGGGCGAATTTACATTTACATTGTAAATGGTATTTTAGTGTCTTATTTACTGACCACCCTTTATTGGACAGGTGATCTCAATGTAAACATAAGAGATTACTGTACTGTATACTATTGCCAAACTGACAGATGACTAGGGCCTATTTTAACAATGTAAGTGCATGGTCTGAAGCGCATGGCACAGATGCAGTTTGCCTGAATCCACTTTTACTAGTTTAACAATAGAAAAATACAGTTGGTGAACCAGGTGTATGGTCCAAAAGGGTTGTACCTAGTCTCTTAATGAGTCATGGGTGTGTTTTGGGTGTAATGTTAAATAAACCAATCAGTTTCATCTTCCATTCCCTTTAAAAGCAAGTTGCACTTGCACCATGGCGGATTCTCTATTTACATGGTGGAATTTACGAGTGGAAAGACTGAACACTTTTCCAGAGAGGAATCCTTTTATTTAATTTTTTGTTGTTGTTATTGTTGTTTTATTATCATTAACAGCTGATTCAGAAAGGAATTAAAGCATGGCAACATAATCGGGTTAAATTAAGTCACAGGCATTATTTTATGCACAGAATGTGATTATGGAGCATAACTCTGTGCTATTTGTATACTGCGATTAAAGGAATAGTTCACAAAAATTTTAATTCTGTAATTTACTTGCCCTCATATCAGTCCAAAACTGTATGACTTCCATTGTACATAAGACATCATAGAAAATATTCTAAGAAATCGTTTACAATGGAATGGGGTAACACTTTAATTTCGATAGTTCACTTTTGACATTTTACCAACTATATTCAACATTGGTAATAATCAGAAATCTTTCATGAACAACAAACCAGTGTCATATGTTTGTCTGTTCTAACCATCCACAGAGGCTGGCCCAGAGGCTGAGCTGCCATGGCTCCCTGAACCGCATGAGCAGCAATGGCTCCCTGAACCGTCTGAGCTGCCATGGCTCCCTGAACCGCCTGAGCTGCCATGGCTCCCTGAACCCCCTGAGCTGCCATGGCTCCCTGAACCGCATGAGCAGCAATGGCTCCCTGAACCGCCTGAGCTGCCATGGCTCCCTGAACCGTCTGAGCTGCAATGGCTCCCTGAACCGTCTGAGCTGCAATGGCTCCCTGAACCGTCTGAGCTGCAATGGCTCCTGAACCATCTGAGCTGCAATGGCTCCTGAACCGCCTGAGCTGCAATGGCTCCCTGAACCGTCTGAGCTGCAATGGCTCCCTGAACCGACCTGAGCTGCGATGGCTCCCTGAACCCCCTGAACCGCCATGGCTCCCTGAACCGCCTGAGCTGCGATGGCTCCCTGAACCCCCCAAACAGCCATGGCTCCCTGAACCACCTGGGTTCCATGGTTGAGCAGCGGCCGAGCCTTATATTACCAAGTGCAATGCACCACTGCAGTTCCAGTGAAAGGAACTCTTAATGCTTAAGAGTTTTTGGATTTCATGCTCCCAACTTTGTGGGAACAGTTTGGGGATGGCCCCTTCCTGTTCCAAAATGACTGCGCACCAGTGCAACAAGAACTTGGCTCCCTGAACCCTGATCCCCCTGAGCTGCCATGGCTCCCTGAATCGACTGAGCTGCAATGGCTCCCTGAACCACCTGGGCTGCCATGGCTCCCTGAACCCCCTGAGCTGCCATGGCTCCCTGAACCCCCTGAGCTGCCATGGCTCCCTGAACCCTGATCCCCCTGAGCTGCCATGGCTCCCTGAACCGCCTGAGCTGCCATGGCTCCTGAACCGCCTGAGCTGCCATGGCTCCTGAACCCCCTGAGCTGCCATGCCATGGCTCCAACCCCCTGAGCTGTTATGGCTCCTGAACCTCCTGAGCTGCCATGGCTCCTGAACCCCCTGAGCTGCCATGGTTCCCTGAACCGCCTGAGCAGCAATGGCTCCCTGAACCCCCCAAATCGCCTGAGCCACCATGGCTCCCTGAACCGTCTGAGCTGCCATGGCTCCCTGAACTGCCTGAGCTGCCATGGCTCCCTGAACCCCCTGAGCTGCAATGGCTCCCTGAACCCCCTGAACCGCCATGGCTCCCCTGTAGCACTGGCATCACTCTTGCAGCAGTGCCAGTGCCTGCCAGCCTGCCTTGATCCTCAAGGACTCCAGGTAGGGTGTGTTTCGCCTTTCTTGTATTTTGATCTTCTGAGTCTTCAGCCTGTTCCTGGTTCACTGACCATTACAATCAGCATATCAGAATAATTTCGGAAGGATCATATGACACTGAAGACTGGAGTAAGGATGCTGCAAATTCAGGTTTGATCACAGGAATAATATACATTTTAAAATATATTCACATAGAAAACAGCTATTTTAATATTTTGCAAAATTACTGCTTTTACCGAATGTTTGATTTAATAAATAGAGTCTTGTTGAACATAAAATACTTTTCATATACTTTATTGTCAATAAATACCTTAAGATGCCTTGAATAACATATATAAACCATATATTGCCGCGTTCATGTGTTTATTGTCTTCACGTTTTATCAGTCAAAACGTTTCTGCTTTTTATTCAGCTGCTGCTACAGCAAATAACTGGATGACTTTTTCCATATAAAGGATTAAGTTACTACTTCCACAAATCAGTGGACTTTCTGTGCGAGAGCACCATCTGTCTCTTCGACTATGAAACATCCATCCATGTGTTAGCACGCCATAATCTGATCGCTTCATTTTGGATAAAAATAAATCGACAGGTCATGAATATACTATCTTGTCTATTTGAATGTTGAGAATAAAATATTTGTTTGTGCATTATTGCAAACAACGCTTGTAGAAATTAATTATTAACAATAGTAAATTTAAGATAATGTTAGCTTATGAAATGATTTTGCTTTAAGACTGTATGTACTTTCTGTTGGACATAAGAGTCACCAGAGCAACAGCCAGAGGTTGTGGTAGGTATAACAGATCCATATGAGAAAGTGTTTTGCTATGCATTTTGCTATACTTTCAGAGTGCCTTTGTGTCTGTTAACAAAGAAGTAGTCTTTTGTCCAGGAAATTGGAGGGGTGATGTTGCAAATGAAGCACAGCTGACCAGAAAATCATCTGACTCCCAAAGAAAGACAACTTATGTATTTTTTGTGTATAAATATTGGGTCAGGGAAAGGCAAGTTTGTCGCAGACTGCCTGGACAAACCTTGCATAAGCATTGTGTAAATCAGGGACAGTTGTGACCCAGAGCTCTGAATGCTTCTTCATCTGACTTACTTAATCATTAAAAGAGGTAAACTATATTTTGTTCCTGCTCTCCTCATTCAACGAACACGCGGACTCGAGGAATTGATGCGAGTCCAACATAACCTAAATCTAGATTTAGTCACATCGCCTCTACGTGAACACACTTGCCCGAAAAAAGTGTGGGGGACGAATTTACGTTTTATTAAAAGTGCAGGGGACAAATTCCCCCTAGCAACTTTACACTCCAGTAAAGCACCAGATCGCTGTAATTTTATGCATCCTTGATCATTTATACAGGTCTAAACAGACCTGTAAGATTTGGCTGTGCAACTGTTCTGACTCTATTGTTGTAGGCACATTCGCTTTGCTATGCTCAAATCATTGTGTGTTGTATTACAAACAACATATAAACTGCTAGGCCTTGCTTGACAACTCCCTCCTATGTGCTGCTCAGATGTAGTCCGACTTCAATTTCCTCAGAGCTAGTTTACAAATGAAGGTGTGAAATATATTTAAAGGTGTGGAAATCGAAGATAAACCAAACAGCAAATTCTCTTCTGACACATAAGTACATTGATTTTCACTGCAGGATAGACAAAAGATACTGATGACTGTGTTGAATCAACACCAATTCAAAATGTCTGGTGAATGTACTCATGTTTTATGCATCCCTAAGATATGCCTGGGTTGTTTCGTTTGCGGTCATTTGAATGCGGCTACATTTTCACAGATAATAATGATCGTTTCAGAAGTATTGTCATACAACGGCAACCACAAGGGTTTATCTAGAAGTTCTGTTGAATGAATCGAATGGTGTCTGTAAGAGCTCCATAAAATCTGTAGTTTGAACTTGATGTTTCTGGTCTTCCACCCTCTGTCTAAAATAACTCTCTCAACTTTACACCTCCAGAGGAATGCTGCCAGTTTAACCTTCAGTAAGTGAGGGAGGACACAAAACTACAGCCATGTGATTTAAAGAGAGGTCATAAGGGACAATGGATGCTGAGTTTAGCAGGTGGCCCGTGAAAAAGAAAAAGACCCTTCGCCCGCACTTGCTGCTCTGTAGCATATGTTGGCATAATATGTTATAGTCAGTGAGGTTAGTGCAATTCCAGCAAAAGAAAAGAAAATATGGAAGTCTCCCTTTGATATATGCTGAATGTTTCCGTTCGGAGAAATTATTCCATAGGATGTATGTTTTGACAAGAATGTGCAAATTAGAGAGAATTGTATAGAATCTTTTGATGTACAATTTCAAAAAGGTTCCACAGGAGCCTTTGATGTATTTAGAATTTAGAAAGAGTTCTGTGATTCTTTGATGTATGCACCATTTAAAGGCAATTATATGGATCCTTTTGATGTATGTTTAGTTCAAGGGATTATTTAATATTTCAAGAATTGATAATTAATTATATTGTTTGATGTATGAACAACTTAAAAGCATTTATAGAATCTATTTAATGTATGTACAATTTATATATAGGTTAATTAGAAACGTATAATTTAAATTTGAAGTATATACAATTTAAAAGCAATTGGATCCTTTGATGTTTACAGTTTAGAAACAATTGCAAACAATCCTTTGATAATAATTCTGAAAAATTGTTCAACAATTCAACACAATTGAAAAGCAGTTATATAGGTTATTTTGATGTATGTAGAATTGAGAATAAATTCTACAGGTTCATTTGATGTATTCACAGTTTAAAAGATATTATATTCTTAAATGGTACAATTTATATAGGATCCTTTGAAACATGTAGAATTTAGAGATAGTTCTACACTATATTTCCCAAAGTTGTCACTCTCAGGAGCTCAGTGAATTCAAGAGTGATAGGTTGCCACCTGTGCAATAAATCCATTCATGAAATATCCTCACTACTAAATATTCCACGGTCAACTGTTATTGGTATTATAACAAAGCAATTGGGTGTTAGGCCACGTAAAATCACAGAGCGGGGTCAGCGCATGCTGAGGCGCACAGTGCGCAGACGTCAGCAACTTTCTGCAGAGTCAAGAGCTAGAGACCTCCAAACTTCATATGGCCTTCAGATTAGCTCAAGAACAGTGCGTAGAGAGCTTCATTGAATGTGATTCCATGGTTGAGCAGCGGCCAAGCCTTATATTACCAAGTGCAATGCACCACTGCAGTTCCAGTGAAAGGAACTCTTAATGCTTAAGAGTTTTTGGATTTCATGCTCCCAACTTTGTGGGAACAGTTTGGGGATGGCCCCTTCCTGTTCCAAAATGACTGCGCACCAGTGCAACAAGAACTTGCCTGGTCTGCACAGAGTCCTGACCTCAACCCGATAGAAGAGCTTTGGGATGAATTAGAGCAGAGATTGCGAGCCAGGCCTTCTCGTCCAACATCAGTGCCTGACCTCCCAAATGCACTTTAAAAAGAATAGTAAAAAAATCTGGTAAACACACTCCAAAACCTTGTGGAAAGCCTTCCCAGAAGAGTTGAAGCTGTTATAGCTGCAAAGGGTGGCCAACTCCATATTAAACCCTACGGATTAAGAATGGGATGTCATTAAAAATTAATGTAAAGGCAGGCATCCCAAACCCTTTGGCAATATAGTGTGTATGATTATTTTATGTATGTACAATTTTTAAAACAGTTGGATCCTTTGATGTGTTTACAATTTAGAAACAATTGCACATGATTCTTTGATTTATGCACACTTTAAAATCACTTTGATGTATGTACAATTTAGAATCAATTGCATAGGATCCTTAGATGTATGCACATTTTTCTATAGGGTCATCTGATACACATTTAATTTTATATTATGTATAATACATTTAGAACAAATTCCAAAGGATGCTTTGATGTATAGAATCCCCATTCCATTCCCATGCAAATATTATGCTAATATTTTCCTTTGCATGTGAAGGCAGTAAGTTAAGCCTTTGATTGGTCATGATCTGACCTGCACGTCTAGAGGATGGATGGTGAGGAGTGTGAATTGTTTAATGTGCTTTGCAGAGATGCCACTGAACGGCATGTCAACTCTGCTCTGTGTCAACGTGTGAGGACCAGGATCCGCTGAGGCTTTATCACATGTGGCCAGGCCAGGGGAGATCTGACAGTGAACCGAACTGACGACTTCATCGAGGGCCACATGACAGTGGCAGGCCCGTAACTGATGAGCCGTTGAATCGTTCCTGACAGCGACTTGTGGAGCGGGGCACAGGGGCTAAACAGGAGCGCTTTAATAGAATTCTGTCCCTCTTTAAAACAAGACATCTTAGAACACATCTAAATCTCAAAACAAATGACTGAAAAACAAATAAAAGGGTTAACAAAAGGGTCATTCACAACTACCAATCACTTAAAGCCACATTTCCACCGGCTGTTTACCGAAACAAAAACAGACAAAATGGTTAAAGGGATAGTTCATCCTGAAATGAAAATAAAGCCATCTTTTACTGGCCCTGCTGTTGTTCCAATGCCCTACACCCTTCTTTCTTTTTCGGACCTCAAAAGGAAATTTAAAAAAACATCCTGCACGCGTTCCTTCCTACAATGGCAGTAAATGGCAACCCTTTAAACACAGAGCTGTCACGACAATGTTTGTTTTAATGCTGAGTTGCTGACCGATGCTGATTTATCATGTTGTGAACCCTTAGATTTGTACAAAACAGCAATATTTTTGAAATAGCTGTGAATTGCCCTCTTGAGGTCTTGCCAAAGCATCTCAAATCCGATTGAGGTCAAGACTCCAGAAAGCACATTTTCTTCTGCTAAAGCCATTTTGTTGTTCATTTAATTCAGGTCGTTGGGTTGTTGTCTGGTTGCATCTCCAAAACTTCTGTTGAACTTCAATTGGTGGACAAATGTCCTGAAAAATGCTCTGGCAATCTTGAGAGCTTTTTCCCCACCCTGCACTCAAAATGATTATAAAGTGTGTTCAATTATGACTTGAAAATGTTTTGAGTGTATTTAAATAGAACATGCCTGTCTATTATTGAACGTTTTATGAGAAATACATACAGAAATCACATACTTTTTTCCTGCAGCTGTATATCAGCCAAATGCCACAAAAAAAGCCACAATGTGGGGCAACATCAAAGATGTTCTGGTCTTTATTTCTATGGTAACAGCCAGGGCTTGATGCCATATTCTTATGTGTATTTTAATGAGCATCTTTTTAAATGTAAGTCATGCATGTCAGCCCTGAATGAACCACACAGTGATAATCAGATTAAGAGATAGTGCAGTGAATCTGTAAACTAGAATTATCCTAATCCATTTTGCAATCTGCCTGTAACCCTGAATCAGGGCAGCAAAGACGTATCCATCCTTGGAATCACATCTCTCTGCCTGCATACAAGATATGTTATTAAAATCAAAGGTTCAAGCACAAGTTTGGCTGCAATTTTTATGCTTGATAATTGAATTGTACCATACCTCATCTTAAGGAACCGGTTACACTGTGCTTCAGAATAGAGTCAATATTTGAATTTCTACAGAGCAAGCATGTCGAAATATATTCATGACTTCATCTCGGTTTATATAAATATATAAAAGAAGAAGAAAAAAGAAGTGAAAAGACCCAACATTTAAATTGTGATTCTCACTAGGGATGGATCAGGTGAATCAATTTTGAAATATGATGGTGGTTGTCTTGTGAGGATTGATGTTCACATAAAATATCAATCTTAGTGTTTTAAATACCTTTATTTAATATCAAAAGCTATTTTAACATTTCACTCAGCTCATCTTAACACTTCTGAAATGCACAAGCAATATCACAACCATGCTAAATGTGACATTTAGGCTTTTCATAGTGACATCACTTTTTATTTAAAGCTAAATTATCTTGCACTTATTTTTCACTGAGATCATTCACAGCAACTGTCTGTGTTACTTTCTGAATAAGTAATTACTTTGCAACTGTTAAAACAGTATGTTCTATAGCATGAACTGTAAGTACCACATTGAATTAAATGAGAAATTTTGAAGTTTACTCTAATAAACTATTTACATTATTTTTACAGTGCATGTGTTATCTGCACATACTACATTTTTCAAGTTGTCATTATCGTGTGACTTATGCCGTCAGTTGCGCCTCATGAGATAGTAAAATATCCATCAGATGGACACTTTAGAATCTCTGGAAGTAATAGCTGATCTGGGTACTTTTCACCTTCTCATTTATGAGTACTGTGAATTCAGGCATGCAACTATTCACATACCATTTCCGCCAACTATATAGGGAAAATATGCAGTTTTGGATGCAGCCACTGTCAAATACATGAAACGTGTTTCTTACAGCATTTATTTCGTACAATTTGGACTTTATAACTCAATCCAAGTTTGCTCTGAGAAAAATAATCAGAATTGCTTATTTATATCTAGCAGTTTTGACTTTTTTTTTCTCAGAATTGTGGAAAAAGTCAGAATTACGTATTGTAAACTCAGAATTGCAAGAATAAAGTTAGAATTGCTAGTTTATATTTCGCAATTTTTTCCTTTTTTCTTAGAATTGTGAAAAGAGTCTGAATTACAGATTATAAATGTAGAATTGCAAGAAAAATAAGTCAGCATTGCTTGTTTATTTATATCTTGCAATTTTGACTTTTTTTCTCAGAATTGTAAAAAGAGTCAGAATTACAAATTCCCTCTGAAAAATTCAGAAATGCTAGTTTATATCTTGCATTTCTGACTCTTTTTCTTAGAATTGTGAAGAGTCATTATGAATTATAAACTCGGAATTGCGAGAAAGACAGTTAAGCCCCGTTTCTACCAAAATTACCCGGAACAATTTGTCCCAGGAGCTTTTTTTTCTTTCTCTAAGACTTGTTGCTGTCTGCATTTCCATCACGGTCTAAAGTGCCGTAAAGTTTGACACGACTTTCAAGAGCCCACTGGATTGCGTCTCCCGCAAATACATTTAATAAAGCCTGAACCTCGTTGTCGGTCCATCTGTCATATTTTTTTAACTTTATTGTGTAATTCAAAGCCAGTGCTAGAGCCGGTTTGGAGTTGGTTCGACTCACGAGCCTTCTAAGAACCGGTTTGCCTTTCCACTGGCTAGAGAGCCACCTCAGAGCCAGGTCTTACGTCATCTGTAAACATCTCATCTTTCTCAGCAACGCAGCGGGAAACACAAACACACCAGGCTTGTTCGAGATGCATCGGCGCTCCGATCCGCGCATAATATCAAAATACAGCCTGAGCGATTAAAATGCTCTCGTTGTACTTTGATGTCATCCGGCGATCGGTCTGCACAGCTCTGATGCATCTCGAACAAGCCTTCCATCAACAATAGCGAACGTTGCGTTACTATTGATGCTCATGGCTTTACGATACATTGGCATCAAAACACAGCGAATCAAACGCATTCGTGCAGCTCACCGTGATTTTGTATAGACGGAGATTACAATCGAGCAGCTATTAGCTCGTTTAGCTGCTAATTAAAAAATGGCGGTCACAAATTTTGTGTTCATTTGTTGGTCACGGTAACCCTGCCCCTAGCCCCTGACGCAAGTGGTTCTTTCTTCTAGACCAGCAATGATTTGGTGCTACTTAGGAATCACATTTCGTGGTTCGGAGCTGTTGCTTTGGGTGTGGAAAGACAAAGAACCGGCTCCGAACCAGCACTGCCTTGGTGGAAAAGGGGTAACACAGTACCACCCCAAAGTCCCTAGTTCCTGGGGAAAGTTCCTGCATTGGAAATGTGGCTATATTGCTAGCTAGACTAGTAAGACAAATACAATAGGAAAAAATCAGAATAGTGAGATAAAAACATGCAATTACCTTTTTTTATAATCTCGTGTATAGTGAAACCAAGCTTTCATAGAAATATACATGTGATGCTGTCTTAGAATCTTAGACCAGCCTTTGCAATGAGAATAGATCTGTTTTTGCTTGACTTCCTGTTGTCTTCCGCACTTGGTTTAGCAATGCATCTGGCGAATTCCGATAGTGTCTGACCAGAAACCCATTTATGCTTCCAAAAGCCTCTACAACTCATAAGATACGTGTGTGTGTGTGTGTGTGTGTGTGCGTGTTTCATCGGTTATCAAAGGCTTCTTTCATATAGAATCTCAGGGCTTTAAGACACAACAAAATACTCGCAAGACCAGAGCTGAATGTCAGAATGAGGCATATCGTGGTGTGCATCAGGCTCATTGACAAAGGACAGACAATTCCCTGTGCCTGAGGCTTCACGATAACCCTGCAGCTCTCCAGGACAATGTGGAGGCTGCTAAAACTCTCCTCACCACAAACAAAAACACACCACAGACAGGATACAAGGGTGTATTACAGCTGGTACATACAGCTGTGGTTTCTTCTAGAATACCAACAGAGGGATGAATGTTGTTTGTTGAGGTAGATAAATGGTTCATCCATATAGGCTGGGAAATCCGCTGCTGACTGAGAAGTTTTTATTGTTACTGTGTTTGTTTGCTGTGTTGTTATTGGAGTTGGAGTTATTTTTCCTCAACAAACATATGTAGGTGTTGACAGTTACATAGTAAAATCCCTAGAACGCTTTGAATATAGATGTCACTGTATATTTATTCATATTCTGGCATCTGTACATGAAAACGTAAATAGCAGAACGTGTAGATGAATAAAAAGACTGAATCTAACTGAGCAGAAGAACATTATAATAGAGTTGGGAAATTCATCTTTCATAGGCGGATATAAATATGACAATATGAAATCCAAGTACCATATCTCAACTCTCTACAATGCGAGTAAATCACTTGCATATGCGAGTAAATCTTCACTCTGGGCAACTAAACAATATCTATCATTAGCAATTGGCTAATAAATGCTTAGAATGTACTTGCCAGTGTGTGTGTTAGAGGCTAAGATTAAGTTTAGCATAGATATATTTTAACTCGCTGAACACTCGCTCTCCGTTAAGCGGTCTATTTCCATTCAGCTCAATGGATGCGCCGCGTATTTGATGTACCGTAAACTCTAGTGTGAAGCAGCGGTACGCAAGTCAACTTGCACTAAAACAGTAACCCTTGACCCTTGGCTCATGCATATTGAAGAACGCAGAAGCGCAGAGGATAGAGCAAAACAAAACACCGGTCAATTAGAAGTCTAAAACGACAATTTCTAAAGAGAAATGGCAGAGGATTTCGATATAAAAGAAGAGGGGCTTGAGTTTGTTGCCCTGCCCTATCCGCATGCGGCATCAAAGCTTGCGATGCTCCTGTACATCGCATTAAGGGGTTACTCTTTTAGTCGACTTGCGTACCGCTGACACCCGTAAGCTAGTTATTTTAGTCTATAAAGTTTTAAATATGGATATTTTTTTCTTACACAAACGCATCACTTCAATTTAAAAGGACTTTATTAACCACCCAGAGCCGTGTGAAACAGTTATATGATGGATAGATGCACTTTTATGGAGAATAATTCACTGCCATTCTAAAGCTTGGAAGAGCCAAGACAACTCTGATTGTATTCATCTGAAAGAAGAACGTCATATGCACTTAGGATGACTTGAAGGTTAGTAAATTTTCATTTTTGGGTGAACTAATCCTTTAACATAATACGATTGATTGCAAATGGCAATTAAATAAAAAAAAAACTAAAGATTTGTGTTGTTTCATCTTATTTTAAATAAATAAACTGAACAAACAGCTAGAATCTTTTTTTTTTTTTTTGAGTGTGTCTAAGATCAGTGATATCAACACCAAAATAACAATGACAGCTCAATCAGAGCATCACAGTGCTCTTCATTGTGTTGAGCAGAAGCTGTCTGGGTCTTCCCCAAAGAGCAAATCCATTGAGTCATGGTACTCTTTTCCTAGCTACCGTTTTAGAGCAGATCGAAAGCCATTTTAGGGCAGATCGAAAGCCTCCCACTCAGGACAGCAGTAATAACAACCAATGTGACTGAGTCCAGTCAAGTTTTACCAATCTAAAGATCCGGGTGACACTTTATCAGCCCCACCATTCTGGACCACATGACCCCAGTCCATTAGGAAACGGCTTGAAAAACAGCATTACTAATGGCATTCAAATCTAAATGGACAAAATGGATTTGAATGAAAAACGAAACATAAAGTATATGTAAAATGCATCAAAGGTGCGCTATTAACATAAAAAAAGGCTTTCTTGGTGACATTTCATGAAAATAATGCAATACGTCAATGCAATTTACAGGATGAGGCATTTAAATATAACACGTTAGTGGGCTAGAAGCCTTTTCTGTTATATTCTTTAGACTCTCTAAAAAAAATAAAAGTAGCACTGCTGTAAGAAAGATGCTGCCACTCCGTTGTAACAGTCGTATTATTGTTGGTCTTCTATCAATGCAAATGAATAATCAGCATTTAAGTGGGTGATACAGTGTTTCTTGTGATTGTGATTTCCGTGTAAATATATTTAGGCCACTTTGATCTGTCTTTTATATGGAGTAAAACCTTTCCACATGGCTCTGAAAGCCGCAACACAGCCCGCCACATGTCATTTATATGTTTCCATATGAATTACAGGCTCTACAGCTAGAGAACCATAAAGCTTATAAAACTCAATAAAATGTCAAAGCAGATGGTATCTATAAATGGTATCTATCTAAAAAAAAGTCTTCACAAGGTGCAAAAAAAGGTTGTCTGCAGAATTTACAACATTTGTGAATTTTTTGCAAAATAAGAGGTGGAAGTGATAATAATAATTTAATATTACACATTCAAAAATTATCTCTGAAGAGCTCAGCATTTTACAAAACCATCTCTAAAGAGCTGTGAGGCAGGATAAAAAGAGTGGTGGGAAGAATAATAAATCATAAGTAGCCTTGGAAAACAAGCATAAACACAAAAAGAAAAATAGCCAATATAATTACATTACGTGCAATCTCATTTAAAATATAACCATGAGGAAGAAAAACTGCTCAAATTATAGTCTGTAAGATTCTTTTAGAACCTTGGAGATCATAAAAAAACATCTCACATGATCAGTCAGACAGTCTCTGGATGTTAGGAGAATGTAAAGATGACATTGTGAATTGGTTAGTCTGTACAAGAAACGGTAAAACAATTACAGTCGATAATTAATTTTTGAAATGTCCAGTCAATGATTTACTTATGTCTTTTAATTATTGTCATTTGGGAGCTTTTCCTAGCAATTACTGATATACTGTGTGATAATTTGCAATTATTTAATCAGCATATCATATAATTTACACAATTAAAAAATTTGAACCAATTGACAGCCCTAAATTACCACGATTTATGAATAAATTACGTAACTGGTCCGTTTTGGTGTGAGATGAGTAGGCTATGTCTGTCTTATACCAAACCAAAGCCTTTATTCTGAGTTTGAGAAGCCACCAAATCTATTTACTGTACATTTTCGCTATTCACATGATAACATAATTTAGATTTTCTAAGACAGCTTCTTGCCTGTAGAGAAGAAATGATGATGATTGCTTCAGATTTGTTCATATGAGCCTGAAAGAATTCCCTTTACTTTCCTTTATCACTGGTCATCAAAAGCATTGATGTGATCGCAAACTCTTTCTGGGGAAGAAAAGTGTCTTCGAGACATAGATAAACAATTTAAATGAGCATCAAACCATCTGACTACCCCTCACCGATCCTCTGATAATTAGGCTCGCTCAGAGCGCTAGTCAGCGTGCTTCGCTCAAACACTCTTCTGAAGCAGGAGGCTTCTCTCAGCACTAGATAACCAGTTGTCTTCAGTCCAAATAGCTGCTTTTGGCTTCAGCAAGTCAGTGACAGATAGACATCTTTTTACTGCAACCTTTTGAGACAATTGAGCAAGACTCCCCTGTTTCGTGTGAACCTCACATCCTGCTAATGGCTACAGCACAGACGTGGTTGAACTGTCAACATCTCTGCTCGAGTCTACAGTTGTCTGGCAAAACAATAAACAGGCATGAACTGAAGCCAAGCTGACATTTTGTTAGAGATAAAAAACATCAATTTTTAAAAGGGTTTTTACTTACAACATCTCTGTGTACTTTTTTTTTCACCTCAGATATCAAATGTAAGAAGGAAGTGGGCTAAAAGAGCCTACAACATTTCACGCCCAAATACACAAATATTTCGACATCATTTACTAGGCATAGACCAGTGGTTCTCAAACCTGTCCTGGGGCCTGTGCCATGATGGTAGCTGAACAAACTCAGGGTTACAGGATTACTTTCGAGTTGACAAAACCAAACCAATCCAATCCAGCTTTGTTGGTACCATGATGCCGATCATCAGCTTTTTCTGTTAACTCAGGCTTTGATCCTGAGTTTGTGGCTCGCGTGCAAATGAAAGTGTGACATCAGCAGTGAACAGCCAATCACATGCCTTTCAACACAGAGTAAGTGTGACTTATTTCTCACAAGAGAGTCAACATGATGATTCATGAAGATTAAGAGATTGAAGTATTAAAATAATTTAAATGCATTTACACAGAAGAAAATGCCTTTCCATGAAAGAAGATAAATAAAGAAAATTAGAAATAAAGAAAATAAAGTGAAAGTTGTGAAATCAGTTTATATAGGTGATTATATTTCCATATATATATGAAAATGTATTTGTATTGAACTGGCATATACAGACACACACACACAAACACACCCACATGTTGGGTTGTCATGTTTTATGGGGACATTCCATAGGCGTAAAGCATTTTATACTGTACAAACCGTATTTTCTATCCCCCTACACTGCCCCTGCCCCTAAACCTACCCATCACAGGAGACATGCTGCATTTTTACTTTTTCAAAAAACATCACAGTGTGATTTATGACCTGTTTTCCTCATGGGGACCAAAAAATGTCCCCACAAGGACAAGGATTTTGGATATTGCCATCTTTGTGGGGACATTTTTTCCCCTTACCATAGGGATTACCCTCTGCTACCACAGCCACAAAACAATTACAAAGGAAATATGTAACTATAAACAGCAAAGCAACAGAATTCCCTGCATTCTCAGTTCAACTGCAAGCTGGTAGGCTACAACATCTGCATCATTGCAGAACACACTGTTTTACTGAGGCAAAATCACAGCATCATTACTGAGATACAAACCACTGTGCAATACACTAAACTGTGTATAAAACAAAGCCATAATAAAAACGGTGGGGATTCCCTCAACAATAGCCGCTTTTCGCTACCTGAGCGACATAAATACAGATTAATAAAAAAATGAAAATAAATACCTGATCGCCCTCCATAACGCAAAATAATGTGAAACAAATAGAACCAGCCTTAAAAAGCCAATGCTAGCTGGCAGCCCTCCTGCTGTGGTTCTTGTATTCGACTGGATGAAGATTCAGCAGCCTTTAAGTACCCAGTCAATTTAGGGATTGGTTTTCTGTATATCTTGGTTATGTTGTTTTTTTACCTTTGTATTTTCCAAGTCACATCTATCCAATCACCTGATTATTATTATTATTATTATTATTATTATTATTATTATTATTATTATTATTAATGTTTCTTATGGGCCAATGAGGGTCTTTTTTTGTAAATTTAAAATAATAATAATAAAAAATTGGGTCAATCCGGGGCCACTGCCTACCCAAGCCTGTGCGTTAATCCACGCCTGCATACTAGTAAGACTTGGGGCCATATCATACAGCCGGCACAATGCGACACCAGGTGCAACGCAAAGGTTTTTTGCCCAATGTCCACCAATTAGTAAATGCACTCGCGCCCATCTGTTCGCCCATGGGCGTGCTGGTCTGAAATCGAGGTGTGTTCAGGCGCATTGTTGGCGGGTTGCTATTTTGAGGCAACTGAAAACGACGTGCAGTATTTTTTGTTATTTAAATGGCGCATTATACACCTATAGGCGGGTGCACAACACGCGTACTCTCATTACACACACAGGGACGCACAGCAGCACACAAACATTTTTAAATATTAAAAATAAAAGGATTCCACTCTGTAGAAGCGTTTAGTCTTTCCGCTCGCAAATTCGGTCAATATGTAAATAGCGAATTTGGCTTTTAAAGGGAATGGGAGATGAGACTCTGATTGGTTTATTGCACGTTACGCCCAAAACACACCCATGACTCATTACGAGAGTAACAACCCTTTTGGACCATGTGCCTGGCACACCGAACGTTTTTTTCTGTCGTTAAACTAGCAATAGTGGATTCGGACACGCAAAAAATGCATCTGTGCCATGTGCTTCAGACCATGTGCTCAGATTTTTAAAGTAACACTCCACTGTTTTTAGAAATAGGGCTTATTCAACACCTTTCCTACATTTAGATATGTGGGCAAATGCATTTTTGTTTCAGTGCATGCATTGTTTTAGTTTGGGAGGGTCGCCGCTAGCTTAGCTTAGCATAATGAATGGAATCCTATGTTGCCAGCAAGCACGTCCCGAGTAAAAGTGATCAAAAATAAATAAACCCCACCTAATTACTTCTTGTGGCCTGCGTATTCACAACGAGTACAAATAGCGATGCAGATTAAGACTAGGCGATTTCCTAGGCAGATACTAATTTGGGACTATATTATGGGGAAGCACAGGCGGCGTTTTTCCGTTTTTATGTTGACGGAAGTTTGGGGATTTCATGTGTTGCGTGATATCTCTGCACCCAAGTAGCAGTGCTTCGCCTGTGCTTTCATTTTAGATATGTAATTACTATTTGGAGCATTGGGATCACTAGATGAGGGCTTAAATAACAACTTTTTGTTATTAGCCTGTCCGCATTTCAACTGATTTTGCCAGCACAGGTCACAAATATTATTATTAAAATACTAATTGCTGTGACAAATATGCTTTGTGCTACCAGATGATATTGTAGCACCCCTAGGTGCTAACTGGACCAAACCCTGACCCCTTGGTATTTACATGCATGCAACAAAATCCCATCTGTGCCAGATGCCTGTGAAAAATGTATAAATGGTTAATAGTGCAACCTGAAAAGCTATTTGAGAACATGACAGTGGGTGGAGAGCTGCATTGTTTGTTTAGGGGCGGAACATGACTCAATTAAACTGTACCTGGCTTGGAGCCCTAAGCGCCTTTACATTTCACGGCCCTCTTTTGAGTTCTCCGCCAAAGTACTAAGAGTTCCTCAAATCATTTCCTCAAGATAAGAGAGTGGAAATTAAAAAGGCTTGCTTGAGGCAGCTTTGGTGCTGCAGGTGCTGCTAAAAGTGCGTGTTCTCTGATGGCCTTTCCACTCTCCTCTACAAATGTTTATTCTAAGCAAAGGTGGGGCCTGCGATTTTTACTGCTAGGGGAATTTATTTGGCAGAAGTACAGCATCTGGATCTCGTAAAGTTGTTTAAAATTTCATAGGTCTTTCGCCTTGAGTTACAGCGCTCTGCAAAGTAATGAGGTCGTATGGGAGGCTTCTATTGATTCACATGCCCTTATTGCCAGACACTCAACCCTGCCTTAAAGCCAGCTATGCAATGAGGACGCTGCACCGGCAGATGGCTGCCCTCAACCTTCAAAGCTATTAAGCTCCAAATGAGAACTTCTAAATCAAATTGGAGTCACATCTATTTGACCAGCCAGCTTCTCTATCCAACCGAGGGGTCTGAACACGACAGAATCTTGTCTCCTGATAGTGGAGTCATGCAAGAAACCAATTGAGGAGTTCTCATCCACCTTATCCTAGCAGCGATTATGCATGCATGATAGAGGACAGTAATGAGGTGGCAAATAGGGCAAGAGGCTAGCTGGAGAAGGACCAGTGTCAGCAACTCCTTAGCTGTAATGAGCCCTGACGTGGCCCAGACTGTTCCTCTGGGCTTTTCCCTCGCTCACTGTGGGACCCCGATGTGTGACAGAAAGCCAAGTGTCTCCTAGTACTTATCCACAGGCGATGGAATGCTGAACGCAGTGTTCCGATGCTTTGGTGTGCATTTATACTGTTAGAATTCTAATCTGATTGCCAATGAGGCATTGAGCTGCTCCCTGGAAACTCGGATAAACCTTACAGTATGTAATATGAAACTCTTTAAGCTGAGTTTGAGGGAAAAGTCCCCTCAGGCCAGGGAGATCTTTGTGGAAGACTAAACTGATGCTTTGACCAAGCCTGAGGCAAGTGGTTTCAAAGGTTTGTCTTATAAATAGATATTTCTTAAAACCAATACATATGTCAACCTAGTGACTGCACAAGCTCCTGTAATTTCCCTTCTAGTACCTTTGGGCCTACTGACATTTAACGAGTTTTATTCATTAATTAGCTTTGATAACAACCAGATGCATTTACACTTGTCCTCCTGAAGTGTGCGATTGGGATTGCAATCGGTTTCAAATGTGTTTACAGGGCCTTTACACCTGGAAACGCATGTCTAAGTGCAAATAGACCCTTTGTCAACGTTTCTACCAATTAAAGGGAAAAATAAAGGAAACATGCCAGTATATTGTTCTCAAACCTCTGAACAACCGGCTCCCCTTTGGGCTTGGCAAAAGCGCCTTTTCCCTCCCTGTAGTTTCAGTTCTTTTTAGATGTCAGCTCTGGCAGATAACAAACTGTTATCAGCTGGGGTATGGGCCCTTTTGTAATTGCCTTTCACTCACCGGCAGGACCTACCGGTGACGTGAGCCCCATGTTTGGCCTTCGTTTTCTCATCCCTACTGGCCCACGCCCCCGCCACCCGCCCCACCAGCAACTGCAAACACAGCTGATGCCTGATGCCTGATGCCATGCCTCACGGGGGTCATGATTGGATGTGTGATTGCAGTACACCACTGCCTGGCTGGTGCCGTTCTTCTGTGGTCTGCAACAAACAGAGTCGCAAATACACACATTTCCAGAAGTACAGCTCGCATACAGCTATGTACACATCAAGCTGCCTACAAATACATCTGCATTGGAACCGATATCCATAACCACTCTCTCGGTGCAGAGAGTCACATGTATCTGCGTATCGCATTTCATCTAACTGCATGGTTGGCTTGCAAACGATTATTCCTATAATTATCAATGGTAAGCAAAACCATGAGTGTTGTAATTGATTTGGACCCAGCAGGTGCATTCATCAAACAATGATCTCACCCCCTCTCATCCCAGCACATCTCCATACAGAGGCACCCTTATGTAAAGTGACTAAGCTGTGACTCTCAAGGTTAAAGATAACAATGTGTTACAAAAGTATGCTTCTTTGAGGTGAAGATGAACATTTCCGTTCTTGGAATGAAAGACACATTATTAATAAGTTCTTAAAAAGTTCTGTACATCCTAGCAACAAGGTGAAACAATGCACTCATGTTACAAAATGCCAAAAAACAACAACAAAAACCTATGAACTGTTTGAAAACCTATTACCTGTGCTCTGAAATTTTGAGCTGTGTTGCTCATTTGGACAATTAAGTTTCAATCTGGCCTGTGTGATTTCCACATCCTGTTTGTACCCATCATTTCCTCTCATTTTATACCTGTTATTAAGTGCTATCACATCGATTAATCGCATCTAATAAAAAAGTTTGTGTTTTTATTTATATATATATATATATACAGTACTGTGCAAAAGTCTTAGGCTCGCTAGTATTTTTACCAAGTGGCAACCTCCCGCAGTCTCTCTTGAAGCCAATACGGAAGTGACTTAAACTGCAGTTCATCAACTGGCCACTAGGGACAGGCTCCAGAAGGGGGCAGAATCTCATTGAGCCCCATGTTAAAATGCCCAACTTAACAGCAGAATAAAACATGTTTACAGCCTGGTACAAATTCTAGTTTTGGTCTATACGGCTAATTTTGCCCTTCATGACAACTGTGAGGGGGCTGAATTTTTTTATAACTCATTTGTTTACGTTATATAAAGCCTTACATTTCTGCATAATTAAGGGCGTGGCCACTTTGAGTGCCAGGTGGGTAGCCAGTTATCTGCTATCTGTTCGTCATCGCGTCATCTCAGCTTCGCCCACGTCCCGCGTCCTTGCCCATTTTCTGTTATCCGGGACTGACGCACGATGACGTGCTGCTAAGATGGCAACGGCCAGCTCGACCTTACTTTACGCTTCAAAACTGCTCTGCAGAATCCTATGGGTGACGTCACGGACACTCGTCCATATTTTTATACAGTCTATGATTTTTTACACAAAAAGTAGGTTTAAACCAGTTATGTATATCTTTTTTTGTAGTGTGTCAATCAGGTAATATCAGTTTACATTTATAAATTAATTGCTATTAATTGTAATAATCCAATGAGATTTTTGTAAATTGCCGTGAGATCGGGTTGACTTTACGCTTCAAAACTGCTCTGCAGAATCCTATGGGTGACGTCACGGACACTACGTCCATATTTTTATACAGTCTATGATTTTTTTACACAAAAAATGGGTTTAAGCCAGTTATGTATATCTTTTGATGTAGTGTGTCAGCAGGTAATATCAGTTTACATTTATAAATTAATTGCTATTAATTGTAATAATCCAATGAGATTTTTTGTATTCATAAGGAGTCTGACAATAGTCGGTATGCTCCACATGGAGATCTGATCTGATCTTCATTGAGTCTGTCTGTGATTACATAAAGAAACATAAAAAAACTGAGATGGACTAAATCCAGAAGAACTGTGGCGATGTCTCCAAGACACTTGAAGAAACCTTCCTGCAAAACTACATGAAAAACAATGAGCAGGTGACAAAAGCCGTTTTAAACGCAAAGGGTGGTCACCCCAAATATAGATTTGATTCAGTTAATGGAAGTTAATTCATAAATAAAAGCTATTTATGACATTATTTTTGACATCATTCTCACTTTAAAGCATTCTGACAAGGGCCTAAACTTTTCACAGTACTGTAGTTTCGCAGGAAGGTTTCTTCAAGTGTCTTGAGACGTCTTTTTTCTGTTTATTCACGTAATCACAGACAGACTTGATGATGGTGAGTCGAGATCATACCGGCTGCTGTCAGACTTCTTGTGCATTAAAAAACCTGATTATTACAATTAATTGCAAAATGAATGTTTGAAAAAGGGTCCAAGACCCTCAGACCCTCAGAAAAAAATCGACTGGATTCGAGAAGTTTTGTGGTTGAAATTTAAAAATGTAACAAATCCTTCCCTCGCGGGTCAATTTGACCCCCTTTGAAATGAATGGAATGCCAGGAATGTTTCAGTACACATGGAAAACCTAAAAATGCTAAAACTTTACCAAAAAATGTATTTATAGTCTACATTTGTATTTGAATGCATACTGAAAGGAGCTGACTTTAGGACCAAATGGAACAGCTCATTTGATCCATATAGAGCTATATAGTGGCAAGAGTAATGAAATATCATGTTAATATATTTTTTGTTTTACCCCACAAGAGGTTGGTGCACCCAGTGCAAGAAGGGTTATGCATGAAATTGTCAAAACGTTTTTTTTTTATTTAAATTGAAAGAATGTGAAGAACGTGCTTAAATTCCGTTTTATTAATTATTTATTGATAAAATCAAGGTAAATAATAAAAGAAAGCTAAAAATCTCACAAAAAATGCATTAAAAACAGAAAAATATTATCAAAATGAAATTAATCTTCGGGTCATTTTGACCCGCGAGGGAAGGGTTCTTTACAAAGTGCGAGGGAAGGATGAGGGTTAGTATTACAATATATAAATATACTCAAATTTCAATTTCAAAATTTCTGACAATTTTCTATTTCGATTTGTTTGATTTTATGTTATGTTTTTGTTAGGTTAGAGATTATAGTTAATCTTGACAGGACATAATGGTAAAGGTGGCAAAACTAAATGAAAAATTGAAAGACAGACAAATGTATGAAAATATATATATATCGCTGTGATGGGATGGGTGCTGCATGTGTTGAGAAGGAGTGATATTACAAAGACGCATACAGCACAAAGCTTTACAAATTGTGCCCAAAGGCACTGGCTCATGAACAGCCAGTCTTATTATTCATTCTTAGAAAAAAGGTGAATTAAATGTCTGTTATTATGCACACAAAACCACTGACATCTAAATTCATATCCTGATTCACTGGGGTGGCAAGATCAGCCTCTCTCTCCCTCTTTTTTTCCTTTTATCATTGTCATCCTGCCACTATGAGGGGCTGCTCGTGTCCTTTTCAGAAGCTATTCATCCTACACATCCATCATTCAAACTCATCGTGCCATGCTTGTTATTTTCCAATTTTCAGCCGGTGAAAGAAATTATTTACTCATAATCGAGGCCCACACTCTAAATTAAATGGCACACATTGGAAAACAATGTCATTTTCAGTGACTATTTTGTGAGGAGCCGATCCAAATAATTTACAACGCCACTGCATGCCAGTTACGGCATGTGAAATGCCACTGTATAATAATGTGACGCAGACTGGAGTGCTCTACAGGAGATAAACTAAATTAACAAAATGCACCATCTTATCATGTTTCAAACTTGGGCATCTTTAACTGATGCTGGAATTGTAGCATCCAAATGAAAACTCTCAGAGGAGCCGTGCAGAATAAAAACACAATCCTAGAATCTTCCTGCAGGACTCATCAAACATCATGTTTGCATTGATGTTTGATGAGACCTGCAGGAAGATTCTTCAGTAGATTTGTGTTTTTATTCTGCACGGCTACTTTAAAAAAGTAGCTTGTCAAACTACAAGCTACTCATAATTTTAAGAAATCAATCTGCTAATAATAAAAATAAATAAATAAATAAAAATAAATAAATAATAATTTTGCAAAACATACAGGAGTTTCATATGAGTTTCATTCATAATTTACAAACTTATAGTAATTATATTTAATTTAAAGATTTTTTTTTGTTACTGGTCAGAGTTTTCAAAAACAAAATAATTGAAAATATACAGTTCAAATGTTTGGGCTTATTTTATATATATAAAAAAGAAATTAATACTTTTATTTAACGAGGACACATTAAATTTATCATAAGTGACAGTAAATACATTTTTTTATGTTACAAAAGATTTCTATGACAAATGCTGTTCTTTTGAAAAATATGGTAATAATCAGAAATGTTTCTTGAGCAGCAAATCAGCATATTAGAATGATTTCTGATCATGTGACACTGAAGACTGGCGTAATGATGCTGAAAATTCAGCTTTGAATAAATTACATTTTGAAATATATTCAAATAAAAAAACAATTATTTTAAATTGAAATAATATTTCACACATTTACAGTTTTTACTGTATTTTTATCAAATAAACACAGCCTTGGTGGGCATGAGACTTCTTTCAAAAACATTTAAAACTCTTATGACCCCAAACTTATGAATGAAGAAATATTTAATACTAAATCTACAAAATTTTATAAATATATTTTTATTTTTTATTTAAAGTGTTACTTCAGTGCTCGGAAGATAAATGTGTATTTAAACTGGGTCATTTATGTAGTAGAACTGTGAAATTATTTTTTAATTTGTTGCCTTCTAGACTGAGAAAAGCCTGAAAATGTATTTTTTGGCTCATGTAGATGAAAAACAACAACTCCCATAATGCACTTGCTTCGCTGCCCTTACGATGCCTCTCCCAAAGCCACTGGTACTGGTTCACTTGCCCACCGCGGCACCACCCCTACTGTTGTTTTGATTTAGTAATAAAATCATTTAGCTCCATTAAACAGCCACTACAAATAAAAACTGAACGTGTCTGTTCAATATAATGTGATTGAGCCGAACGAGAGTAACAACACAAACGCAGCAGGAGTCAGATTTCATTCATCACGAGAGCAAAGAGCTCAGATGAGCTGAGGTAAGTGCGGGCGCGGCATACATTCAGGGCATATTTTCAGATCATGCCTACGGAAGCTTAACTTTCATAGGAATTCATTTGAACAATTGAAACACTTACTTCGCTCCGCACCGCTCCGTTTACATGAATGCCCGCAGCTGCCCGAGCCTTGTGCTGTGAGTGAGATCCCACCCCCCATGGGCGGGTTGAAAAGATGCGGAACTAGCTCGCTCGACTGGCTGTAGCCTCTAGCCTCAGGCCAAAAAATCCCCAGATGACGCAAAATAACGATATTTGCATCATCTGAGGATTTTTTCCCAGAAATAAAATACATAAATCTCTCGTGGGATATGAGGTGGGGCACGATCATTCTAATATACTTATACAAAGCTTAATGCTAAAACGCTGAAATAACCTTTTAAATAGTTTTCAAAGTTTTCTTAATATTGCTTATTGTAGAAAAAAAGTAACTTGGTACTAAAAACCGTTGAGTTAACTGCCATCATGCGACTGAAAATGTATTCAAGTTAGTGGTGTTGGTATTTGTATTTTAATTAGAGAAAATATTTTTATTTTAATTGCATTTACTCTGCAACTGGAAGCAAAGAAAATAAGCCCTAGCATGCATGTATCAGCCAACAGCGGGATGTCTCAATAATGCTTAAAGTATATTCACTCAGCTAGCACAAACCTCAGCATATACACAAGCAGCCAACAGCGAGCCAGCAAGAGCGCACTATAGATGTGAGGAAGAAAATACACATCATCATTAGCTCTCTCAACTTCCTCTCTGCTTGACTGCGGCGCGGAGCAGCCCTCCGGTTGATCTACAATATTCTGTCAGCTACAGCCGTCCTGGAAGGGGGGCCGCACAGCAGAGCTGACAGAAAGCATACTTCCTTTACTGATGTTAAGAAGAATACTACTGTAACTGCATGCTGGAGGGGGAATTCACAGCGTGGAGAGATCCAAAAATATCTGTTAAGTTCAAGTCGGGACTTGGTGTACTATATCAAACACAGTAAATGAATATTGCATAATCTGGACATAAACAAAATATAGGTTTTGAGTCAAGACCTGAACCAAATGCATTTATTTATAATGTATTCTATTTAACAAATATGCCATTAAGGCCACACCACTGTAAACTGTAACTATACATTTTTAATAATTGGTCTAATTCAATGAGAATAGGAAGTCAAGTGCATTGTATCAATTGATTAATTTGAATATTAGGACATAGTAGTTAAGGCCACCTAATATAAAGTGGGTGCAGATTTTCTTATATAATAATGAGTGTTTTTGACCTTGGATGCATATTTGGTAAACAGTAGACCAATCACAACAGACATGGAAGTCCTTGTGTGGCACTTCACATATTAAAATGTTTTAGTACAAATATATGTAATGTATCTACATTTCGAAGGACAATATTAATGAAAACATAAAATTGGAGTAATTCATATGGGTTAATACCACCCAGCCATGCATATTCCCAACAGCTGATAAAGGCACATTGAGAGTATTCTGTGTCTTATCTATGGCTAGATGAGCAAGTTTAATAGCAGACATATAATACAGTTTAATTGCAGATTGATTCAATCAATACTGATTTCTACTCAACATGTAAGTGCTTATTGTGGTTCTGATGTGCTTATCAGCGTGGCAGCGCAATTAGTTAGGCGAGGGCAGCAGGGTCAAAAGCATTCAGCCAATCATTCCTTGAGTGTAACATTCAGTCCTTGAGAAAAAACATTCTGTCCAATTATAGAAGGACATGATGGTAATGGCACACAGGGCCACAAAAGGTTATTTCCTATAATATGGATTCTATTTGTTATAATCCCAAGGATCATATTAAATCTTGAAGAGCTCTAAATACGCAGAATTTGAGCATTTATGTATTTCAAGAAAAACATTTTTTTAAGGGAGATTTTACAAAGGTCATGTCTACCTTTTAAATGCTCACAGGAAATGAGCTAGTCAAAAAAGCTACCGTGTATTCTACATAAGTTTTTTTTCAAATGTTAATGCTAAAGAATCTCAAATGCTTTATGACAATCCCATTGCATGCATTAAGGGACTCAATCATATAAAAGCAGCTGTACATTTTCATATTCTAACTGGTAAGTGCATAGTAAGTTTGGTATTGTAAAGAGAACATGTTGTTTGTGAAATGAAAATTATATGGTCATTTTAATAAAAGCCAAAAGCAACTATTTAAATGTAATCTGGAAAATATTTACTTTATTGTATATATATATACATACATATAGTAATGCTTAGGGTCTGATGAAGAGACTCACCATTTTCAAAAACAGAAAACTTTGCAATTTTGGCCATTCATTTATGTGACAAGGGTGTTTAACTGCCTGAAAACACAAAACAATACTGTCATTGTCTCTGTGTATGCATACAGTATGTATCATGTGTGTGTGAGATGGTGGTCCAATGGGTTAAACCATGGAACTAATACGCAGAAGATTGCTGGTTCGATCCAAGTGGTCACCACCAGTGTCCTTGAGCAAGCAACTTTACTCCATGTTGCTCCAGGTGGTTTGTCCCTGTACTAAGGGCACTGTAAGTAGCTTTGGATAAAAGCGTCTGCCAAATGCATAAATGTAAAATTTTAATGTGTGCAGTCTATGGGCCCTATTTTATTGATATGAGCGTATGTTCTAAAGCGCATTGCGCAAGTGCACTTAGGGCGTGTCTGAATCCACTTTTGTTATAGTTTACGGTGCATGGTCCAAAAGGGTTGTCCCTATCCTCTAATAAGTAATGGGTGTGCTTTGGGCATAACGTGCAATAAACCAATCAGAGTCTCATTCCATTTAAAAGCCAGTTGCGCTCGCACCATGGCAGATTTACATTCCGCATTTACATGGCGCAAATTCCGCATTTACATGGCGGAATTTGCAAATGGAGAGACTGAACACTTGTCCAGAGAGGAATTGTTTAATTTTTTATATTTAAAAATTGTTGTGTGCTGCTGCGCATCCCTGTGTGTGTAATAAACAGAGTGTACATGCATTGTGCACCCACCTATAGGCGCATATTACTAATGCACTCTTTAAAGGAACACTCCACCGTTTTTAGAAATAGGGCTTATTCAACTTCTTTCCTACATTTAGATATGTGGGCAAATGCATTTTTGTCTCAGTGCATGCATTGTTTTAGTTTGGCAGGGTCGCGGCTAGCTTAGCTTAGCATAATGAATGGAATCCTATATTGCCAGCTAGCATGTGCCGAGTAAAAGTGATCCAAAAAAAAAAAAACTACACCTAATTACTTCTTGTGACCTGCGTATTCACAACGATTACAAATAGCGATGGAGATTAATACTATGCGATTTCCTAGGCAGATATTGACTTGGGACTATATTATGGGGAAGCATAGGCGAAGCACTGCTACTTGGGCGCAGAGATATCACGCAACACATGAAATCCTACAACTTAGTTTGGGGTTTTCATGTCTCTGTGTATATCTCATGTGTTGCGTGATATCTCTAGTTGTTTTCAGTTGCATCAAAATAGCAATGTGCCAACATTGTGCCTGAACACACCTAGTTTTCAGACCAACCGCCCATGGGCGAGAATGCATTTGCTTTTGTTACTGCTATAAACAATGTGATACAGGATGTGAAAATTATAATTGCGTCTAACTGAAACTAGCAAAAAACATTTGTGTTGCTTTGTGCCAAGTGTATGATATTGCCCTATAGGTGCATATAGTGTTTCTTTACAAAGTGATATCGCCAACTACTGGCCTGGCATATGTAATACAGCGTTTTTAATAATTTTTCCCGCAAGCAAACACCACAGAAAGTACATGATTTAGTTTTAATAGTTGAAGCTATACAGGTGAGCTCTTGTTGCTTTTCATCTTAGTACGAGTAATAAAATCCTGAGAAGCCCTGCAATCCCAAATCTATAAAAAAACTGAAATAAGCTTTCATGTGTGTTGTTACTATGAGCCTTCCCAGGGAAAAGCAATTTGGTGTATGTGTGTGTATCAGAAGTATAAAAGCAGAAAGTGTGTGTATGTGTGTGCCTGTGTGTATGTAGCTCTCTTCCTTGCCTTCATCCTTTTATGGCTTATCTCTTATCTTGACCAATACCTCAGTATCATCCCTTTGCAGCTGCACACATCAGTTGAAGCTCTTGCCATCCATAAACGGCACCATACAGTTTCATTAACCTCAGGCGGTAACAACACAATTAATTTTTTTCCATCTTCTCAAGTCTCACTCAAACCTGTCCTCAGAATGTAAAGGGCAGGGGAAAAGACTCAATCCTTGGTGAAATTACATCTAAATCAATATGTTTCTGGAATTCAAAGCGAGGAATCCTTGCGCTGTGGGTGAAGTTATATGGAAGGGAATTTAAAGGTATAGTTCACCCAAAAATCATGACATTCCAAACCCGTAAGGCCCTCTTTCTTCTGTGGAACACAAAAGTAGATGTTTAAAAAAATCAGTGGGGTCTGAAAAACCATAACATTGGACCCCATTGACTTTTATTATTCATAAGAAGAAGAAGAAGAAGCCCCAAGCCCAAAAAAAACACCATTGAGACATTTTACCTTCTTTTGTGTTTGACAGGTTTGAAAATACCTAGGGTTAGTAGTAAAATCCCAATAGGGTTTATCGCAGAAAGTAAGCTCTGTGACCAATAAAAATGTTATCTTCACAAACGAACACAGCTTTTATAAATTTTGAAGCCTAATTTTAATTGCTGTAAACAAACTACACCATGTTCGCATGACTTCGACATCACTATCACTAAGTGTTCGACAACTCTTTCAGTCAATATTTAGAAAACATTTTCCCTTAATGTTGGTTAGTTTGCAAAAGAGCTCATCAAGACAAGTAAAAGCTATAAAAAAAAATCACAAGGAAGTATTATGTCACAGAATAAAAAATGAAAATATCCACCACAGACCTTAATTCAATAATAATGAATAATAAAATATATATCATTGAACCACAACCAGTACTAAAGTACTTTTTGGCCTACAAAAATATATCCCTTCGACACTCAATTTTCAGTTTGGGGTTAACTATCCCTTTAAGATCAAGGTGTTTCCTGTACCAAGCATCTTGTTTGAACCCCACAGCCTCTTGCTTTTTGAAATATTAAACAAATCAATACTCCTCATGGCCGAGAACTCATCCGACTGGTGCATTTGTAACTAAAACATACCCGTTTCTTTTGACCAACCTTGAATTCTCCATGTTAAAGGATGCTAAATTAAGTTATATCCAAGCCGAGCGTCTGACAAGCCATAGCAAATGCAAAGCCTAAAGGGTTGCTGACTTTGGGCAGTTTGGATGAAGTCAACTGAAGTCAGTCCAAACATGAATCCTCAGCTCAGGCAAAGGAAACGGGAGTGATGTGGTGCCATGAGCCGCCTGTCTGATCTATGGCAGAGGGGAAATTAGCTTAGATCTCCCTGATATTCATGCCCATCTGGAAAATGAAGACGAATGCCCTGATTCTACTTTCCTGCTCCATCTTTATGAGAAAAATGTTGATTTGTGACCCAAAGAAAACACTCGTCTTTTTCCTCTATTTAACCACAGTGTTTCTGAGCACCCATTTTCTGCTGTAATGTATGCACAATTTTTTTTTCTTCCATACAGTATGTAGCAGTGAGATGTGCTGTGTCATTTAGCAATTTACCATTGGTCTTTACAATACATGAGAAAGTGCAAATGGGGAGGAATGTATGTGCAAAAATAACTTTCCTCTCTATTATGGGCCATGTATTATGCAAATTACCTGCTCCATTCCCTTCACATTGCATGATTGGGCTGAATATGTGCATGTCTTCACTAATTTCCACTACAATAATCCTCTCACTTTGTGCTCTCCGTAATTACAATCATCTGCTGCATAATTACAATTTTAAAGTATTGTATTGGGGAGCATCAGTGTGACAGAAGAATAATAGAGAGGAGGAAAAAAACTGAAATCTGGTTATTCCGGGCAGAACGTGAGATATAGAAAGGGAAAGGCCAGTTAGCAGCTGTGCTGAGTGGGAGTGGAGTGGGCAGATGTTGGGCTAGCGCTGCTAATGAACACAACGACAAACTTCACCTCACATAATCCATTATGATGTAACCCCAGATTGAAAACATCTTAAAATGGGCTTCATTTGGGGTTACATCATGAGAACAAGAGTTGCACCCGGATAAGCTGCTGTAATGTTTTATAGCATGAATGCTATCCATTAGCATTCCCATTCAGCTGCTCAGCTAGTGCATCTCTGGAGCATATTTGAAACCTGAAATCATCTTTAATGGCCATCAGAGTAATTTAAGAACCAGAGGGTTGTAGTTGCAGTATCTACCAGCAGGGGCTAATGCTGCAATGCTAACTAGCCAATCCTAAATTAATACTCAAATGTAAATAAGTTGCTTTGTTGCCTTTTGATGTAAGTAACACTGAAAGGAATTATGATCCACTAACAGTTCACCACAAAAAACTTATACACTGTACATATTAGGCTACAAAACCACTGCACCTACAGTTTTGCAAGCTTATAAAAATGCTCCCCGTTAAAGTTGAATCTACAGAATGACCAGAATTCATAGAAGACAGAAAGTAATACCGTTTTTGAGCGAACTATCTCTAAAGTGTGCTGAATTTTAAAGATTGTGCACTTGCAGTGTACTTTGAATCAAAAAAGTATATTAAACAAATGTACATGCAGATAACACTACTTAAAATACATTTACATGACTGTTATTTAACATACAGTACACTGTCACATCAATGTTATATTCAATATTATTTATATGTTTAAAGTTAATCTATTTTAAATGTACTAAATTGCAACATAATTTCACGTGTAATCATTTCAATACATGGCATTCAAGTTTCAATAGAAATTACATTTAAGTATATTTTAGTTTACCCTAAATACTTGTCTATACATTCGAAAGTACACCTTAACCATATTTCAAAAACAATAGAATTATGAAATTACTGTACATATAACGATGTACTTATTTTTACAGTGTATTATTCCCATAATGAGTACTCTTAATCTAAATTCAGCATACTTGAAGATGGCCCCCATCTTCACGAAGATCTTCAACAGATCACTAGAGCAATGTGAATTTCCCTTTAAATGCTCCACTATCATTCCAGTCCCCATAGAAAACAGAGTCACTGGACCTGAAGAACATCACTGGACCCTTGCTGGATCCTCTTCAGCTTGCCTACAGAGCAAACAGATCTGTGTATAATGTAGTCAACATGGTACTGCTTTATATCCTGCAACATTTCGACAGACCTGGGACCAGCTTTCTGACAGATAGGCAGCAGCTTGTTAGACTGGGGAAATTCTCTGAAGTCAAGTCCCCTTAATCAAGCTTCAGAAGTTTGCAGACGACACCACAGTCACCTGCCTCATCCAGGATGGTGACGAGTCTGCATACAGACAAGAGGTCGAACAACTGGCTGTTTGGTTCAGTAATAATAACCTGGAGCTGAACACACTCAAAACTGTGGAGATGATTGTGGACTTCTCAAATTGTGAAAAAGGCCCAGAAGAGTTTATACTTCCTTCACCAGGTGAGGAAGTTTAACCTGCCACAGGAGCTGCTGACAAAGATCTACTCAGTCGTCACTCCTGTGTTCATCTATAACTGTCTGATTTGGTTCTGCCACCAAATCAGACATCAGGAGACAACGGACAGTCCGGACTGCGGAGAGGATTATTGGTGCCCCCCAGCCTACTCTTCAGGACATGAACTCTTCCAGAGTGAGGAAAAGGGCAGGTATAATCATTACACACTCCGCTCATCCCAGCCACAACCTATTTGAACTGTTGACGTCCGGACAGCGCCTCAGTTCACTATAGGCACTAGAAAATCTAGGCACAGGAACAGATTCTTCGCACAGGCTATTTCCCTATTGAACAGTTAATACGCCCTCAGAACAAATGTGCAAAAACTGATTTAATTCCAAAGTAAATTTCTTGTGTATGCAAGCAAGCTTGGCAATAATGCTTTTTCTGATTCTGATGCTTTTTAAAAGTGTTGTCCCAATGGTGTTGCATTAGTGCAAAGAAAACAAAATATCAAACCAATTGCCATTTATTTCAAGCTAAAGTATAGCATAACATTACTTTATGGAAAAAAGGCACAGCTGATTGGTTCCTGCTGTATCAGTTGCCAATGAGCTTGCTGCTCCACCTACAAATACCGGTCAGCATTTTCTGTAGCAGTTTGCAGCACACTTTCAGAAACCATCCACTTTCCCCAGCTCCACCTGTATTTATCTGCTATGGGTAATTCATGTATGCTATATTATACAGCGAAAGCATGTCTTGCTCACATCCGCGTGTCGTATATGTATTGGCAGTAGCAAGTCCCCTACTTGCACTGCAGCAGCAGCAATAGCAGCAGCAATAACCAGCAGCCACAGCAATGATTAACAAGCAGCAGCAATAATAGCAGCAGTAGCAGCAATAACAGCAGCAGCAATAATCAACAGCAACTGCAGCAGCAATAATAACAGCAGAAACAACACCAGCAGCACCAATAACAACATCTGCAGCAATAATCAGCAACCAAGCAGCAATAACAGCAGCAACAAAATGAACAGAAGCAGCAATATCAGCAGCAATAACAGCAGCAGCAGCAATAACCAGCAGCCACACCAATGATTAACAGCAGCAGCAATAATAGCAGCAGCAGCAGCAGCAATAATCAACAGCAACTGCAGCAGCAATAACAACACCAGCAGTAGCAATAACAGCACCTGCAGCAATAATCAGCAGCTGAAGCAGCAATAACAACAGCAACGACAATAATTAACAGCAGCAGATATGACAGAAGAAGCAGCAATAACAGCAGCCACAAAAAACATCAGCGGCAACCACAATAATCAACAGCAGCCACAGTGGCAATAACAGCATCCACAATAATCAACAGCAACTGCAGCAGCAGCAGCAATAACAAGACCAGCAGCAGCAATAACAGCATCTGCAGCAATAATCAGCAGCTGCAACAAAAGCAGCAGCTGCAATAATCAACAGCAGCCGCAGCAGCAGCAATAAGAGCAGCAGCAGCAGCAATAACAGCATCTGCAGCAATAATCAACAGCAGCAGCAGCAGCAGCAATAACAACACCAGCAGCAGCAATAACAGCATCTGCAGCAATAACAGCATCTGCAGCAATAATCAACAGCAGCAGCAGCAGCAATAACAACACCAGCAGCAGCAATAACAGCATCTGCAGCAATAATCAACAGCAGCCGCAGCAGCAGCAATAACAACATCTGCAGCAATAACAGCATCTGCAGCAATAATCAACAGCAGCCGCAGCAGCAGCAATAACAACACCAGCAGCAGCAATAACAGCATCTGCAGCAATAATCAACAGCAGCCGCAGCAGCAATAACAACACCAGCAGCAGCAATAACAGCATCTGCAGCAATAATCAACAGCAGCCGCAGCAGCAGCAGCAATAACAACACCAGCAGCAGCAATAATCAACAGCATCTGCAGCAATAATCAACAGCAGCCGCAGCAGCAATAACAACACCAGCAGCAATAACAGCATCTGCAGCAATAATCAACAGCAGCCGCAGCAGCAGCAATAACAACACCAGCAGCAGCAATAACAGCATCTGCAGCAATAATCAACAGCAGCCGCAGCAGCAGCAATAACAGCATCTGCAGCAATAATCAACAGCAGCCGCAGCAATAACAACACCAGCAGCAGCAATAACAGCATCTGCAGCAATAATCAACAGCAGCCGCAGCGGCAGCAATAACAACACCAGCAGCAATAACAGCATCTGCAGCAATAATCAACAGCAGCCGCTGCAGCAATAACAACACCAGCAGCAGCAATAACAGCATCTGCAGCAATAATCAACAGCAGCCGCAGCAGCAGCAATAACAACACCAGCAGCAGCAATAACAGCATCTGCAGCAATAATCAGCAGCAGCCGCAGCAGCAGCAATAACAACACCACCAGCAGCAATAACAGCATCTGCAGCAATAATCAACAGCAGCCGCAGCAGCAGCAATAACAACACCAGCAGCAGCAATAACAGCATCTGCAGCAATAATTAGCAGTAGCAGCAGAAATTGTTTTGTGATTTCACCAGAATGAATAAAGAGTCTCCGCAACAGCATTAAGTGATAGATTGAAATGCTTGTCTGTATGAAGACTGTGCACAAACGATAACAGCGGCAGCGATAACTCGCAATTGCTAAGCGAGATGTTTCAAAAAGGGGCGGGGACAACATAAACCCTGGCAAAAAGTGGTAGAGACATGTCCCACCCGCAAATTATGCCTATGTTTGAAGTACTGTAATTACAAAAATGAATCACAAAATCAACGTATTGCACCATTTGCTTGCAAATGCCTGTTGGTTTGATATTTTGTATTCAATGAAAACACAATTTTAAGTGTAACTTGAGTGTTCAAAAACAGACAATCTATGGCAAGTTACTCTATAAGAGCAGCACAATGCCAAATCAAGGAAGAAGGCCGGATGTGTTGTGTAGACAAATAGGCAATTACAATTATTAACAATCAGCATACTTCCACACGGTCAACACATCAATAAATGGTTTGTTTTGACATTTATCATATTCAGTCATTAACGCACCGAGAAACCACCATTAATCAAACACTACACCATGTGTAGCCATCTGCACTGGATGACAACATTCAACAAGCCATAAAAGAAGTTTACCAACCATCAAAAGGCATAATAAACCAGAGGGAATATGAAGGGAGAAAAAACAACATTTTGTAGAGATGCTTAAAAGAGTAGATAAAACACATTAGCTATGCAATCAACATTTCGATGCAATTTCAGGCTCACCCTCCCTGCAGTGTTAAGCCTTGATCCTGATAGCTCACAACAGGACGTAACATCAGGCAGCACATGAGAGCGTCCTGCCACATAAGAGCAGCAGCTAATGCGTGCCCACAGGGTGTCTGGAGACACTTTACGGAAAGCCGCTGGGAGCAAACACTGCAGATTCATCTTTAACTGCCCCAACACCAATACATATGAAATGCACTTGACTCTATTGAGCTGATGGTCAGTTGCAGAGCTGCTATCAGCCCTAACAGATGGCCTTGAGATGGCCAACCTTTCTTATAAAAATCAAGAAAACCTTTATCTAACTCACAATCGGTAGCGACAGAGCGTATACATCATGGTAATGGCCTTACGAGAGCTAAATTCATCCTACACAGAGAGTTTGTGGAAATACATCACATGATTTTATCAAGGTTTCAACAAAACACTTACAACACGCAAATAGCGTTAGTCAATAGGTATATTAGCTCTGGCAGCTTTTATCTGTGCTATTTTGGTTCCAATTTATGAGCAAAACCTGACATCTAAATGGCAAATGAAACCATCCCAGTCCAATTGATATGAGGAGTTACTCAAGCATATCCTCAGTAAATGTCCCCATCGAGTCCATAATATTGGAGCAATTCGGCGGCTAATTCAACGCCACTCAATTGCTGTGCTGGTGTTAATGGCAACTATCAAAAATGTAGCAATGTGAAACATTAGCATGTGGAATCTGGAATATGTGAGAGCAAATGCATTTACACTACAAATAGATCAGACTGATTGCATAGAAAAATGCAATTCATCCTCTTAAATGAAAAATTATCATATGAAATTTCACAGAGAGTGACTCCCAGGGCTATAATGCACTGTGTTATCAGCATCAAGGGCCTATCTATGGCTGGGTCCTCAAGGGACTTGAATGGCTCTGAGTGGATCTAAAGAGCCATTTATGCAGTGAAGAACATCACTATTTGTTACCTTGAATGTTTATATTTAAAAAAAATAAAATAAAATAATAAATTTAAGTTGTATATACAGTATATATTGTAAAAAAATATGGACGTAGTGTCCGTGACGTCACCCATCAGCGCGTCATCTTGCTTCACTCCTAGATAACAGAAAATGGGCAAAGAGGCGGGACGTGGGCGGAGCCGAGATGACTCGATGTCTAACAGACAGCAGATAAATGGCTACCCACCTGCCACTCAAAGTGGCCACGCCCTTAATTATGCAGAATTTTAAGGCTTTATATAACGTAAACGAATGAGTTATAAAAAAATTCAACCCCTCACAGTTGTCATGAAGGGCAAAATTAGCCGTTTAGACCAAAACTAGAATTTGTACCATTTTTTTTTCTGCTGTAAAGTTGGATATTTTAACATGGGGCTCAATGAGATTTGGGTCCCTTCTGGAGCCTGTCCCTAGTGGCCAGTCGATGAACTGGAGTTTAAATCACTTCCGTATTGGCTTCAAGAGAGACCGCGGGAGGTTGCCGCTTAATGATTGGTATTAAAAAAAATATATATATACAAATACAAAAGAAAAAGCATGGATCAATGATATGATGCACATTTTTTTGTGTCCAAGTTTCCTTTTAAATGTCAACGATGATTGTTGTTTTTACTTTCTGGATTACATTAAAATGACAAGTTTAATTATATTCCAGTTTCTGTAAGAGGAGGCCACAAATGTTCCGCCACCTGCAGCATCCACACACGCGATAAAGCCTACTAGCCCGGACTCCTTTATGTATCATTTTGAACACTGGCTGTTATGTACTTGCTCAAAAATGTATTGAATTGGATCATTTTTAACCCAAAAAGTTATGGACTGCAGCTTTAAAATAGTGTCTTAATAATAAAAATCAAAAACGAAATACTATGGCATCATTTTAGGTTTGAAACCTTTAATATAAACACATTTTTATAAATATCAGTAGTTTTCATTGAAAAACTTTTGTCCAGCACAACTGCAATGGCTCTTTTATTATTTGACAAGGTAATAACAGTACACATGATAATGCATCATCCAGAAGACCCTGACTTATTCTGGTGGCAGAGTGAAAAGGTAGATCTCTTTCAAATACTGGTTGAAACTGGGTAGGTTGGTACACTTTACATATCAATGTCACAAACAGAAGAGAACAGACGATGTAAGTAACAACAACAAGTCTATATTGCAGATAGCAATGGAGCAGAGCGGGAATGCAACAGGTGAAGTTACTAAACGTAATTGTGGGAGGAAGTACGCCCATCTAATCTTCCAATTAATACCAAGGTATAAAACCAGCAGCCTACCTCTTCCAGTTGTTAGTTCTTGCAGCATCCCTCCTCCTCCCCAGCTCCTCCCTTTTGAACAATTTGCCTGTTATAGGGGGGCAATCGGAGCTCGGGTAGAATATCCTCTCCGAGCCCCTCTATAGCAGACAGCACGCAAACACAAACTCGTGAAGTTAGTATGTGAGGCAGATGATACTGAAGACTTATATGGCAGTAATACAGTTTTCCTATTGCAGGTGACGAGATGGAAAAGCATGCTGGAGAACAGGGAATTCTGGTGGATGACACAGGTGATCAGAAGACGGTAGACAGAAGATCTGGATTAACAGGTGAGTTAACATAAGGTGAGTATAGCTGAGTGAGTGTGCAGTGTCGTGCGACGAGACCAGACAATGAAGTGAAGCAAGCGAGTCTTGATGAAGGTGTACAGGTGATCAAGAACTCTGGTGATGGTGAACGAGTGGGCGGATCTGGTGCTGATGGCTGGAGGATGGGGTGGTTGACAGCATTTGGTTGTACCGCCTGACATAAAAACAGTCAGAAAATGAATTTAAACACTTTAAATTGTTTACTGAATCTTGTTTAAACACATTGTTCATGACACAAAAAAATGCACTACATCAGTCTTGAAAAGATTTTTAAAAAACACCTGCTTTATTTGTCAATGATTCTTATGCATAGCTTAATGGCATATTTATATCTTACATTATTTTTTATATGCCCAAATGTTTAATATATAGTTTAAAATGTAACTACTTTAATTTATGTCTAAAATAATATGCTAAACAAATCATAATAGGGCACTTAGAGTCAGATGCAAACAAAAGCAATCAGACAGCCCAGCCTAATCAACATACCTCTGAAGACCTACTGAGCTTTGAAGTAATTATCTCATCATGCTCGGCTGCACATAACCTCAGGCATGCCTGAGTGTAAAACAGTATTGATCTCAGCATTTAAGAGGAGAAAACACAAAAATCATAACTGATGAAAATTATCCTTTGAGCCTTCGCTCGTTTCTTTTGCTTTTTTCTCAAACAGATCAAAGCATTAATTAACTAAACTGCTTTAGACAAAAACGCATAATATACAGTTGAAAGGCCCAGACAAGACATTAAAGCAAAATTGAGGTAATCTCCCTGGACATCCACAATAGAGCCTAAACTTTTAAGTGTGCTTATAAATAGAAGAGAAAATGTCAGAATGTGAGGATTTCAAATGTTCATTAGGGAACCTGTCTGGATTAGTTCAGGTTTAGAACAACATGGGGCGAATAAGTGAAGAAAGAGGGCCCTAATTTAACAACCTGAGCACGTGGTTTGAAGCGCATGGCACGGGTGCACTTAGAGTGTGTCTGAATCTATTTTTGCTAGTTTAATGACTGAAAAAACGGTCGGCGCACCAGGTTATTGTCTAAAAGGGTTGTACATACACTGAAAAAAAGTCTGTTGGATTTACATGATTTAATTGTGTACATCAGTCCCACATGAATCAATTAAGTTAAACAAACATAATTTACTCATGTAACTTCAACATCATGGAATGATTACATTTTAAGTGACCCAATTAAGTAGTCTCAAAGGGAATTTTATCTGGCTCCCTGACATGCATCAGGCATTTAATTTAATATTTTCGTTCATCCACTTCAATTTCATATAATTTTGATGTTACACTGAATTAAACTGAATTATAATACTGAACTAGCTAGTTGACAAACTTCTAGCTAGCAATAGCAAACTTTAGCATCTTAAATGCTTGGCATTATAAGCTTCCTCATCAAAGCTGTTATGACAATAATTGTTTTAGTCCACACCCTAAGCTAATGTTCCAGTCTTCTCTACAATGGTAACCCAGTGTAATTTAAATTGTTCTAATAATTCCAACATAATTGCATATTTAACACAATCAAGTCTCCCTCATTCTCAGCTTCCTTAAAAATACGTAAAATAACACTTTTACATATAAAATAACAACATTTACTCTCCTGATTTAGCCATAGGCAAAGCATGCAGGTAACTCACAAGCCCTGCCCAGTTTCAGTTAATGCAACACAAATCATTCATGTAATCTCAACACAAATGGATTAAGTAAACTTCACCTTAATTTATATTTAAGTGGATTGAACACAATCAAATTAAGTTAGGACAAAATGTATATCAATTGTGTTGCTTTAGCTCATTTTAATTAAGCAATTTGAACAAGCAGTACAAATAAGTTATACAAATAATAAAGTATCTTAATGAGTCATGGGTGTGTTTTGGGCGTAATGGGCAATAAACCAATCAGAGTCTCTCATTTGCTTTAAAAGCCAGTTGTGCTTGCACTATGGTGGATTCGCTATTTACATTTACATTTTCATATTTAAAAATGTTTGTGTGCTGCGCGTCACTGAGTGCATAATAAGCAGAGTGTACGCACATTGTGCACCCATAGGCGCATATTATAAGTGCGCCCTTTACTTATACTAAAAATACTGCACTATTGACATTTTTGTTTGTCAATGGCGCAGTTGTTTCCAGTTGCCTCAAAATAGCAACGCGCCATCAATGAGCCTGAACACACCTCGTTTTCAGACCAGAATGCCCATAGGCGAACAGATGGGCGCAAGTGCATTTTCTATTTAAACAATGTAGCACTGAATGTTAAAATCATAACTGTGTCGGGCTGAAAATAGCGAAAAACAATTGCCTGGCGTCGCATTGCACCGGGTGTTTGATAGGGCCCAGAATGTTTTATTTTCAAGTGAATAATTGCTTTAAGGACAAAAATGACTGAAACAGATGAGTTTATGGAGAAATACACATTCTTATTCAATATAATGTTCAAATTAAAATCATGATCTTGTTCATTAGAAATAACAGTTTCCATCTATACCTTGTTTGCCCCGCACTCAAGTCATGCTTAAATAACACTCATAATTAGCTGGTTTAGCACAGAACTGCCCTCAGAGAGAGAGAGAGAGAGAGAGAGAGAGAGAGAGAGAGAGAGAGAGAGAGAGAGAGAGAGAGAGAGAGAGAGAGAGAGAGAGAGAGAGAGAGAGAGAGAGAGAGAGAGAGAGAGAGAGAGAGAGAGAGAGAGAGAGAGAGAGAGAGAGAGAGAGAGAGAGAGAGAGAGAGAGAGAGATTGCTCTGTATTGTTATGTAACACAGCTCTGAGGTTGGATGCATTTTCTCCTGACAAAGTAAAACAAGCTAAAGTACAAAATGTGCTCCAAGGGCTATCAATGAAAAGGCATCAGAAAAGGTTCTGACAAAGTATTAAATATTTTAACCTCTGCTGTTGAGTGTGATCTTGCCTTGGGCACCAAGCTTTGTTAGAGACCAGTCTTTACTCTTTCGGCCTGGCTTTAGTCACTCTTCCAGAGAATAACTGTCTCTTCCTCACACAAAACTGCTGCAGATGACATGGAATACTAATATTATACACTATTTGTGGTGATATTAATTGACTTAGTTTATTTATTTTTTATTCCATGTTGGACACAAGCTTCCATAATATTTAATTCAATTTTACTGCACTGACAAAAAAAAAATTCAGGCTCAAACTAGTACCCAGTAAAACCTTCAATGTAAAATCTAAATCCTTCTATGAATTTTTCATCTTCTTACCTAAACTGTTACAGGAAGCACAGACAATGATAAATCCTCGTCTTCAGCTGTGCAAGCACACAGCTTTTCATAGTGATTTTCTGCACAACATGTTATTGTGATACTGTATCCCATTATTCTCTTGTTCAAATAGTATCTTTATGTTACTGTTATTCTCACGTAAATTTGCAGTAATGCTTACATTTTAATAGCTTAATTGTGTTTGATGTATCATTCATGGAGTTCAGGTAACTATGATAGATTCAAATGAACATATTACATGATCTTCTTTAAATAGTGACTACTTAACCTGAATAAAAAATTAATACACATGTCAAGCTCATTCAAACCGAAAAGGACACATGCCCTCAGTTCCCTCAACTAATATTGGCACCCTTGGTAAATTAGTTTGATTATCCTTTTGATCTTTCATTAAAAATTCTAACCTTTCATTGAGGTAAAACAATTAAAAGTGGGTGAATCTCACGTGAAATACATGTTTTCTCAAGTTCACGTTGGACATAATTATTGGCACCTAATTATTGCAACGTCCTTTCCCAAGATAACAGCTTCTTCTATAATGCCTGATGAGTTTGGGGAACACCTGACAAGAGATCAGAGACCATTCCTTCATGCAGAATCTCTCCAGATCCTTCAGATTCCCAGCTCCATGTTGGTGATTCGAGAGAGAGAGAGAGAGAGAGAGAGAGAGAGAGAGAGCTTCATTTTGTGCTCAGTGACACATTTGTGTGTTGATTTTGATGTTTGTTTTGGATCATTGTCCTGATGGAAGATTCCAACCACAGCCCATTATAAGCTTTCTAGCAGAAGTGGTCAGGTTTTTGTTTTTTTATCTGACAGTATTTGATAGAATCCATGATGCCATCTGAACAAGATGTCCAGGACCAAAAAAATAGGCCCACAACATTAAAGGTCCAGTAGTATATTTAACCGTGGGCATGAGGTACTTTTTATCCCTGTTTAAACCAGGTGGATTCGCTGCCAAAAAAACTGGTTTTACTCATTTTGATGAACGATTAAGGGAATTTGACCTTTGTGTTTCCTCATATTTATACTCTTGTCATGGCTGGACAATTTCATGCTCCTAGTCACGGTGGTGTGCTAAAAATTTAAATATGAATATACTTAGATATTTTACTCATAAGAATTTCTAGGGGTGGCAATAATTGTGCCACTTTATGAAATTTATTTCATAAAGTGGGGGGCACTTTCAATTGTTTTACCTCAATGAAAGGTTGGCATTTTTTAAATCAAAGATCAAAAGGATAAACGATGCAGATTTGCTTTCACAGAAGCCTTTGCTCATATTTACCAAGGATGCCAATGAAGGGCACTGTAGATAGACAGACAAACAGACAGACAGACAGACAGACAGACAGACAGACAGACAGACAGACAGATAGATAGATAGATAGATAGATAGATAGATAGATAGATAGATAGATAGATAGATAGATAGATAGATAGATAGATAGATAGATAGATAGATAGATAGATAGATAGATAGATAGATAGATAGATAGATAGATAGATAGAAAGATAGAAAGATAGACATTTTGAAGATAAAACTTTTTTAGCCTTAGTGATTTGATGCATAGATAGTGCTACACTGTAGAGGCAGCTTGTGTTTTGTTGTGCATGCCTTCAGGCTGAATAGAAAAATAAATGTGGTTTTAGATCAGCATGAGCAGCAAACAGCAAAAAAAATCATTGAGAATTTCTTTTTATTTCATTTCTAGCAAGAGACAAAACAGACTGTACACAACTGACCACATAAATCAGTGCAAAATAAATAAATAAAGCAAATGACCTATTTCTAGATACATATTCCTGGATTTATTGAACACATTTAATCAGCGCATGTTATTGCAATGGAAATGAATGCTATAGGCTGATAATACTTACTTATTGGTTCAGTAGATGGGTTGTCTAAGAATATTAGCTCTGAATTGCCTGTACATTTCTTGTAACATTTTATGAGACATTTATGGGAAGCAGTTTTGCCCACCCAGTGATTTTATGGCACATCACTGGCATAATCAAACACCTTTCGCCGTTTATGTGGTTGATACTTTAACATATATTGAACAGTAGATTTAAAGACCAATTAGCTGTGTAGCTTTTAGTCCATGTATTAGCTTTGAGGCATCTATATTCTATCATATACTTCTAAAATTTCCCCAAATACATTGATACAAGTATAATATATATATATATATATGTATTATAATTGTAAATATTAAATACAAACTTTTAAAATAAATAAATACTTTCAATGTTTAAAATACTAGATCAAACAGACTAAAAGTACTGATGACTCATCTTGCACTTGTGGGCGTGCCCAATGTTTTCCCCAATCAAATGCTCTCTAGAATGACAATATCCCTCCCTCTAACATCGTGCAGCTAATCAGGGTTCACAACTGACATTAACAATTCAACTATTGGCTCTATATACATATATTGTGACGCCCCTCCAAATCATTGAATTCAGGTATTCCAATCACTTCCATGGCCACAGGTGTATTAAATCAAGCACTAGGCATGCAGACTGCTTCTACAAAAATTTGTGAAAGAATGGGTCGCTCTCAGGAGCTCAGTGACTGCAAGCGTGGTACTGTGATAGGTTGTCCCCTGTGCAATAAGTCCATTCACGAAATTTACTCACTACTAAATATTCCACGGTCAACATAAACTACATAAAATCACAGAGCGGGGTCAGCGCATGCTACTAACTTTCTGCAGAGTCAGTAGCTACAGACCTCCAAACTATGGACTTCAGATTAGCTCAAGAACAGTGTGTAGAGAGCTTCATGGAATGGGTTTCATGGTCGAGCAGTTGCATCCAAGCCTTCACATCACCAAGTGCACTCCAAAGCGTGGGATGCAGTGGCGTAAAGCACGCCACCACTGGACTCTAGAGCAGTGGAGACGTGTTCTCTGGAGTGACAAATCACACTTCTTTCTCTGGCAATCCGACAGATGAGCCTGGGTTTGGCGGTTTCCAGAAGAGCGGTACTTGACTGACTGCATTGGGGAAAAGTGTAAAGTTTGGTGGAGGGGGTGTTATGGTGTGGGCCTGTGGGGTTGTTTTTCAGGGGTTGGGCCCCTTAATTCCAGTGAAAGGAACTCTTAATGTTTCAGCATACTAAGACATTTTTTAACAATTTGATGTTCCCAACTTTGTGGGAACAGTTTGTGGATGGCCCCTTCCTGTTCCAACATGACTGTGCACCAGTGCACAAAGCAAGGTCCATAAAGACATGGATGAGCGAGTTTGGTGTGGAGGAACTTGACTGGGCTGCACAGAGTTTACTACCTCATCCCGATAGAACACCTTTGGGATGAATTATAGCGGAGACTGTGAGCCTAACATCAGTGCCTGAGCTCAGAAATGTGCTTATGGGAATTTTGACAATTCTTCTAGAAGCGTACTCCTAAACCTTGTGGAAAGCCTTCCCAGAAGAGTTGAAGCTGTTATAACCGCAAAGGGTGGGCCAACTCCATATTAAACCCTATGGATTAAGAATGAGATGTCATTCAAAACTTTTGGCAATATAATGTAGTATGGTGAAGAAAAAAAGAAAAGGAAAAGAGGGTGAGCCATTTAATATGATCCAGCAAAACTCCCTGTTTCAAAAGGAAATGAGCGTGGGAAAGAAAACTGCAATTGTCAAGGTCGCAAGTGATATTTCACTGCCGGTTTGAACTATATATGTGCTATTTCGTTTTCACCATCTCTTTTGTTACTTCCTATAATCTCCATAGATTCAAGATCCTGCATAATGGGATGCAATCCACATCCACGATAGAAAGGGATTATACTCCGCAAGCTATATTTAGAGCTGAAAGTTTACTACTTCACAACTTGCTCGCACCTATCAGCAGCAAACTGTAACTGTGATGAATTTTAAAGGCTGCTTAATCCTTTTAAATCTCTGTCACATCCGATACATTGAGGTGCCCGCTGGAGAAAAAAAAAATCAAGCTGGCTTTTGGAATTGTGTCTGTGCTCAAAAGGCAGCCTGTGTAGGAATCTATGCTTGTGCTGCCTTGGCAGAGATAACCCAAACACTCCAAGGCCTTCACAGGGGATTACGGTGCGTCAGTGGCTGCCGGCTTTGACCAGGAGACCTCACCTTGAGAGAGGAACATTCAGCAGGGGTTCAAATGTTCTATCTGGGCCACTGTGGGATTAGCATGTGAGACAGGACCAACGACTGTGAAAGGATTCCGGGTACATCGGAACACCCATTTCCACGGAGCGACTCTCTTGGCTTAAATGGCTCAACCCTGGATGTGCGATTAGTGCGAAAGTGGCGTTAATCATTTCTTGATGTCTACATCAAAAAGGATTGTCAAGCTACAAATGCAACGCTATCCTGATATATTAGCATATTTCGAAGATAGCGTGCATTTTATATACGGAGGCTGGGGTAAGATGTGCCACTTTGTGGCTAAGTTGTTCTACGGGCAAGAAAAAATATGGGTCTGCTTACAACTTGACCAGAGGGGTAAGCTGTGACATATCAATACTGAAAAAAACTTTCTTTTTTTTTTTTTCTCCTGTAATAATATCAAAATTTCCTTAAAATTTAAGGATGATAAGTAAGATAATACATTATACAGCAAAAAAGGCAAATATATTTCATTTAAACTAAAGTGTTCATATTTTGAAAAAGAGTGACTTAACAAAATGTATAATACAAAAAATAAATAAATAAAGAACGCTATATATAAATATATTTTTTAATAAAAATATATCTAAAAAAATGGGTTTATGTATCATAAATTAGGTTTGTTTTTCTTAACATAATTTATCGTCTTCTAACATAACTTCTTATTACTTTTTTAGCACAAATCTTGCTTACACATTGACTACTTTTCAATGATTTGAGTGAATGTTCGGTAGATGACAGTGCATCATATTGAACTATTCTTGGAATGATCGAAAACACAATATGACTTTATTAATGTAAAAGAGCTAAACTAGGTCAGCTACTGAAAATCCCTTTGGACGACAGTGAGGACATGCACACAAAGAATTTTACAGTAAAGGTACTTATAAAAAAAAGATGCAGAAGGAAGACATTCAGCACACTTTGTGTGGAGCTTTCATCTCACTGTTTTCAGTGCTCTCGTATTTTGTGATGGATGCCCTAAGGGTGATTTCAGCCACTTTTAGAGCGAGCTAAAGAGAGAGAGAGAATGAAAGAGAGGTGACATTTTAAGAAAATTCACAAGAAATTTTGACAAGTGGTGATATTTTGTCCTTCAAATGCCTGTGTATGTCTCAGAGACTGAAACAAAGTATTAGAAATACAGGATATTGAGATTATGAAAGTAAATACTGTGTGGTCCACTGCATTCATTCTGTTTAAACCTGAAAATAAGCAAGACAAGCAAAACAAAAGAAAACATTATGAATTCTATAAAACTTGTGAACATTTCTAGACCACTAATCAAATTACTTTGATGTGACTTTGAATGACTTAAAGGTATAGTTTGACCAAAAAAGAAAATTCTTCCATACAGAACCGGAATCGTGACAATATCCTAATTGTGAAGATTCATAAGGGGGGCAAACCAAAAATGAAGAAATCCTGGTAATATATTTTACTCAATTAACATTACACTGAAATTGTTATGATGATAGTATAATTTGTAATAAAAAAGGTATTTATTATTATTATTAATATCTAAATGGAACTATTTTATTGTGTATTTTTGGACCCCATGGACTGTTTAAGATTTTTAATGAACAAAAACCTTAATCATTTGTCAGAGCTATTGACATTACTAAAATAAAATAAAAATGACAAGAACATTAGTACCATCACAAATGACAGTCCCCTCAATATATATGACCTGAAATGAAAAATATGAACCTAGAGGAATTGATCTGTATCACTGGGGTCTCGATTTGGTTTCTCTCTGAAGGTGAACAGATCGTAACTTGATCACAACACCAACTGCTCAGGTCCACACTGTCGCTCTAGCTATTTTAAGAAAATGACATTGCATAAATGTCGATAAACAAAACAAATTCTAATAAATGTCAAATATGTAGGGTGAATTCAGAGTGATTGGGACACTTTTTCCAAGTCATGTCAATGGCAAAATGTGTCCCAATCACCCTGAAATCACCCTATTCCACGAGATGTTGTGTGTGATTGTGGAATTGACTGCTATCATTTATAATCCTAGTTTTTTCTTATCTAACACATTGTAAAATTGCATTCACAGCTTAAACGAATGTTCAGAGTTTGCAAACCACTTCCAGATTGACCTTCCTGGCACTTGACGAGCGCATACTCAAACTGAGATTCAAATGCTCTCTCAGCTGCTCGACATTAATGTCAGTTCATTTGTTAACTTAAAAGTCAACCTTATTCTCACTCGTTATTTGGGATCACACTTGACAGAAGCAGATAAGAAGATGAGGCTGAGCTGTGATTTGCAGCCGATTCAATACGAAAGGCATTACCTTTGCAGTTGCAGCCAGGGGTGGGAAACAATCAGTCTTGGCTTTGACATCCTTGGTAAAAGCATCGATTGGAAGGGGGCGTGAGGCGCAGGAGTGTGTAAGAACCATATCATATGTCCGTCGTATCACTCCTACACCAAATCAGACCTTTCGCCATCCCATTCATTTGGAGGGGGAGTGAAAAATCAATGGCCATTACAAAGTGTTGCAATTATATGCCCCAAGGCCATTTAGATCGGCCATTATTTTTTGTTTGTTCAGCAAATTGCGAGACAGTCTGGCCGTTGTGGGGTTAGACAATCTGATAGAAGCTTACTGGAACTTCCTGTTTTCTTTTCTACTTTCTGAGAAGGTGGGGAGGATGATTTTTAGCCAATATTGCAATGAGAAATGGGTCGGATTTGAACCTCGAGCTGAGTGTTTCTATTATAAGTGAATGCCAATAATCTATCAGCCATGTTAAAGTTTCATTAGGGACAATCTGTCAGAGGTTTATATAGAGTTTACATGTAACATTAACCCATTGGGTCATATTTATATGCACATTTTAAAGACCTCTAAATTATCAACATGACAATCTTCTTCATTCCTTCATTCTCTTCATTCCTTCTTTCATCTAATTGATAGCTTTTACCTTTGTAGCATGTTTCATTCTAAAAGTCCACCTTCAGACTGTGGTCTTTTTGCTGTGAAGTCTTTACTGATATTTATAAGTGTTCATCTAGAAATAGATGAACACTTATTGGGCTGAAGCAATTTAAGTTTACTTGATTATCCATCCATCCATCAGTGGTGTAAAGTATTTGAGTAAATGTAATTAGTTACTTAAGTATCTTTTTGGCTACTTTGTAGTTGTACTAAGAAATAAATATATTAGCAACTTTTAATCGCTACTTGACTACATTTTTGAACATGTAAATGCACTTTTTACATTTGAGTAATGCAATTACATTTTGCATGGCAACATTTTCTGCAGTAGTTTGTTTCTGTTATAAAGAAGCGATATCGATATCTAAGGGCATTGAAGGTACTATATCTTGTGCGTTTTCCCTTTACTCACCCCAACTTGTTAACAAGGCTACTTTCCGTGAATGCAAGTGCATTAGCAGGTAGTTGAAGTGCTTGATTTATGAGATGAGGTCATGACTGCAGCCGGTGATGCGGCTGAAACCAGCACATCCAGTGCAAGTAGACTTTGACTATTACATTTTTACTTAACATTATTTTATTTATCCACTATATTAACAAGACATTTTTGAAGGATATTGGTTTACTTATGGCACATTTTTGTGCTCTTGAGTTTAACTGAGACTTGAGAGTTTGTAGACTTTTAAGAGGCTGCTGTGTCGACCTTGATTTATTGCAATATTGAGGTGTTAAGTTTTATTTTGATTTTAGAAAATACTATTTCTCATAAGATTTCATATCTTACAATTTTTTTTCACTGGTATATCTCTCAGGTGAGCCTATAGTTAGTATGAGTAAAATACTTAACTACTGTTAAAATCAGATTTCTAAGACTTACTCATGTCGTATTGGAATTGACTTGTAACTTGTAATGGAGTCATTTTCCTGTAAGGAATCTGTACTTTTAGTCAAGTATGGATTTCAGGTATTTACACCTCTGCCATGCATCTATCCATTCATACATACATATATATTAATGATTAGACGTGGCTTCAGCTTCAACGTGTTTTCGACAGTATTTTGATACATTTAAAATTATATTCTTCATATGTTTTATTTTTGTTTCTTATTTTACGTTTGAACTTATATATCTCCACAATAATAACAAGAGTAATTATGAGTCTTGAACGGTAAACTCCCAAGTGTCAGCTTTCTAAATATATGTTGGTTATGTGTCTATTCAGAATGACGTATGAGCAGCAACTTTTTTTTTTTTGGGGGTGGTGATGGGGGTAATTTATGCCCAACTTGCCAAAATGGGGGTTTGCAGTAAGGGGTTAATCATAAAACTAGGTAGTAGTAGTCTGTAAGATCTTATTACAAGCTTAATATTATAATCTATCCAAATTTGATATACATATTTGGCTACATTATGTTTTAAGATATGATTTCTTATATTAATGCTGGTTTAGGAATCATTTTCACAGCTCCTTAGATCATCTGCCTGGCAATGAGTGTATTTATCACTCAGTTAGTGCAAGACATGATAAACATGTGGCTTCACAGTTCATTACGAAGGATACTTGTTGAAAGTCTATACTGGATTTGTTTTGAAAGGTTCCAGTAGCAATTTCTCTGAGGCAAGGAAAGCAGTGAATCCCACAACAATTTGAATGAGAAAAATCATCAGCACAAAACTCAAACTAAACTGTATTACTTTATAAACCAAACCAAAAATTATTACACAATAGTGGCATAAAACACAAACATTTCTAAAGTAACACTTTTTGTATGTTTGGCTATATATAGTCTATATATATATAGTCTATATATATATATATATATATATATATATATATATATATATATATATATATATATATATATATATATATATATATATATATATATATATAGTCTATATATAGTCTATATATATATATATATATATATATATATATATATATATATATATATCATATATTGTACATTTCAAACACTGTTAATTGTTAACTTCCCTGTGTCTATGCAAACATATACACTTTATTGTCAAAAGTTTTGGGATGCCTGCCTTTACATGCACATGAACTTTAATGACATCTCATTCTTAATCTGTAGGGTTTAATATGGAGTTAGCCACCCCAACTCTTCTGGGAAGGCTTTCCACAAGGTTTAGGAGTGCGTTTATTTTTGACCATTCTTCTAGAAGCACCTTTGTGAGGTCAGGCACTGATTTAATGTTGGACGAGAAGTCCTGGTTCTGTCTCTGCTTTAATTCATCCCAAAGGTGTTCTATCGGGTTGAGGTCAGCACTCTGTGCAGACCAGTCAAGTTCCTCCACACCAAACTCGCTCATCCCTGTCTTTATGGATCTTGCATTGTGCAGTGGTGCACAGTCATGTTAAAAACAGTAAGGGGACATCCCCAGACTGTTCCCACAAAGTTGGGAGCATGAACTTGTCCAAAATGCCTTGGTATGCTGAAGTTCCTTTCAAGTCCAACCCCTGAAAAACAACCACACACCATAACCCCCCCTCCACCAAACTTTAAACTTGGCACAATGCAGTCAGGCAAGTACCGTTCTCCTGGCAACCGTCAAACACAAGAACAGTGTGTAGAGAGCTTCATGGAATGAGTGTCCATGGCCGAGCAGCTGCATTCAAGCCTTACATCACCAAGTGCAATGCAAAACATCGGATGCAGTGATATAATTAATGCCACCACTGGACTCTAGAGCAGTGGACTCTGGGGTGATGGATCACTCTTCTCTGTCTGGTAAATTGGTCCAGTGGTGGTGTGCTTTACACCACTGCATCTCACGCTTTGCAGTGCACTTGGTGATGTAAGGCTTGGATGCAACTGCTCGGTCGTGGAAACCCATTCCATGAAGCTCTCTACACACTGTTCTTGAGCTAATCTGAAGGCCAAATGAAATTTGGAGGTCTGTAGCTATTGACTCTGCAGAAAGTTGGTGGCTTCTGCGCACTGTGCACCTCAGCATGTACTGACCCGCAGTGTTGGGGGTAACGCATTACAAGTAACTTGAGTTACGTAATAAGATTACTTTTTCAGGTAACTAGTAAAGCAACGCATTACTTTTCAAATTTACAACAAAATATCTGAGTTACTTTTAAAAGTAACGCAAGTTACTTTTTCACATTTATTTGACTGACAGCTCTCCTGTCCCCATGAAATTGAGAGTAAGTGCAGAGGCGTGTGTGTGAACATGATAGTTATTGTTGCTCACTAAATGTGAGCATTTATTAATTTCACTTGCATTAAGATTGAGTATTCCTCAAAAAGAGTAAAATCAGTCAAATGCAAAAATATGCAAATCTCCAAAAAGTACATGTTAAATAAAACTAATATTTTAATGCATTTAATCTACCTTTATTGACCAATTTGCTGCTGAGCTTTAATGATTCAGTTAAACCATGAGGTAAAATTACTAGATTTATTTTTTTATTGGTAAAACTTTTTCTCCTGCGTCCTATTCTTTCATTATCCAGAATGGCAGCGCAGCACAGCAGAGCGTGTGAATTAGTATTTTTACCTCAGCCTAAAGGCTAATTATTTACATTTTGGTATGAAGAGGTCTTTACATTTGCACAAAAATAGAACCTTTTTGTCATAAAAAAACAAAAACAAAAAAACAGTAACGAGAAAAAGTAACGCAAAAGTAACGTAACGCATTACTTTTCTTAAAAAGTAACTAAGTAACTCAATAAGTTACTTTTAAAGGCAGTAACGCAATATTGTAATGCATTACTTTTCAAAGTAACTTTTCCCAACACTGCTGACCCGCGGCTTTAACATGGTCTAACACTTCGTGGCTTAGTTGCTGTCATTCCCCTTTGCTTCCAATTTGTTATAATACCACTAACAGTTGACTGTAGAATATTTATTAGTGAGGAAATTTCACCAATGGACTTATTGCACAGGTGGCAACCTATCATGGCGCCTCACTTGATTTCACTGAGCTCTGAGAGTGACCCATTCTTTCACAAATGTTTGTAGAAGCAGTCTCCATGCCTAGGTGCTTTGTTTTATATACACGTGGCCATGGAAGTGACTAGAACACCTGTATTCAATGATTTGGAGGGGTGTCCCAATACTTTTGGCAATGTGTATATTGTGTAAAATCCTTATTAAGGCCGATGAATGGAGTTTCTTATAAAGTACTTTAACAAAGACATTAAATGCTGAGTTCTGCTGTTGACGCTGAGTGTCTGGAAATATATGTGTAATAGTTTAGTGTGGTTGCTAAACTGTGGGTGGAATGTTTGTATTGATTTAATTTATTCTGATTTATTGTATGTTTTAATGCATTGTAATAAGCTGGCGAGAAACAGCATCTTGTTTCTTGATGTAGACTATGCAAATACTCAGAGGAATAACAATAAAGTGTAATTCAATTCAATCTCCAGAGGACTGCAGCTGTAGGGAAAAACACTGTTCACTATTTCTGTTTGTGAAATATCCTCTTGAAACCCCATTATTAGAGCACTTCTATGATAATATTTATTTGTGTTACTGACATAAATGACAGTTAACCTATGATGTGAAAATTCTTGCTTGCATTTGTGCTTACGTTAGTTCACTGAGATGTCATCGTAACTTGCTTGATTACATAAATTGCTACATGTGAGAATGGCCTGTAGGGAATGTCTGTTGTTTGTGATAATGCAACATGCAATAAATAAACATGTTACCATCAAAGCTCATTTACTGGTTCATATTAGTATAGCAGATAACAGAAAAACTATAATTGCAAAATGTAATGCAAAATGTCTAAATCGCAAACTGACAAATCCTCGTAACACATTGGTCCTCGTAAAGTTGGGAACTTGAAAAGTGATTGAAGTGGGAAAAGAGAGGTAAATCTGAGTTCTGATTGCAGGAATTTCTTCAGGGACGTGTCAATTTAAGATGGGATTTGCCCTGTTCAGTGCAGGATGAGTCTGATTTGCTGGTAGATTAGTATAAATTACTATAATCTTCCTCTGGGGAATGCGGCAGTGCATTTTCTGCTCACAAAGCAACAGAGAGTGTAAAGCTTGGAGGATATGGATTTAAAAAAATAAATAAAAATAAGCAGGAAAGGGAATGCATGTAAATAGCTGGAATGAAGACAATGATCCATATCTCACAAAATAAACTGGTGGCAGACATTTTACGTTGTATATTAAGGATGTGGAAACTCGTAAATCAAGTAGTTTTTATTGTGCTGTGGAGCTTGATCCACCACAAACATCATCGGTCATTACCATGCCAAACCTGCCTGTCCCAGCACCCTCAAGCCCAGGGTAGCAGCACTCTCAAGATTGGGGGTCTTGGAGGTCTTTCCATTGTCCTCAGTGCTTCCCATTATGGCAACTGCCATTTTGTGTGTTTTGGTGGCACACACCACTCTCATGATAGCGGCATCACGGCCACTGTGGCAACTTTCTGTACTCCCTGCCACTTGAGGCTGATTTTGAGCTTTCTGTGTTCTTAGATGGCCTCGTTATGGCCATGGACTCAGTCTCTGAACTCTTTGTGCTCCCTGCCATGGTCATGGAGGCCGATTTTGAACTGTCTGTGCCCTCTGCTACAGCCACAGAGGCTGACTCTAAACTCTCTGTGCCCTCTGTTGACTCCGTTGACCACCAAGTCCAAGAGGCAGTCCCTGAATTCTCTTTGCTTTCCGTCGGCTTTGTTACAGCCACAGAGACCAATTATGAACTTCCTGTGCCCCCTGTCTACTCTGTAATGGCCACATAGTCTACAACCTCTTTGTCTGCCCTGTCTTAGCCATGGAGGTTGCCCTAGAACTCTGTCACGTCCCTGAACTTTGTGTACTCTCCCACAGAGAGAGTACACAAAGTTCAACCAACTCAACCAACTCAACCAACTCAACCATGATGGTCTCCAGCTACACCATTGTGGTGGTGTCCAGCTCCATCTGCTCTGCCTTGGTGGTCTTAGGCTCTACCTTAGTGGTCTCCTGCACGTTCTGCGCCAACTTGGTGGTCTCTATCGTGGTGGCCTTCAGTTCCATCAGCTCCACTGTGGGGGTCTCCTGCTACACTGGCTGTGCTGTGGTGATCTCCTGTTCTGACAGCTCCACCATGGGGGTCTCCTGTTCTGCCAGCTCCGCTGTGGTGGTCTCCTACTCTGCCAGCTCCACCGTGGTGGCCTTCGGTTCCATTAGCTCCACTGTGGGGGTCTTCTGCTACACTGGCTTTGCTGTGGTGATTTTCTTCTCTGCTAGTTCTACCATGTTCCTGTTCTGGCTGTTCTTCCATGGTGGTCTCCTGTTCAGCCAGCTCTGCTGTGTTGGTCTTCTACTTTGCCAGCTCCACCGTGGTGGCCTTCTGCTACACTGGCCTTGCTGTGGAGATCTTCTGCTCTGCCAGCTCCACCATGGTCCTGTTCTGGCTAATCTTTCATGCTGGTCTCCTGTTCTGCCATCTCTGCTGTGGTGGTCTCCTGTCTGGCTGTTCTGTCTCCTGCCCCACGTAGTGTTTCTCTTGTTGCTTGTCATTCATTGGATGTTTTCATGTTTGTTCCTTGTGTTTCCATGTTTTTGTTTTGTTTTGTTTATTAAACATGCTCTTTGCACTCAGATCCTTTGTCTCTGTCTGCCTGCCTGCCGTTGTGTACATTACTTCTTGACACTACTGTTCAAAAGTTTGTCATAAGAAGTTTCTTATATGTTCACAGAGGCTGCAACTATTTGATCAAAAATACAGTACAATTGTGAAATATTATTACAATTTAAAATAAATGTTTTATATTTTAATGCACATTCAAACACAATATATTCCTGTGATGGTAAAGCTGAACTTTCAGCATCATTTCTCCAGTTTTCAGTGTCATATGATCATTCAGAAATCATTGTAGTATGCTGATTTGCTGTTTAAGAAACATTTCTTGACCTTCCTTGTCGAAAACATTTGTGCTGTTTAATATTTTTGTGAAAACCATGATGCATTTTGTATTTGTATTATAAATGTCTTTACTATCAGTTTTTTTTACTGACCATTAGCCAGACCAATACCCAAACAGTCTGGGAAATCATGCGGTTGTTTTCAGCAGAGATGCTGTGAGGAGCACCAGAGCATCTCCTTCTTTTATTTCCTAGTTTTATATTTTTCACCACTACAGAACTGCAGTGTGGAGGAACTGTTTCAACAGCCACAATCACACAGTCCCTTAAGATGAATATCTTTTGTGCACACAAGCACGAAAGGGTTCTTCAGTGACTTAAAAAAGACAGAAAAGTGAAATGTTCCTCGAGAGACAGCTCCAAACTTTAACAACACAGGTTGTCAAAGAGTGCTTCAGTTCATCCTATATCCCCTCAAAGATCTGAATACCATAATTTGTACTTGCAACAACTTATGAGTGACTTGACACAGACATACAAATCCTCATTCAGCGCACTAAACCACAGACTAAAAATGTCGTCTTTTAATGCCAGGAATATCAAGTGTCTAAATGAAACACAGTTAAATGAAGTGAGTTTTTATCAGAGCGATTAAATGTCCCACTCGCGTTTCATTCACCCCATTTACTCACTGGTTCCAGCCAATAATATATTTTGTCAGGTCCTCAATTTGCTGGTACTTGACATCTACAATGGCATAGATTTTTGAGAGGACTCATCTACATGAATTCAATAACGAAGCTAATTGTCCAAGCTTTCAGGCGGGGATTGATTTGTCTGTTTGAGCAGTGATAACACAAGTAATTATCTCCACTCTTTGAAGCCCTGTCTCCCCGGTTACTCCTGGATTCACGCATAATTCATATTCAATACAAATCAAAAGTACTGTAGGAATTTTGGTCGTCTGTGATTTTGAAAACAAGGAAATATGATGAAATGTCTACAGTCAAGGAAGTATCATGGTTCAAAAGCTACAAATTATAGATATTGGTAGGGTCATTCTTAGTATTTTACTTGAATTTTAAATATAATACTTAATGTATTATAACATAAATGCCATTTCTGTCCATCTTCTTTTCATGGCTGATTTTTTATTTTTATGGAATGTTCCAAATGTAAAAACATGTTTAAAACAAGGGTTTAAAATAAAGATTTTTCAGTGTTGGAACTATACCACTGTGTCAAAGCTTTTGGTTTGACTAAATCTGTCTGTGACAGTATACGACACATCGCAGCTATGAGAATGTAAACATTTTACTTGTTCCTCAGCTGGAGGGAAAAGCAGGAGCATCCTCTTTCATGTATGACTTCCAACAGTGATTCCTCTGTTAACAATCAGTGATCAAAAATACCAGACGACGAGCTGATGGAACTTCTGAAATCTCATTTTGACACATAAGAAAAACATTTCAGTAGGCCAGATCCGCCTTCCATATCTTATTTTTGTCAGCTCTGGTTGATGTTGTTTACTCTCAAGGCTGCATTTTGACTGTGACATCCGAAATAAGCTGCATCCCTAGTCTGCTGGCGTTACTTGTTGCTGATAAAGCAGGCATGGTGAGAACAGTAATTCAAAGAGGTGTGTGAAGATGACGTAAAACAAATTCTGGGAATGGAGCTTCTTCCAAGCCTCCCTGCAGGCAGATAAGTATGGAAAGAGAGGAAGCAGTTGCTCCATACAAATGCACAAACATATCCACCTGCAATTGTCTCAAATGACTAATTTAGGTATCATTCACTGATATTGCTGGGCAAAATCATAACTTGGTACTTGATAATAAATTCTTTTTGTGTACAGTACAATTTATCTATTTATCTGTCTGTCCGTCCGTCTGTTCGTCTATATCTATCTGTCTGTCTGTCTGTCTGTCTGCCTGTGTCCGTCCATCCGTCAGTCTGTCTGTCTGCCTGCTTCTCTGTCTGTCTGTCTGTCTGTCTGTGTCCGTCCATCCGTCAGTCTGTCTGTCTGTCTGTCTGTCTGTGTCTGTCCATCCATCAGTCTGTCTGTCTGTCTGTCTGTCTGTTTGTCCGTCCGTCCATCAGTCTGTCTGTGTCCGTCCGTCCATTTGTCAGTCTGTCTTTGTCCATCCGTCCGTCCATAAGTCTGTCTGTCTGTCTGTCCGTCCGTCTATATCTATCTATCTATCTATCTATCTATCTATCTATCTATCTATCTATCTATCTATCTATCTATCTATCTATCTATCTATCTGTCCGTCTATCTGTCTGTCTGTCTGTCTGTCCGTCCCTGTTTCTCTTTCTGTCTGTGTCCGTCCGTCCATCCATCAGTCTGTCTGTCTGTCTGTTTCTCTGTCTGTCTGTCTGTCTGTGTCCGTCCATTCACCAGTCTGTTTGTCTGTGTCCGTCCGTCCATTTGTCATTCTGTCTGTGTCCATCCGTCCATCTGTCTGTGTCTGTCCGTCCGTCCGTCAGTCTGTCTGTTTGTCTGCCTGCCTGCCTGTTTCTCTGTCTGTCTCTCTGTGTTCATCCGTCCATCCGTCAGTCTGTCTGTCTGTCTGTCTGTTTATCTGTCTGTCTGTGTCTGTCCATCCGTCAGTCTGTCTGTCTGTTTCTCTTTCTGTCTGTGTCCATCCGTCCATCCGTCAGTCTGTCTGTCTGCCTGCCTGTTTCTCTGTCTGTCTGTCTGTGTCCTTCCATCCGTCAGTCTGTCTGTCTGTCTGTTTATCTGTCTGTCTGTGTCTGTCCATCCGTCCAGTCTGTCTGTCTGTCTGTCTGCCTGTTTCTCTTTCTGTCTGTGTCCATCCGTCAGTCTGTCTGTCTGTCTGCCTACCTGTTTCTCTGTCTGTCTCTCTGTCTCCGTCCGTCCATCGGTCAGTCTGTCTGTATGTGTCCTTCCATCCGTCAGTCTGTCTGTGTCCGTCCGTCCGTCCATTTGTCAGTCTGTCACAGACAGATATCCGTCCATCTGTCTGTCTGTCTGTGTCTGTCCATCCATTCGTCTGTCTGTCTGTCTGTCTGTCCGTCCGTCCGTCTATATCTATCTGTCTGTCTGCCTGTTTCTCTGTCTGTCTGTCTGTGTCCGTCCGTCCATCCGTCAGTCTATCTGTCTGTCTGCCAGCCTGTTTCTCTGTCTGTCTGTCTGTGTCCGTCCGTCCATTTGTCAGTCTGTCTGTGTCCATCCGTCCATCCAACTGTCTGTCTGTGTCTGTCCATCCATTCGTCTGTCTGTCTGTCTGTCTGTCCGTCCGTCTATATCTATCTGTCTGTCTGCCTGTTTCTCTGTCTGTCTGTCTGTGTCCGTCCGTCCATCCGTCAGTCTATCTGTCTGTCTGCCTGCCTGTTTCTCTGTCTGTCTGTCTGTGTCCGTCCGTCCATTTGTCAGTCTGTCTGTGTGTCCATCCGTCCATCCGACTGTCTGTCTGTGTCTGTCCATCCATTCATCTGTCTGTCTGTCCGTCCGTCTATATCTATCTGTCTGTCTGTCTGTCTGTGCCCGTCCGTCCTTCCATCCGTCAGTTTGTCTGTCTGTCTGCCTGCCTGTTCCTCTGTCTGTATGTCTGTGTGCGTCCATCCATCAGTCTGTCTGTCTGTGTCCGTCCGTCCATTTGTCAGTCTGTCTGTGTCCATCCGTCCATCCAACTGTCTGTCTGTGTCTGTCCATCCATTCGTCTGTCTGTCTGTCTGTCTGTCCGTCCGTCTATATCTATCTGTCTGTCTGCCTGTTTCTCTGTCTGTCTGTCTGTGTCCGTCCGTCCATCCGTCAGTCTATCTGTCTGTCTGCCTGCCTGTTTCTCTGTCTGTCTGTCTGTGTCCGTCCGTCCATTTGTCAGTCTGTCTGTGTCCATCCGTCCATCCGACTGTCTGTCTGTGTCTGTCCATCCATTCATCTGTCTGTCTGTCCGTCCGTCTATATCTATCTGTCTGTCTGTCTGTCTGTCTGTGCCCGTCCGTCCTTCCATCCGTCAGTTTGTCTGTCTGTCTGCCTGCCTGTTCCTCTGTCTGTATGTCTGTGTGCGTCCATCCATCAGTCTGTCTGTCTGTCTTTCTGTGTCCGTCTGTCCATCCATCAGTCTGTCTGTCTGTGTCCATCCGTCCATCTGTCTGTCTTTCAGTGTCTGTACGTACATCCGTCTGTCTGTCTGTCTGTGTCCATTCGTCCATCCGTCATTCTGTCTGTCTGTCTATCGTTCGTCTGTCTGTCTGTGTCCGTCCGTTCATCTGTCTGTCTTTCAGTGTCTGTCCGTCCGTCCATTTGTCAGTCTGTCTGTGTCCATGCGTCCATCTGTCTGTCTTTCAGTGTCTGTCCGTCCAGCCGTCTGTCTGTCTGTTCTGTGTCTGTCCGTCCATCCGTCATTCTGTCTGTCTGTCTATCGTTCGTCAGTCTGTCTGTCTGTCTGTGTCCATTCGTCTGTCCGTTCATCCGTCAGTCTGTCTGTATGTCTGTGTCCATCCGTCCGTCCGTCAGTCTGTCTGTGTCCGTCCGTCCATTCGTCAATCTGTCTGTCTGTATCTATCTCTCTGTCTGTCTATCTGTTAGTCTGTCTGTCTGATTACGCAGAGGATACAAAAAGGTTTATGCAAACACAAATTCATCAACACTGACTTGACCAACAAAGCATTTAAAAAAAGGCATGTTTACCTAAAATGCAAAATATATTTTTACCTTTTCAAACAAACGGAAATAACTGATCATGCAACAAAAAATCTCAATATGAAGCAATGGCACTGAGTGAGATCTAATAATCATTTCTCTCTTGGTGCGTATCTCTATCATGACAGGATTATACACTTGGAAGCAGGCAAAAAAATCATTACAGCAGCCCACTTGAATTTAATCACGCACACAACAGCATAAACAGCTTACATTTCTCATTAACCTGAGGTGCGTCTCTAATCAGGGGAATACTTAAACAAACAAGGTCACCAGTTAGAGATGCAGCACTGGTACATATTCAGATAGATCAAAATGTTAATATGAAGCCCCATAATACTGCAATCTACTGCACAAGGGTCACAACATTTACTCTACTGACATTTTTAAGAGAAAAAGGGGTGTTTATTTCGAAGGTATTGCTCTGGCTGTAAATCCTTCTGTTATGACTTTGTTTATGCGGTTTTAAAAAGCATGTATAGACGGACTAACATTATTAGATGTCACAAGTTAAAGAAAGATATTCATAATTCAACTGATAAACTTCTGAAGCATCCAAAGAACAAACAGATTACATGCAATGTCAAAAATCACATTGAGCATGTGTTTCAGTCACATGGTGTCAAAAAGCCTGGAACTAATGGAATGCAGTCACCTTCTAAGATGATTAACATATCAATTAAGCATGGCATAAACACCAAGGACATTGGAGGAAAAGGTTATTTGATATAGTACGGCAGCATAAACAGGTCATGTAGTATTTCCAAATGCTTTCAATGTATTTCGCCTCACAAAATCACATTTTTCTTCCTGTGTTGATGTATTTCCTATTAAAGCAGGAAGTGGAGTCAGGACACATTTGATGGATCATTGCTATTATTATTTTTAATGATCATTAAAATTTAGTTGTGTCACAGTCATGAACTTAGTAATTTCTAGTCAGTTGCAGGTGTAAGAATTAGGGGCGCATACTCATATTTTAGAGATAATCTGTTTGGACAGAAATTAGGGTAGTGCAGGATGAGTCATACATAGTTTTTATATTTTATCTGTTTCCCTTGAAGAAAGAGCCTGTTCATTTTAAATGCACAAATTCTGTACAGAATAAATCAAGTTGAGTGTTTTACTAAGATGTAAAACTTGGTTTTTATTTTAGGCCTTGGGCATCATTGTGTTATTCATCATAAAAATCCTGTCTTGCATTTAGAGCGATCAGAGGTTTCAAAATGAAATCTTTGTCATACAGCATCTCAGTACATGTCTTTTATCTCTAAAGTGTCTCAACAGCTGAAAAAAAAAAAAAAAACTATCCTTGTGCTACTTTTCACTGATTGGTTGTACTTTCCCAATGCTAACAATTAAAGCAATTCACACAGCCATAAAGTGCAGCCCCTTTCAGACAGCACAGTTGCTAGGTAACATCTCTGTCCATCCGGAATGAAGTACAAAAGGACATACAAATGTATGAGACATTCTGGAATGTGACGATTGCAGATTGATTTTTTTTTTCTGCCACTTTTTCCACAAGATACATACTTCCCCAATACGAAAAAAATATGGGTATTCACATTTTTACATGTAACATTTAATGGCCACCTCTTGATCTGATATCATTGACACAAACACATCCGTCAACCTTGGCTAGGCCACTGAAGAACTAGAAGATTAGTAGTAGCACGTAAATTACACTTAATCTCTATAGAATTCCTACCAGAAGCATCATTATCTAAGTAGCACATACAAACAATTGTAAATTAACAAGCGCATCAAACCACTTGTAAGTCCATTACATGCAACTTGATGTATCTTTCTCTTTGCTTTTAAAGTTAATCAGAGACAAAAGCACAATGTTGATCATTGCAAAGTAAATGAACACTATATCCTAGAGTAAGTGTTTAAAAAATAACCTCTGAAACACTCACTTTTCCTATGTTCAAATCAAGTCTGCATGGAGCATGGCAGTCACATATTGCAAGATGCATAATTTCATTCAAAAGTTGCTATCACACACTGCTTTGACTCCAAACCCTATTATATTTAAATTATGCATTGAATTATTTAAATATCCCTTATTTATATTTAAATAAGGATTTTTCCTAATAATAAGAAATATTCCTTATAATAATGAGCAACCTGCCTGCTAGCTCAGAGAAAATGAGCTGCACCAATGTTTTAAATAACGGAACAACGAGCCCGATCTCACGAAAATGCGTATAAATAGTGCAGTGTGCAATCTGCAGAATGTATACGCCAAAACTCATTTTGGCGTGCATATGGTACGTCGTTTTTGGCGTATATGATCGCACTTTATGGCGTATTATATGTACGAACCCCCACACCCCCACCCTCACCCTACCCAAAAGCGTGTCATATACACGCCATAAAGTGCATATCATATGCACGCCAAAAATGGCGTACCATATGCACGCCAAAACTCATTTTGGCGTATACATTCTACGAGATTGCACACTGCATTACTATTTATACGCATTGTCATGAGATCGTGTTGAAACAACAGTAGTAAATCATACAACCATGTGCTCACCTGATCTCATATGATCTCCAAAGCTAAGCTCGGATTGTACTTCCCCAATGCTAACAATTAAAGCAATTCGCACAGCCATAAAGTACAATTTCCACACATTTACCATTAATACCGATGCTGCATCTATTGCATCCTCCAAACTCCGGGCTAAAAGAAAGTTCAGAGTTTTCCCACTCCTAATTACACTAACATTGTGGTGAACTTGTCATGTGTGTTCAACTTGTAAGTTGAAACTTTCCAACATGACTTTAATGCACAATTGGAACCAGGAGTACCAGCTGCGTAAACTAAAGCATTGGATTGGATTGGCCATCCATCCAGGGTGTTTCCCTGCCTATACAGCCTGAGATGCTAGGATAATCTCCAGCATCGCCGCAAACCTGCATCAAACGGGTTGGAGAATGAAAGGATAGATGGTAGAAAAGGCCCTCCACAGGGTTCAGACTTTACCAAAAAAAGTTTATCAATTTTCAACCAGCTTTGCATTGCTACAATGTTGGTTGTATATGTAAATTAACAATGATTACTGTTTATCGGTGTAACCAACACACTGATTTCCCCATTTATTTTTTATCTGCCGGACACCCTATATGGGTGGCCAATCCAACAGATTTTGACAGCGCTTTTTTTAAAACTAGAGATTGAATGTCTGCATTTTCGCATTCCTGGCCATAGACAGTTAGATTGACAGGGGGGAGGTGCAAAAATTAGTATCATTTGGCCTTGGAAACCATGAAACCTTGTAACATTGGAAACGTGGAACACTTGGAACGCTTGTCTCTGTCTCATCACACATTGGTCTTGTCTTGGTCTCAACCCCTCAAAGTCTTGGTCTCGTCAACACACACTGGTCTTGTACTTGTCTTGGTCTCATCACACATTGGTCTTGGTCTCAACCCCTCAAAGTCTTGGTCTTGTCTTGGTTTCAACACACATTGGTCTTGGTCTCGACTTAGTCTAGGATTAAGTGGTCTTGCTTACAACACTACAAATCGTTTAATTTTGTGTCATACGGCAGACTTTTGACAGCTTCTGGGCTTTTGTTATAACTGCAGATCAAATGTTTGCATTCCCGCCTATTGGATTGCATTATAGGTTTTGAAGTTCTTGGCAAAAACCAATCATATACCACCATTTGTTTTTGTTTTTTTACATTTCACTGTAGTGAATTCCCCTTTAAGTAAATACGGCATGATAACATTATGCCTGTGATATGGTGCATTAAGACAGAGAGAGGGAACTCTACAGGAGGCGAGGAATCGAACAGACTGGGACAGTGAGGCCCAAGAGACCCCTCTAATTACAGTGGAGAACAGCCAAGTAGACGCAATGCAAATGTCCTTCAGACAATTACATGCTGCCGACGCAAGCATTCTCGAATGTTTCCTGACACTCATCATCATTCTAACTTCTCACCACATAATTAGAAATGAGCAGCCTGGAGCTGAAAGCATCGAGGCTCATGCGTTCAGTGCATCATAGCTCGGCTGCGCCCTCGTAGCCTACTTCATCAGACCATACCCTGCATTCACAGGGCAGACACTGTAAATATAAAATGAGCTCCACTATTGACCTTCCTTATTTAGTATAGCTCACAGAAAGACACAGCATATGCGTTTTAATTACCCTGCCCTTTGATTACACATCATCATCTTGGGCAGCTGTTATTGCAATGTGATGGAGTTACAGGCTAATGCAATTTGTTGGAGCATCACACATGCGGTATCATGAAGATGTGAAGATGTGTGATTTGGCATTAAGTTGCAAATTACGTTTAGGGGGACAGGAAAATGATTAAGCCAAGTCTTCACATGGGTGACATTTACATTTTGGTTTCCAAGTAAAATCTTATCTGGAGAAAATGTAAAGTTCACTGCTGTATTTAGGTAAACATTGTCGTGGAGAGCACTGATAATGCCTCCTAATGTAATAGCCATATTAAAAAGACTTGTAATTGTAATTAGCCCTGGTTGTTCCTCGTGGCTATGGAAACTAATTTCCCCCAGGCATGCCTCTGTATGTAAACTAGAGGAGTATGAAATATGGAGATTATTATTATGAAATAATACAGTGCTAATTGAAGGTTGTCTTCTAGGCATTGTGGGGTTAATGGACTCGGAATATTGTTTTAATGGAAGATATGTGCAGATCAAAATTGTGGAAAACCACATGAGCATATATAATGTTTCCTATCAAATTTGACAAACGCAATATGTGTCTTCTCAATGGACCCCTTTCAACTTTTCCAGGTTTAGATGCGGAAGTAAAGAATAGCAGGGGAAACGGCACAGCTGCTGTATAAAGGAACAATGGGAGGCCATTGCAACTATTGCTGTGTTGTCTTTTGCTCCAAAAGCAAAATAAACAAAATAAATCCATGTTTCTACAACTTTACAAAACAGTAAAAATATGAGAGAGGGATTATGGCAGTCAGAAGAGAGGAAGTTGCTGAATTTACTGTCACTTTCTGTCACTGACAGCTGTATATAGTATAGTGGAAGGCTATAACCAGGGTCTGAGGCCTAGCCCACATGTACACTGGTATTGTATAGTTTTTCCTCCTCCGTTTTAAAAAACATTCGATCCACACAAGGTTTAAAAAATCTCTGTCCAAATAAAAACACAAAAACATGGGCTGCCAAAAAAAAAGAAAGAGCTGCGGTTTTCAAATTTTTTTTCAGGCAAAATGCATTAAATATATATTTATTTGTCTTTATGAATTATTAATATACACTCACCTAAAGGATTATTAGGAACATCTAATCAACCAATCACATGACAGTTTAGGGGTGTGGTCCTGGTCAAGACAATCTCCTGAACTCCAAACTGAATGTCAGAATGGGAAAGAAAGGTGATTTAAGCAATTTTGAGCGTGGCATGGTTGTTGGTGCCAGACGGGCCGGTCTGAGTATTTCACAATCTGCTCAGCTACTGGGATTTTCACGCACAACCATTTCTAGGGTTTACAAAGAATGATGTGAAAAGGGAAAAACATTCAGTATGCGGCAGTCCTGTGGGCGAAAATGCCTTGTTGATGCTAGAGGTCAGAGGAGAATGGGCCGACTGATTCAAGCTGATGGAGAGCAACTTTGACTGAAATAACCACTCGTTACAACCGAGGTATGCAGCAAAGCATTTGTGAAGCCACAACACACAAAAACTTGAGGCGGATGGGCTACAACAGCAGACCCCACCAGGTACCACTCATCTCCACTGCAAATAGGAAAAAGAGGCTACAATTTGCACGAGCTCACCAAAATTGGACAGTTGAAGACTGGAAAAATGTTGCCTGGTCTGATGAGTCTCGATCCTGACCTCAACCCGATAGAACACCTTTGGGATGAATTAGAGTGGAGACTGTGAGCCAGGCCTTCTCGTCCAACATCAGTGTCTGACCTCACATATGCGCTTCTAGATGAATGGTCAAAAATTCCCATAAACACACTCCTAAACCTTGTGGAAAGCCTTCCCAGAAGAGTTCAAGTTGTTGTAGGGTGGGCCACCTCCATATTAAACCCTACAGATTAAGAATACGACGTCATTAAAGTGCATGTAAAGGCATTTCATGTAATTAAATGTCAATGTCATTAATGAATGTTCATAATTATAATCATTACGTTTACACAATTACAAAATACAAATACAATTGCCCCAGATCATCGTAGTCTATATTTATTCAATATTTATACTACGTGTATCTGTTGGAAATGACTATTGCCATGTTCAATGTTTGTAATGTGAATAGACACAAAAAAAAAATCATATTATTATTCACAGTACTTGCCCAGCTTCACATCATGTCATGGAAACCTAAATTATTCAGAATATATACTTTAAAGTTCCATTAGAAAATGTAAGTTTGGCCTTTTGATCTGAACTATGAAAAGTGACATGTACAGCCACCAGGTACAGCGCACAGAGGAGAATGAGTGTTCCTGAATGATTGTAAGGGCCGTAATTATGATATTATTCAGAAAAACCCTGCTTCCAATCCCCCCGCTTTTCAACAGCCCTGGCATGTCAGCGCTGCTTTCATCGTGCGCCACAGACTGAGGTAAATGGACCCTGGGAGTCAAAAAATGGCATCTGCCTAAAAAAGAACACCTTAATAATGCTATCAGAAAGCCTAGCTGAAAACTTTATCCAATCAAAGAGTTTGAAAAACCATTCCCGAATTGCTGGGGTCGGGAACCCACGGGAGAATTTATTAAAAAGACCTGCTGCAAACTGGGGATGAAAAGCACAGTGTGTAAGAGGAAGTAGATCTTTTGAAGCCAGGCTCAGTGGTGTAGTGTGTTCAGTCATGCGTTATGACTGTTGGTTTTAAAACTCACCCGAGACGCATCTGCAGATTTCAGGTGTTGATTCATGACCGGAAATCTGAGTTTCAGTGTCTATCATACTCTTTAAGGCTGACAACAAAGAACTCACCTTTTGTTTTTATCCCCATGCCCTTTATTTCAATTCTAAGCAGGCTAAAAATCACAGAAAGGATTTTTTTTTGTTTCCCTGCGGTAGGTTTGCCTGCAGTTATGCTTTTAAGTATCAATACGTACTGACGTTAGGAACCCCCACTATACATTACTGTCATCAGACCCTTTGAAGACCCTTTCTCTGCCTGCAGCTTTGACTTCATTTATAATTTCAAACACTCAATAGTAACACTAGAGAGAACTGGGTACAAACGACCGTCATGCTGTGTGGCTTTTTTCCCGCCTATTCAGTATGTGTACATGTTCTGGCTAAGGTGGTTCTGAGAAATAATTCAGTGTGTATGTGTAAACTGCAAAATGCAAAGACAAACCCTCTGGACGTATTTTTTATGCCTCTTTTTTCAGAGTTGGCTATCGTTTAATAGGAAATTCAGCAGGGGTGTGCAATTAAGCCCCTAGGCAATCAGGCACTTATCCTGTTCCTAGATGCTCACTTACGCTAATTGTGACTCAGCTAGTTGATGTACAATTACGTTGACTGCTACCTGAGGAACTCAGCTTCGATATTATCTGATGTTTGAAAATGCAGTCGCTCTCATTTTGTGATTATATACAAAAGTTTGGGGGCAATAATATTTTATGCATGATTTTGAAAGAAGCTCAACAGGGTTTACTTGATCAAAAATCCAATAAAAAGAACAGTAAAATTGTAGCCTGACAACCCAGACTCACACCAAGATGTTGGGTCTGGGAACTCACCATTGGCAGGGCTCAATCCGATGGGCGGGATAAACAGTTGTCTTTCAAATTCCCTCTGCACGCAACTGGATAGCGCTACAACAAACCAGAGCAACGTGAAGCGGAGCTAGTTCACCATATCCGGTCGGCAAAACTCCAAACACGTCTTTCCTTCTTAAGAATGACTTCAGTGCCGTTCTTTGTTCTTTTCTCAAAGAAAAACTTAACTCTAAGTCTTCCAGAGTCGCGGCCAAAGCCGATTCAAAAGGGCGCCGCTTCTTTGTTTACAAGTAGCACGCGGAACCTCTGCAACTCTGCCATCATTATGTTAAGCCCGCCCACCAACTCTATACACGATGTGATTGGCCTGACCAGAGATTGTTTTTTTCAGCTCGCAGGTCAACCGAGAGTTGCTAGACTACACTCGTGGCAAATTAGATTTGCTGCCGCTAGGGTGCGTCTAGATTTCTAGGCTAGTAAAACTGAGAAATATTATAATAATTTAAAATAACAGTTTTTATGGCCATATTCAAGGATGAAAATGTCAAGATTCATCAGGCTCAAACTGTGAAAAAATGGTTGGGAGGGAGCATGAATAATCATTTTCACACATTAATTGGCACCTCTAAATCCTTAAATACATTTAAAGTATTTGGGATGTGCTGGAGGAGACTTTACAGAGTGCTTGACTCTTGCTTTGTCAATACAAGATCTTGAACAAAAATAGATGCACCTCTTGGTGAAAAATTGGTTGTGATGTTATTTCCATCAAGAGGTGGATACATTTTTGGTCAAGGTCTTTGGCCGGGGGTGTATTTATGGTCACCGTACACAGACATGTTGTCACGTAACACGAGGGACAAACAGGGTCGACGACTCAAGTGCAGAGAAGAGGGGATTTAATCATAACGGACGGGAGGGACAGACCAGGGCGGGGACGGGAGGGACAGACCAGGGCGGGACGGGAGGGACAGACCAGGGCGGGACGGGGAGGGACAGACCAGGGTCGAGGACTCAAGTGCAGAGAAGAGGGGATTTAATCATAAAATAAAACATAAACACAAACAAAAACCCACAAGGGGGTAAAACACATAATCAAAAACACAAAATACTCAAACACATACCAGGAAGGAAATCACGGGAAAACGGGAGACGTAGACAAGACAACGATCCGACAAGGACTGCAAACACACAGGAGCTTATAAAGGGGAGAAATCAAGCAGGGAGTGAGGCAAACACAGGTGGGGCAAATTCAACACAGTCTCACTCCCAACTCGTCACATATTGCCGCTTGGTCAGGACCCCTCGGCGTCACTTTTTAACGCACAGGGTACCCCTTAAGCGTCATTTTTCGACGTTCAGGGCACTCCACTGATTCCAATGAGAAGCCTAGGGCGTCATATACAGGCGTGTTGGGCACGTGAATGTTATCATCGTGATGAAATTATTTATTGGGTTATAATTTTTCCATTATGACATGTTGGAGTGTGATTCTCAATGTAATAAGCCAGCACACTTTTATTTAAATTTATTTATTTTTATTTACGCTATTCAGACACGTTTTAAACAGCCCAACCCGCACTAAACCTGCCCATTTGCGTATTATATGATATAAAACACAGAATATAACAGACAACAGACACACTTTATTGAAAAAGTCCTGCTAATGCAACTGTTCGAGGCCAAACGATTGATTTGTGTGAAGAAAAGACCCAAAAGCAATCACCGTCTCCACGGTACCCCTCGGCGTCACGATATGGGCGAAATGGGAACTCATTGCTTTCAATGAAACCTTTGGCGTCAACAGAAGACGCAAATTATATCGGTATGAAATCGCTGAAGAAGTGAAGTCTCATTCAGAACGCATCGCGATGTTTGGCATCAGTTCACGTGTACGTGCCACATGTGGGTGAGTAGTCAAATATTATGTCCTAAAGTATTAGCTATCGATCAGATTATTTTCAGTCACTGCATTATATCTGTCATCTCCACTGAGGATTTGAATTTCTTTGCTTTCTAAATCAACACATCTTGCTAATAGGGTAATTGCACACTGTCACGTGACATGCTATAGACCTTTAAACAGTTGTTCATATTTAATAATAACTACCAGTGTAGTTTCAACGTGGAATTTGTAGTAGAAGCACAATAAAAACAACACTTGCCACACTTTTACCACAGTAACCTTAGTTTTAATGTGATAGGTGCAGTAAAGGACAGCAACCTCAAATCTTACCATGCTTTTACCACAGTAACCTTAGTTTTAATGTGATAGGTGCAGTAAAGGACAGCAACCTCAAATCTTACCATGCTTTTACCACAGTAACCTTAGTTTTAATGTGATGTTTGTTGTAAATAGACAGTAACCACAACAATTACCATGCTTTAAATGCATTTTATGTAAATCCAAATATTTTAATGTAAATAGTACTTTTCCTGTATATAATGCAATATATTATATATTATGACTTTTTCTCTCTTTCTTTTTACCTGAAAAGACCAAAAGGGCCTTCGGACTCAGTCAGCCCATTCTTGTTTGTGGAGAAGTAACGGAAAAGACCAAAAGCTGCAACAGCAAATATTTGCAAGGGTATGTATGTATGTGTTGGTTTGAACCCTTTATCAAACATATTATTCAGCATTTGTTGTTACTTAAACTTATTCTTACAAATCCCATGGCTCAATCAGTAAGAACATATTCTCAAAGTCTCAATAATTCACAAGATTTAACAAGTAGTCAAATTCATATGATACTCGTCCATATTTGTATATACTGTACATAATCCTGCAGCTTTTACTATGACTCCTGCCATTGGCTACTGCCTCAATTCCTGTACATATGTATTGTTGTGCCCTTTCTTGGAAAGTAGTCAGATGTCCCACACACTGTCAGAAAGTTTATATTAAGTCCATTGTATTCTTTAAAATGATTTCAAATTGGGCTCTGTCTGTTCATGTAATGTTACATGTCTCTTCACACCTCATAACCTACCGCTGTTTGCAAGAGTGAAAATTCTCACATGACATCAGATATTCGATTATTTTGTCATACTCAGATCAGTTGCACTGTTGATAACGTCAACAAAAAATCAAATGAATTATCAACATTTTTAAACACATTCATATGATCTAGCTTGCTATTAAAGATATACTTTTAATAATGGGAATGCACACATATTAGTGAACTTATTACATAAATGTATTTAACATTTAATTATGCAACGCTTTTACAGAAAGAAATCCTGCAGTTATGTATAAACTGACAACATCATCATCATGTCCTGCCCTGGGCACATTGGGCAACATGTGTCCTCCAACATATTCGATCTGTGGCCACGTTCTTCACATCTTCTCATTGAACACCGGCATTCAGGTCTTCGTGAAACATCTGTCTCATGTCTTCCTTGGTCTTCCCTGTCTCCTGCGTCCTCCTGGTGGTGTCCACTTCACAAGTGTTTTTGGGTGTTGTTGTTCGGGTATGCATAGGATATGTCCAGTGAAGTGCACCCTTTGTTCTGACACAGTTTCTCAATGTCTTCATGTGGAGTCTGTGAGTCTTATGATCTCTTCAATTTATGCAGAACCAATATTCATAAACTGTACTTGATGTCTGCCTATGCCTTTATCAAAAAAACATTAGTTCTCATCAGGAGTTTTAGTGAAGGACATATCTATTGCCATCCACTAGTTCTAGTCATGCAGCGACTTCATGATGCTATAGTCCAATGTATATTGCTGCATTTGTTGTTTGTTCGAACAAATGAAGATAGTGAGTGAATACCTTTTGAAATCAATATTTATTCATTAAACCTTTCAATACAGTGGTCACTATAATAAATGTCCACCATATCTACCTCCATGGTATCATTAATAACTACATCTATGGTATCATTATCACTAACTTTTAATGTAACTGTTACATGAATGTATTATATTGAAGCATTTTCTTACTAAAAATGGTTGACATTTATAATAATTTAATTGGACTTTCATTTAGTTACAATAATCACAAATATATAGTATTAAAGTTGAGAATGTAAAATGTTCTTCAGTTTTTGCCTATTTATTTTTAATGGGAATAAATATATTTTCAGATAACAAAATTGCACCTCATCTCTTGGTTTGTACTTCATCATGGTAATATTTTTAAAAGTTATGTTTCACGTGTGTGTGTGTGTGTGTGTGTGTGTGTGTGTGTGTGTGTGTGTGTGTGTGTGTGTGTGTGTGTGTGTGTGTGTGTGTGTGTGTGTGTGTGTGTGTGTGTGTGTGTGTGTGTGTGTGTGTGTGTGTGTGTGTGTGTGTGTGTGTGTGTGTGTGTGTGTGTGTGTGTGTGTGAGAGAGAGAGAGAGAGAGAGAGAGAGAGAGAGGATTGATCTTTATACTGGTGTGCATGTCTTTGAAATGTTTGACATTAAATATTGGAATATGCTTACAAAATTGTGTGCATTCTTAATGCTTTTGTTACATTTATTTTAATTCCAATAGTTCAGATGGTCAAGGGTGGCATAAAGAAGTTTAAAATGTATACCTATATTTATATACATACCTAAATATATATACAACATAAACACACACTATAAATGTTACAAAAGCTGCAAAACTACCAGTGCTGTTGTAGCTTGTAGGCCATTGCATAGAAAAAGAGGTTTCTCTTTCAAATATATTTATGCATCAGTTTAACCACACACATGAGTCTTTCGTTTTAAAATGTTAGTTTTATTATTTAATTAGAATAAATAAATATTTAGCAGCCTAAATATTAAATATTTAAGGGATCCTTCAGTTGGAACCGGATGAGATCTGTCATCATTTACCATAAATGGACAGGTAAGTGTGACGCCTCTGTTCAGCTGGATTGTCATTGGCTGTGACTTTATCGTAGGACTCGCTGTGATTGGACTATCTTTTAACCCATATAAAACGGCGTTTCATGTTATAAAGTATGTATTGGTGTTAATATTATGTTTGATATACGTTAAGTAAGCTATAAAGTGTCGGTATGTTGTGAGAAATTACTCCTTTACCGAGAACACAACCTAACCCTAAGCATTGCTGCACACTTCAATGAACTACAGCGCCATATTTACCATTGCATTGATACAATGACAAAGATATATGGGTAATGTAGTTTAAAACGTTTAATAATGAAACAATAAATGTTAAGTAAATTACATCTTTAATGGACAACTGGATATCTAAATATGTGCATTGTGCAAACCTTTATGACATTATGAGGGCAGGCGAAAAATTTAATATTTTACTGTGAGCATTTTGAGAAAACCTTTATGCCAGCTTTCCATATATGTCTGAAAACTGTGCCAAACATTATTTAGTAAACATAGCATAAGCAGTTGTCCTGCCTATTTTCTCTGTGATACGCTAACCAGACTTTGAGATACAGCCATTTGAAATAAGTTTTGTTTTGCTCTTCCAGGGGCCACTACTGGGTCCCTGGAGGTGGAAGGGCAGAACAACTTACACAAATCTATTCTCCTCATCATGGACAACAAATTTTGAGTCACATTTAAATATCAGAGTATTTTGTCTTTTCTATTCTAACATCATGCTTGCATTAGTTCTTGATGGGTATTGTGAGACCATCTGATGAAATACAGAAATATTTGAAAGAGATGTTGTAAAATAAAAATTATTAATATTTATTTCGTTTTATGGATAGACACCAATAAATATAATGGATGAACCTGCAAAAACTTGCCATTATCCAGTTTCCAGTGTAAACAAAAACTATTTATGTATTTACACTTCACTATTACTATTAAATATAGGTCAATGCACCATTAAGTAAAATAACAAGAGACATTTCATCTTCACCCTGTCTCCACGTTCCTGAAATCGGTAATGTGCTTTCTTTAATTTTTATTGCAGTAGTAGATGTACCAGAATTATCAATATGGATCATTTTCAGTTAAGCTTGAAGTGTTTGTAATCCTTCCCTTTATTTCACTGAAAACTAAAAGTACATCAAACTTTTTGGTGCATTATTGTACTAAATATAATATAACCAGACAAAAATGTTTACGTCTCAAGTAAAATAATCAGATCACCTAAATAAACTTGTAAAATGTGTATTTACTGTACCAAACACCATACACAATATTCACCATACTTTATCACTCAACACTTTATTGGAGGATACAGTATACAGTTGATAAAGTAGCATAAAGTCAAATGAGATTCAAGATAAATAAAAATGCGTCTTCAAAAATACATTAACATCATATTAATCCATTCACAGCTGCTGAAGCCACACAAAGCAGTGCCACATAATCCCATCCAGTGATACAGAAAACAGATTTGATATTGTGTTGGAAAATAATGATTCATTATCACAGCTAGACTGGTTTCTGGCTCTTTCCGGTTCATGGTCCATCACGTTCTTCTTCTTCTAAACACTTTGCCCACTTGTACCCTACAGTATTGATGAACAGATGATGTGGATCACTGATGTTGTGTAGCTTTTTCTCAACCAGAGGAAGAAGAACATTCCAGTGTCAGGCGTTCTCCAGTCCTGGTCTAAAAGTAAAACAAAAACACAATTCAAATTAAGTTTAATGTACAGTCAGGTTAGCCTATGTTCTGCATGATTTAAGCAGTAGTAGTTGACTCTGGCCCTCAGCATCCACTGTCCTGCATATTTAGCTCAAACCTCAAACCCACCTGTCTATAACTGTCTATAAGTAAACCTGAAGACTTTGGTTAAAATTTTCAGGTGTGCTCGATTGCTTGGAGGTAAACTCTCCACCTCAAAATGGTCAGAATTGCCCATTCTGATTTAAATTTACCAAGCAGCAGTCAGTACATTATATAATATACACATTGAAGCATTATATATATAATATTGCAGCACATAATATTAGCCAAGTACTGGACAAAAACTATTTTACCCTTATCGACAGAAACATTTTAAACAGCATATCTTTTAGAAAGGCATGGTCTCTTCTCTTCTGAGCTTTTATAATTGATGCTAGATTTCTTTAGTCACTTTCAAGAGCATCACTTGTGATAGCCTTAACAATGTAACAATTGTTAAAATACTGCAATACAAATGCCATGGTAAGAATTAAGAAATAGGTGCCGAGGCACCAGACTTACCATGCTTATGAAGCACCCATGGCCATGCATAGTTCTCAGAGAGTGGAGTTTTGCCTCTTGTATTCCTCCTTGGCAGCACATTAGTCTTTGTCCTGTAGAATCTTCTGAAGTTTGTGCCTTCTCTTGCTATCCATCTTAAAACACAAATAAAATGTGTTTTATTCAGTGGAGTATAAAGTCTTGTTTCAAGCCAAAGAACTAACCAGATATTTCACATAATTCAAAGAACATTTACTATTTGATTCCTAATATATGCCACAACTCATTATCTTCCAAAGCTACCCAGAACCATCCATGGTCTACAAAACAATAGAGAAATAGCTGGAGTTTATAACAACTACATGTCTGCTTTTATCTAAGACAAACAAATGGTGATAAGAACTGAAGGCCAAAAGTGTTTCAGCCTTTATGCTAAAAGGCAGTAATTGTAATAATAATTGTATCAAAAGGGAAGAAATTATTATTTTTTTTCTAATGTTAGATAAATCCAAGAAACAGAACCTCATTTGCTCATTTTAGGAGTTATAAAAGATTTAGACATGAATAATGGTGTGTATTTTATCAGAATAGAAAGAATGATCGCTGCTGAAATGAATAGTTCTTTTTAGAGATCAACATCTAATTCTTAACTACATATTACAGCATTGCTTCAATACAAGACATACCAGTGGACTTGCACACTTTTCTGTCTTCTTCAAGCACAAGATGGCCATGTTCCTTCCTCACCCAAAACAAAGGACTTATTCGATTAGCTTGCTTCGATATAAGGTCTGGTCTTTCTTCTCTGCTGTAAAACAAGAAAGTCTCACTTACTCTATGTGCAAATACCGTACTTTTGTTTTTGAAACATAAAAATTAAGACAGTTACAATAAAGTTAATTTACCATATGATTCAGGAGAGCATTTGATTAAATACTGATATACTAAAAATATTCTAGAAACTTTACCTGTGAAGGGCTGATTACGGCAAGATCGCTGCGACTCACTAGTAGCTCTTGTGAGGGTTGACTCTTAAAAGTGCTGATGAATTTGATATTATAGAGATCTAAAAAAAAATACAAAAATAAAAGTAAAAGTAATCTGCAAGTAATCCTGCAAGACAGAAAGAAAAGACATTTAATTACATTGCATGCAAGTTGTCAGTTTATACATAACTGCAGGATTTCTTTCTGTAAAAAGCGTTGCATAATTAAATGTTAAATACATTTATGTAATAAGTTCACTAATATGTGTGCATTCCCATTATTAAAAGTATATCTTTAATAGCAAGCTAGATCATATGAATGTGTTTAAAAATGTTGATAATTCATTTGATTTTTTGTTGGCGTTATCAACAGTGCAACTGATCTGAGTATGACAAAATAATCGAATATCTGATGTCATGTGAGAATTTTCACTCTTGCAAACAGCGGTAGGTTATGAGGTGTGAAGAGACATGTAACATTACATGAACAGACAGAGCCCAATTTGAAATCATTTTAAAGAATACAATGGACTTAATATAAACTTTCTGACAGTGTGTGGGACATCTGACTACTTTCCAAGAAAGGGCACAACAATACATATGTACAGGAATTGAGGCAGTAGCCAATGGCAGGAGTCATAGTAAAAGCTGCAGGATTATGTGCAGTATATACAAATATGGGAGTATCATATGAATTTGACTACTTGTTAAATCTTGTGAATTATTGAGACTTTGAGAATATGTTCTTACTGATTGAGCCATGGGATTTGTAAGAATAAGTTTAAGTAACAACAAATGCTGAATAATATGTTTGATAAAGGGTTCAAACCAACACATACATACATACCCTTGCAAATATTTGCTGTTGCAGCTTTTGGTCTTTTCCGTTACTTCTCCACAAACAAGAATGGGCTGACTGAGTCCGGAAGGCCCTTTTGGTCTTTTCAGGTAAAAAAAGAAAGAGAAAAAAAGTCATAATATATAATATATTGCATTATATACAGGAAAAGTTCTATTTACATTAAAATATTTGGATTTACATAAAATGCATTTAAAGCATGGTAATTGTTGTGGTTACTGTCTATTTACAACAAACATCACATTAAAACTAAGGTTACTGTGGTAAAAGCATGGTAAGATTTGAGGTTGCTGTCCTTTTACTGCACCTATCACATTAAAACTAAGGTTACTGTGGTAAAAGTGTGGCAAGTGTTGTTTTTATTGTGCTTCTACTACAAATTCCACGTTGAAACTACACTGGTAGTTATTATTAAATATGAACAACTGTTTAAAGGTCTATAGCATGTCACGTGACAGTGTGCAATTACCCTATTAGCAAGATGTGTTGATTTAGAAAGCAAAGAAATTCAAATCCTCAGTGGAGATGACAGATATAATGCAGTGACTGAAAATAATCTGATCGATAGCGAATACTTTAGGACATAATATTTGACTACTCACCCACATGTGGCACGTACACGTGAACTGATGCCAAACATCGCGATGCGTTCTGAATGAGACTTCACTTCTTCAGCGCGATTTCATACCGATATAATTTGCGTCTTCTGTTGACGCCAAAGGTTTCCCATTGAAAGCAATGAAGTTCCCATTTCGTCCTTATCATGACGCCGAGGGTACCGTGGAGACGGTGATTGCTTTTGGGTCTTTTCTTCACACAAATCAATCGTTTGGCCTCGGAACAGTTGCAATAGCAGGACTTTTCAATAAAGTGTGTCTGTTGTCTGTTATATTCTGTGTTTTATATCATATAATACGCAAATGGGCAGGTTTAGTGCGGGGTGGGGTTGGGTTGGGCTGTTTAAAACGTGTCTGAATAGCGTAAATAAAAATAAATAAATTTAAATAAAAGTGTGCTGGCTTATTACATTGAGAATCACACTCCAACATGTCATAATGGAAAAATTATAACCCAGTAAATAATTTCATCACGATGATAACATTCACGTGCCCAACACGTCTGTATATGACGCCCTAGGCTTCTCATTGGAATCAGTGGAGTGCCCTGAACGTCGAAAAATGACGCTTAAGGGGTACCCTGTGCGTTAAAAGTGACGCCGAGGGTCCTGACCAAGCGGCAATATGTGACGAGTTGGGAGTGAGACTGTGTTGGCAAATTAAACCAATAACGAGATAACAAGGTGGGTGGGATCTGACAATGACAGAGGCACATGGCCACACTAACAAACCCACATGTGCACACAAGACAGGACAGGCATGTGACACATGTTCCTGGATTAACATAATTGTATTGATTCTGGATGAATATTCTTGTCCAAAAATGTTGTCCTAACCCTATCCCTATACCTAAACTTAATCCTACCCATAAATTATCCCTAAAATCTGAAGAAAATGATGGTAAATAACACTGAAGCAGCCTAAACTTTAAATAAATTGTAAACTTGTCCCTCAAATCTGATTGGTTGATTGGAATGTTGCACTTGGTGAAATCACGTTCACCATATATTTACTACGCACGCACGCACCAAATAGGCATCACATTTTAACCATCTTCCTAATATTGTGTTATTCCCCCTTTTGGTCCTGCTGTAACAGACCACAGCCACCAGGGGATACCCTTTTTTAATGAAAAGATGTACAAGGTCTGCAACAATGCATAGGTACTGTAGGTGGTAAGTGTAACATCCACATGGATGGCAAGACCCAAGGTTTCCCTGCAGAACATTGCCCAAAGCATCACACTGCCTCTGCTGGTTTGCCTTCTTCCCATAGTGCATCCTGGTGCCATGTGTTCCCCAGGTAAGTGACGAACACGCACCCGGCCATCTATGTGAAAGAAAAGTGATTCATCAGACCAGGCCACCTGCTTCCATTGCTCTGTGGGCCAGTTCTGATGCTCACGTGCCCACTCTTGGCGTTTTCGTCTGTGGTCAGGGGTCAGCATGGGCACCCTGACTGGTCACATTTCTATCAGAACCAGCATTAACTTCTTGAGCAATCTGAACTACAGTAGCTTGTCTGAACTACAGTAGCTTGACCACTTTTGATAGATACTGACCTCTGCAGACCAGGAAAACCCTACAAGTGCTTCAGTTTTGTCATCTAGCCATCACAATTTGGCCCTTGTCAAACTCGCTCAAATCCTTATTCTTGCCCATTTTTCCTGCTTCTAACACATCAACTTTGAGGACAAAATGTTCACTTGCTGCCTAATATATCCCCACTAACAGGTTCCGTGATGAAAAGATAATCAGTGTTATTCACTTCACCTGTCAGTGGTCATAATGTTATGCCTGATTGGTGTATATAGCAACCACAATATGATATAGCAATATGATAAAACCACTCAGAACACCATAACATCATGGCAGTGAGTTTGGCAGTAGCTAGCACCAAATATATTTTTTAGCCGTTCATACTAATAATAAGCATCACCACAAGGACAAAGACAGGACAGCTTGGAAGTCCCACAGTCATTTTAGAGCAAAGCACACATTTGCATCTCCCAAATTCTGGCAGAGGATCCAAACTCCCACTGGGCTTAATTTAAGCATCTCAGGTATTTATATTACCAGCTAAAAAATGAAAGGACCGAATGAAGCGGTTGAAAATGTCAAACATTATTTGAAATAATGTGTATCTGCAGTTGAACGCCAATGTCACATCCACAAGATATAAAAAATAACTACAGCCAGATGCTGTTTGCACTAAATACCCTCTTTTCAATTTGTGCTGCTATGGCAACCATCTGTGAATAAGTCCTCTCTCTTTAACCTATTCCCTTCTTTTGTGCATGTGCTTTTTGGCGGTTTCCCCATGTTGCTTTTCCTCTTCATCCACTCAACATGTGTCTTCTAAAGGGAAGTACTGGCAGTGGCAGCCCAGCTATTCCCCACTGTATCATTAAACATGCCTGCAGTGGTGCCGAGACTGTCGACAATCTGACAACTGTCTCTCCAGCCAAGCATCGCCTGGCTTACGAGCACAAACAAAGACTTTCTTTGGCAAATTTTGTCTGGCAATTACCTAAAACAGCATGGGATTTGACATGATTAATTCAGTTGGTGTAAACATTTCATTATGATGCTAACAGGTGGATAAACAGATGTGGGTTGATATAGAATGGCTTGCCGTTCCTTGTGTGAAAGCAAGATGTGAGGAGACAACAATAAAATATATTTTTCGTTTGTAGCCTTTAGCGAAAAAATTAATTTGGGTCGAAGAATAACGACATGCTCAAACTTTCATGACTTGGAATTTGGATGTCGTTTGTGTTTGCCGCAGAACCTCAGAATCCCTCTTCAAGATTTAGGTCAATATCTCGAGCTGGTCCAGAGGATGGAACATGAGATCAGATTTCCTCTTCTGTTTATGCCACATGCAAAGAACTGACATATGCAGGAGTGCAAAAAGGGGTGCAGCATATGTGGGGCGCCACACAAATGGTACGAAAATTATAGATACATACAGTGGTGGTCAGAAATATTAGCACCCCGAATTATTTATGAGTAAAATATCTCTGGAGTATATTCCCATTAATATTTAAATTTTTGAGCACACCAGGGTGACTAGAAACATTAAATTGTCCAGCTATGATGTCTTGTTCCACAGGAGTATAAATATGAGGAAACACAAAGGCCAAATTCCCTTAATCATTCATCACAATGAGTAAATAAGTCAAACAAAACACAGCTAAAGCAAAGAAAATTCACATTTCCACCATCAGGGCAATAATTAAGAAGTTCCTCTTTACTCTTTACATTTTATTTATTATTATTTTAATTTAGTATTATATTTAAATAATTATTATTTATTTTAATTTAATTTATAAGCTATTTATCGTTGAATGTTAAAATGATATATTATTTTGTCTAAATAAATTAATAAATAAAAAACCTCTAAAAGCTAAAATCAATAAATCATTCAAGTTAATCATGTACAAGTTAATTTATTATTTTATTTTTTATTAGTACATAATACGATGAACTTATGATGCAATAATTTATTCGTAGAAGTGCTCATAATAACTGCTAACTGATGTAAAAAATAATTGTTAATTATTTTTGTGTCAGGGTTGAAAACAGGCTATTAAAACAATATACTAATATAATATACTATAGCATATCATATAATTCATATAATATAATATATACTATACTATTGTATTATGGAATGGAAAGGATCTGTTTAGAACCTTTATTTGTGCATAAAAGCATAAATATGCCATTTATACATATCCTGGTATGTATTATATTGTATAACACTGACAGTGACAATTGGAAATAATATCAACTTTCACAATTTCATTAATTCAATATATAATATAAAACAGTTAAATAGAAGAATATGCATGTATATAAGTGTTTAAAGATTCACTTTAGGTGTTAGACAGCATCTCATGTAAAAACAACAACAACAACAGAGAAAATAACCAATATGCTACCAATATTGTGCATCCTTACTTAAAACCTCTGGTAAATGGCATCAATCAAATGTCTTGTTTAATAAATAAATAAATAATAATAAAAAAAATGTATTAATTCATAGCATTGAAGGGCAAGTTGGTTTAACGCAACAAACGGGCATGTCGTGTCAGGGCATGCGAGAGACGGATTCATGTGAATCAGTTTTCTTAACCTCAGATACAGCGACCTCTTCAACGGTGACCGAAAAACCTGGATAAAGAGGAATGATACAACAGGAGCTAGTGAAGCAAAATAGGAAGAACAGCTGTGAATGGTGGTGAGGTGAATTAGTCTGGCCCTCAGGGTCATCCCTGTTGCACTGCAGGTGAATTTCAACCAATTCTGCATTCAAAACAGCCTTGCAACTGTGCGCCAGCTTTAAAAAAGACGAGAAATTAGCGAAATATATTTCTAAAGATCTAGATTGTGTGGATGTTTTATATGGGTGTCTGTGTTAAGATGTATGATGATTCCATTTTATAGAACTATTTGATATTTGATAATGTTGACTATTTGATAATGTTAAGATTGAACTGGCTATGACAAGAGAAACTTGAGGGTGATTTATTGGTGCCACACGGTGAGAGTCCCTCAATAAATGTGCAATAAAAAATAAAATGAACAAAACAAAAAACTACACAATATTTACAATCTATAGCTAAATCAGCTAAATCCAAAGATCCGATCTGCGTATAGAGTAAGCTCAAACACCACATACTACAAACAGCACTTTTCACTACTACCACACCAGAGTTGCCAGGTCTGTGCAACAAAAGTAACCCAATGGCCAGTCAAAAGCAGCCCAAAAATAGCTCAATGCGATTGTCTCCACCAGGCGCCTGAATTGTCCACTGGATTTGTACATCTGGGGGGTGTTTTGGGGGTGTTGGAGGGCCGAAATCACACTTAAGCTACAACTTAAAAGTAGCCAAATTCCATTGGGAAAACCGCAGACTTGGCAACACTGCTCACATTATTACATGTTCTTTGTATTCTCTTCTGTAATGCAATCTCATGCATAATACGGCGCAGTGGTTGGGTTAAAAGTGTTTATTCTCATGAATAAATGTGGAGAAGCGCTCAAAACCGGATGACGCAGATGACTTCACCTCAGTAGTTTCCGAGGTGATGCTTCGACTTTGCTTTTAAACCCGGAAGAACGAAATTGCCAGAATAATACATTTCCGCTTTTAGTGTTTTCAGTGATGTGCAGATTGTACATATCTGTTCACATAAAAAAAAAAGTGTTTTGGGGTTTCATGACCCTTTAAAGATTCTTCATGGAGCCATCAATGCCAATAAAGAACCTTTATTTTTAAGAGTCATTTTATCATCTCTATACTGGTAATCTATTGACTTCCACATCGATTGCAAAGTATTGCTACTTTCTAAGGCCATGAATGATTTAGCTCCTGTGTCAAGTCAAGTCAAGTCAACTTTATTTATATAGCGCTTTTAACAATGCAGATTGTTTCAAAGCAGCTTCACAGTGTTAAAGAGAAAAATAATGCAACAGAATATATTTCGATTATCATACAGTAACAATGTGGGCTTTATATCAGTAATTAGATAAGTAATTTGGTCTATATGGTTAATTTAGTTTAATAATTAGATTTATTTTGAAATATATTTGAAAAATAGTTTTTTCCCCAACTGAGCAAGCCAAGCCAGAGGCGACAGTGGCAAGGAAACCCCATCAGGAGACCTAATGGAGAAAAATAAACCTTGGGAGAAACCAGGCTCAGTCGGGGTGCCAGTTCTCCTCTGGCCAATTAACAAACAGCGTATTATTATTATTAAAGTTATTATTTTAAAGGTCAGAGGTCATAATCGATCTGAATATTCGAAAGATCTGAGGCAACACGCCGGAGACGGGTTTATTGAGGATGATGTATCGATTAAATAATTATTAAAAATAAATAATTTGAAATATCGGAGTCATTACGCCGGAGACAGGTTTTTATTGAGGATGCCGTATTGATTAAACAATTACTAAAGTGTAATATTCGAAAGATCGGCGGCAACACGCTGGAGTTGTTCTGAGGATGACATATCGATTTAAAGAATTATTAACTAGGACTATTCAAACAATCTGAGTCATCCCGCGGGAGGCAGGTTTATTGAGGATGCCGTGTCGATGAGGCAGCTTAAGGGGGAGTCTAAATGACACGGTCTCTGCAGACACTTCAGGGTCATGTGTTGGTCACATCTGGGTGCAGGTCCACCGTCTGATCTGGATACAGCCTGGATCCGGCTGACTGCAGTAAACCTCGGGATAAAACAGAGACACTAACATTAGCGTAGATGCCATTCCTCTGATGATGTAACGAGTACATCAGGTGTTATGGGAAGTGTTCTCCTGTGCATTTAACCGATGTTCTGCTGCTCTACAATCCATCAAACTCTTTAAAGGTCCTTGATTATAACTTTTTTTTTACTCTAGTTAGTGTGTAATGTTGCTGTTTGAGCATAAACAACATCTTGTGCGTCTTGTGAATATTTAACCAAGTTCTCTTTCATGTCTTATTGCCAAGTGCTCTTTCATGTCTTATGTCTAAAACTGTCAAATACACACAAGGTTATGTCAAACACACAGAAAGTTCACATAAACACAGTCAGTTATGTGTGTGAAAGTAAACAGCATGGAAATATGTGTATATTAGATCGGTGTATTAAAGCAAAAGCAGCGTAATATTCAGTACCTGCTGCTGTATATGCTGTTAATATGAATCAAACAAGAAAATCATTCACTGCAATTGACTGAAGAACTTTAGTAGCTTTAATAAGAATACATTTCTTACTTGAATGCTGCTGTTAAATGAGATAAACATGGTGGACTGTGTACAGCTCACTCAGGCCGGGTCTGTCAGCAGTCGTGGGCGGGGTCTGTACAATGTGAAATGTCACATTACTAGAATATGCAAATGGCTTGATCAGAGACACTGTTTATGATTTATGTATGAGTGGTGGATTTCTACCATTATGGGGTGGCTGTGTATACTGCCAACATAGATTTATGTTGAAACACCATGTAAAAATTAGTTTTGCATAATAGGTCCCTTTTGAAACTTTTAACCATGGAAATTTTATTAAAAATTTTACATTTAATAAACCGAATACACTTTTTCAATATGGTGTCATTTCCAACATGTGCAGCAAATATACACTATACTGCCAAAAGTTTTGGGACGCCTGCCTTTACATGTAAATTAACTTGAATGACATCCCATTCTTAATCCGTAGGGTTTAATGTGGAGTTGGCCCACCCTTTGCTGCTATAACAACTTCAACTCTTCTGGGAAGGCTTTCCACAATGTTGACTATACTTTGTGTGTGGTCAGGCACTGATGTTGGACGATAAGGCCTGGCTTGCAGTAATAGTCTCCGCTCCAGTTCATTCCAAAGGTGTTCTATCGGGTTGAGGTCAGGACTCTGTGCAGGCCAGTCAAGTTCCTCCACACCAAACTCGCTTATCCATGTCTTTATGGACCAGTGAAAGAGTTCCTTTCACTGGAACTAAGGGGCCCAACCCCTGACAAATAACCCCACACCATAATCCCCCTCCACCAAACTTTACTTGGCACAATGCAGTCAGGCAAGTACCGTTCTCCTGACAACCGCCAAACCCAGACTCGTCCATTGGCTTGCCAGAGAGAGAAGCGTGATCGGTCACTCCAGAGAACACGTCTCCACTGCTCTAGAGTCCAGTGGAGGCGTGCTTTACACTCGACGCTTTGCATTGCAATTGGTGATGTAAGGCTTGGATGCAGCTGCTCGGCCATGGAAACCCATTCCATGAAGCTCTCTACACACTGTTCTTGAGCTAATCGGTAGGCCATACGAAGTTTGGAGGTCTGTAGCTATTGACTCTGCCGAAAGTTGGCAACTTCTGCACAATGTGCGCCTCAGCATGCGCTGACCCCGCTCTGTGATTTTACGTGGGCTCCCACTTTGTGGCTGAGTTGCTGTTGTTCCCAATTGCTTCCACTTTGTTATAATACCACTAACAGTTGACTGTGGAATATTTAGTAGTGAGGACATTTCACGAATGGACAGGTGGCAACCTATCACAGTACCACGCTTGAATTCACTGAGCTGAGAGCGACCCATTCTTTCACAAATGTTTGTAGAAGCAGTCTGCATGCCTAGCTGCTTGATTTTATACACCTGTGACCATGGAAGTGTTTGGATCACCAGAATTCAATGATTTGGAGGGGTGTCACAATAATAATTTCACTTGAGTGACCTGTTTATTTTATATCTTGTAAAAGGGCCATAATAGGACCCTTTAAGATCACAAAACTCTGGACTTTTGGTAGTAGGATAGTTAACTCCACTAAAGGAGGTTCAGCATTTTCCCATTTGACTCCTATACTCTGGAATAGCCTCCCTGATAATGTTCAGGGCTCAGATACACTCTACTAGTTTAAACCTATTAAAGACATATCTCTTCAGCCAAGCATTCACATAGTGCATCTCATAACCTTGTACTCCAGTGCAGATCAGATGCACATGATTGTCTTTTAATTGAAATGTTATGACCAGCAGCTACGCTAATAATTCTCCGTTTCCTTTTCTGTTTGTACTTTGCTATGCCTCACCAGCTCTAGTTTCGATCCAACCTCTTACAAAGATTTCACATGACCCAACAACAGTGAAGAGATGACGCCAACCTCAGCAAGGACTCTGAATCAACATACACAACTGCCACATTTTCCACATATTGCAATCATTATGATCACATGTAATCATTGATTTAACATGCACATGGTTTTTGCTTAAATGAGTACATCAATAGCTATAACTGCATGATCTATATTGTCTTAGAACTGTACGTTTCTGCAATGTGGACATTTCTTAGTCCCTGAATATTCTAAACATGCATTTTCTGTAAAGCTACTTTGAAAGTGAAAACGCTATACAAATAAATGTGAATTTAATTACACCATTAAGAATTTACATATATATCCTGCGATGTTTAGAACACTGACAATCTGTAATAATATCCATGTTTCCAACTGCAAAACTTCAAGCAATGTTGAAACAGAAAATAGTTAAATAGATGAATATGCATGCATACATTCGAGTCTTTTACAGATCCATTAGACGTGGAGAGGCACTTAGCACCTGTTCTGTGAGCACATAAAAAGCTTCGCTTATGGAAAATAGTATATGCTATTGTGCAGCAGCCTAGTTCTGAGATCCACAGAACACAATGGACTCTTCTACACAATGGGCCAATTAAAATGGTTTGAAGGTACCAAGAATACATTTAGACCAAACAAAAGTCTATCTAACAGTCTGTTATATATGGAATTTATGAAGAAAAATAGCACTTTTAAATGTGTTGAGCTTATAAATCAACCCTATTGAACATTATACTGCTCTAATACTTTGTATCAATCGACTTTATTTGCTAGCATAGAGGTGGGTTTAAGATTAGTACCTGAACAACATTTTGAACCTATTATTGAATTTAAGGGTACTGTAAAAAAAAAAAAAGTTGAGAAACTTAAAAGTTTAAGGCAACCAGCTGCAGAATTATTTTTAGTTTTCTCAACTTATTTGTTTGAGTTATCTCAACTTTTTCATGTTAAATAGTTGAATAAACTTTAAAAGCTGAATTTGTCATACAAAACATAAGTTGGATCTTTTACAGTGTAGTTAATGATATGTGTGATAGGCTCAGGTTTAGGTTTTAGACTTTTTGACATGTCGTTCCAGGACTAACAACACAAGATATTGTTCAATGGAAATAGTCAGTCTCTATGTGCTGCAAGCATTTTAGCTGTTTTAGCAACTGTAACTTAACCAGATTTAGACACTGATTTTGACTGCTGTTATCCAACTACATGTTCTCTCTCCAAAAGCCCACCCACCAAAGCAAACCTGAACGCACAAAATGAATCACAGGGAGATAACATTTCAGATTGGCTATTTTTCTTTTCCTTTTTGCTGCGTACAGAACCTGTAGCTGTCAAAGAGACCAGTGTGTTTTCCCAGGAGACCTATTTCAGTGATAAGGAAGTGGAGACATTTTATGAGTGGTATTAAAAAAAAATGCGTACAGCACCTTTAACAGTCACTGACAGGCATCTCTGTCAGACATCCAGTTTTTGCTAATAATTCAGTGCTGTGAGACACATCAGATAATGTGCAGAAAGGCTGGACAGGCCCACAGAGCATTCACTTACATAACACCCTCATTAAAGCCTATACAGTGTATATATATATATAAATATATATCAGCTGCAATTATGGGATGTGCAAATATGCATAACACCCACTCTTCCAAGCCTCTTATTTAAATTAATTACTAAATCTCATTGATTCTACGTCTAAAAAAAACAACTATACAACTAAATGATCAGCAGAATTAAAGGTTTAGAGCACGTTCTAGCTAATGGACAAGCCAACAGGTCAGAAAATCAAGGTTAAAGTTTAGAGTGTGATGACACCATTGATTATTTGCACAGTGAGTAAAATAAAAAACTCAAACTCGAACAATCCCTCAACCCTCAGCTAATTGAAACGCACAAAGCAGCTCGCGCCTCTGTTGTTGGGCATATTAAACAGAAGCAGGTGTGTTGCTACAAATGAGTTAATGCACGACAGAGCGTGCCATTTATTTTAGAGTCAGTCATAAAAACCCTCATTGTTTTGCGTGTTTTTTTATTTTTTATTATTTAAAGTATGATGCTTAATCTTTTATATTTCCACCATTTTGTTTATTTGCCTGGAGCAAAAAGACATGCGATTTTGAAATGATTTCCTGGAAGGATAAAAAGTTTTAAAGGAACAGTACACCCATAAATTATAATTATTGGGTGAGGCATTGTCACTATTTATGTACTGTCATAACATCCCAAATCATTTGACTTTCTTTTATCCGTAGAACACAATAATATTTTTTAAAGAATATCCTAGCTGCTCTTTTCCATATAATGAAAGTGAATGGGGACTTGGACTGTAACACAGCAAAATGACAAAAAGGACCATAAAAGTGGTCCAAACAACATTTTTGTTATATAAAAAAAAGAACAAAGAGGCAAATTACAAACAATAGGACAGAAACGATAGAGATACAAGTGAAATAAACTATGTTTTTCAGGTACAGTATGGTTTTTTAACATATACTTTTATTTAACATCTTTTGTTGTTTGATTAACATTATTGACACGGACAGGTATTTTATGTTGCTGTCACTTTAACACAGAATGCATGGATATAATATACCAAGCATGACACAGGAGTCCTGAAAAGTGGCTTTTATGATCACCAAGGAAATAGAAATACAGGACAAAACATGATTTTTTCATAGTCTTATAGTCGGGACACTAAAAATAGATCTGAAATACATGACTGTACCAAAAATATTGTAATTTAAGTTTATATTTTTTGTAAAATCTTTTTTTAAAAAGGTGCATTGTGTAATATTTATGAGGATCTATTGATAGAAAGGCAATATAATATACATAACTATGTTTCCAGTGGTGTATAAAAACCGTGTGAATGAGCCATTTCTATCTACAAATGGGGTCACCATTTTGCGCCATCATGTTTCTACAGTAGCCCTATCCGGACAAACTGCTCTACACAGCACTATCTATTCTCTGCTGTCTCAGACGACGACATCTTTGTCCTGTGTCGGCCACCGTAGCTTCTCTATGTGCTTTGAAAAGGAGTGGTGAGCAGTTGCAATTTGCAACCTCACCACTACATGCCGCTAAAATTTACACAGTGTGCCTTTAAGGCTTGATAGCCCCAGTCCCCATTCACTTTCATAACATGGAAATTAGCAGCTAGGATATTCTTTAAATATTTTCCTTTTTGTGTTCTCGGAAGAAAGCAAGCAATATAGGCTTTGAGCAAAAAGCGGGTTAAGAAGGAATATAATTTTTTTGTGGAATGTTCCTTTATACACTGCTTTTGAAGGCTTGTTTAATGTGTTTTTTTATGCTCCGTTTGAAAGAAATGAACATCCACTGCCTTTGGATAGACTCATCAAGCGTCCCAGGGCAATTATTGTGGATGCGGCCCATTTGTATAGTACTGCATGCTTTCACCAAACCCTCTGAAAAAGATGCATGGTAATTTGTTCCAGAAACAAAGTGAAGTTGGCTAAAGTTCCACAGAAAACCTCACCGCACCTGATGGCAGTGAAGGCAGCTGGCTAATAGAGGCCAGAACCTCATAAGAAAGATGAAGCCGTGTTGTGCTTGAGCGGGATGCTTCAGGACTCTCAGAATGTGGTGCTACCACCTTGCACTTCTTCAACACCGCTGGGAATGATCTCATTGCTGAGTTGTAAAAAGAAGGGAGAGAATAACCTGGTGTGGTGATATCAGTGCGAACGAGGTCTATAATACCTGCAGAGAGATATCCGTTAGCATACACATCCATCACAGTGTCAGTGGCTCAAACTGAGGATAGAAAAAAGATCTTGTCAAAGCTTGTTTATTACATGTCACCCACCATGCTGATAAATTATACTGGTTATGTTTAAGAAGTACTTTAATATGACTTGGGGATTTGGGGGTTGGGGCTAGCATTAATGTTTTTCAAGGGGTTGATGAAACGAATCTAGTTATTTTTTTCTATTAGTTTTAAATCTTTTATTTCAATTTCTTTAAGTTATTTTCATTATTTTTAATGTTTTTTCAAAAAACTAAACATAAAAGTGACATAGCTGTCCTGATATCATAAAGAAAAAAAAGAAGAAAAAATTCACATTGATTAATGTTCTGGAAAAAATTTTAAAAGATTGTCCGCCAAATCAAAGTCACGTGGTGCAACAAACAAAAAACAGGAAATTATGTCATAGAGAGAACCCCTGCTGACCCCTGCAAACCCCTAAAATTTGTACATTTTCACATAATTTGAGCTTTTAACAACAAGGCTATTTAGGGTATAAAATGTCATGTGGTGCACCTCCCCAAAACCTTTGGATATACCCGCCTGATCTCAAGGCAATTCGTACATATTTTACAAGGTGGCTAATTTGTACAAATTTGTACGACCTCATTCATACGAATTTGTATGATTTTCCGTAATTGTACACATTCCACAAGTTGCCCCATTTTGTATAGCCTAGAAATCTAGATGCACCCCAGTGGCAGCAAATGTAATTTGCAGCCAGGGTCATCTAGCAACTCTCCGTTGACTTGCGAGCTTGAAAAAACAAAATCTAGTCAGGCCAATCATGTTGTTGGTGGGCGGGCTTAACATAATGATGGAAGAGTTGCGACGGTTCCACGTGAATTCCGTGCTACTTCCCTGCTAACAAAGAACGGCACAAGTCATTCTTAGAAAAGGAAGATGTTTTCTGAGTTTTGCCGACCAGATACAACAAAAGTTGAATCTATCAACTAGCTGGTGGGAAAATACATGGGACTCAGCCACAACCCACTTGTGATTGTTGTCGCACCACTCATGGTGCTCTGGTTGGTTGTATTGTGTGCAGAGGGAATTTGAAAGACAAACGTTTATCCCAACCTGCCAATGGTGTGTTCCCAGACCCAACAACTTGATCTGGGTTTGGCTTGTCAGGCTACAATTCATATGCATTTGTACGAATGACCTCCCAATTGGGCCCCTGCCCGTGAATTAAACCATAGAGAAATCTTAGAAAAAGTTATAAAGGTTTTTCAGAATCATATAAAGCAACATCATTTAAAAAAAGTGCTTTTCCATGTTTTCCAAACTGTATTTTTTTCACTATTAAGATTTTAATAGGACACACTTATATTTTTCATTAACCTTAATGCATTTAGGTACAAACATTTTAAATTCAACTTAAAGGTGCAGACAGCAATTTCTGAAAAAAGCTGTTGAAAGTGGATCGGACCGAGCACCACAACAAACTTGTAGCCAATCAGCTGTATGGGGTGTGTCCACTCATGATGGGGTAGGAGAGAGCGTGAGCAATAGGGAGATGTGAAGAAAGACTGTAGAAAGAGAGAATGCTGAGAGACATTACAAAAGAGAAACGCTCAGAGGAATATCGCTGGAAAAAGAAGGGTTAAGATCAGTCAAGAGCTTTAGGAACCGCATTAATATTAGAAAAGATTTCCAGCACTGGAGAGACAATCAGCGGGAAGGCCTGAAAACAGACGCCAAGGTTGCGTTGTTTCTGCTCTATACATGAGTAACATTGGTTTTGAGTGTGTGCTGATGGCAACTAAAAACGTACCTTTCATACAACTCTTGCTTGTATATACTCGTGTACTGTATGTTCAGTTTTTGTTATTCCATGTTCATTCGTCATCGTTGCTATACGTTTCGCTAAGATTTCTTTTGCATCACTTCTGCTATGATAAAGAGACATCCACTCTTGCATTGCGTGTTTGTGCATTTTGGGGGCGGAGCAGTGAAGGGAGGGGTGTGTTTGTTTGGGTTGATTTTAAATTTCCACAATGATTCTCAGGAATCACTTACTGCACCTTTAAATGTACAAAACTTTTTTATGACTAGAGTATAGTGTTTATAGGGTAAAATTCTGCTCATATGTTCTGAAAGTTACACATTTTCAGCAGCAAAAAAAGTCAATGGTGTATCAACTCTGTGGATCAATGTGATTGTGCCAATCTGTAGGTGTAATAGCTATGAGATACAAAAAAAGCTTAAAAATGTTATCTGTGATAAATTTGTGATCGATCGAAGTCAACAGCAATGCACTTTTCAGCCCCCATATTGTGTGTTTTTGGATCTTGATGGATGCCCAGTCCATTATTACAGATATTTACAAGGTGTAAGAGGAAAGTACAGCCAGTTCAGCCCTGCTGACATTACGCCTTTTATAGAACTAGAACTCCTCAGATATTTCTTGTTCACGGAGTCCAAAACATGAAACTTTACTAAAAACAAAAGCAATAAGTAGAAATCTAAACTCCATGAGAAAACCAATAGCTTAAACCAACCTAAGCTGGTTCCAGCAAACCAGGCTGGTTTAAGATGGATATTTAATCAGGGATGCATTTGAAAAATCTGCATCCTTCATCTTAAAATGCTCTTAAGTAAGCACTAAATAATGCTGAAGGGAGTAAACTGATAAAGTCTGGCACCAAATAACTGGAGTGTGTTTGTGAGCTAGAGTCATGTGTGTTTAAGGTGTGGGCTGATATTGTGATTTTCCCACCGGTACGTCAGCATTTTTAATCTGTCCGCAGCAAGGAGGCTTTTAACAGTTTCATTGACTTGAAAATAATAGAGTTGAGTTGTTCAAACCTATTTGTATGGAAGCTTGCTTCGACCTTGGAATAAAAAATATATACCCCCCCACACCACACACACACAATTGTGAGTTTACATCTCGCAATTCAGACTTCATAACTCGCAATCCTTCGGATGAGACGTTAAACCAAGTTCCTGACTCTCTGTGGTCATTAAAAATCCCAGGATGTCCTTCAATAAAGAGTAAGGGTGTAACCCGAGCATCCTGTCCAAATTTGCCCATTGGCCTCTGTACATCATGACCTCCTAATCATCATATATATATGGGGATGATTAGGAGTATATATATATATATATACGATTGGCTTCATCACTCTGTCTCCTCTCCACCAATCAGCTGGTGTGTGGAGGGCATTCTGGCGCAATATGGCAGACATCGCATCATCCAGGTGGATGCTGCACATTGGTGGTGGTTGAGGAGATTCCCCCCTTCTAAATCTAAAGCACTTTGAGTGCCCTGAAAAGCGCTATATAAATGTAACAAATTATTATTATTATTAATTGTGATTGTACAAATCTGACTTTTTTATGGCAATTTTATATATATAGATATATAGATATAAAAAGATATATACATTTGCAATTCTGAAGTGGAATACAAATACCTTTTTAATACAAATAACTTTTTAATTTTTTTCTATTCTGTGGAGCAAAACAAGCGTACATATATTTGTCCTTGCTATGCCTATACATAAAAATGAACATCCTGTGGAAAACAATGCGTAGAATAAACATGGCTGTTTTTTGTTTTTTTTCCTTTTAGACATTTAGTCACACATGCTAAAGTTTGGGGGAAATGAGTTTTAACTGGTTCTTATTTTGTTAAAAATGACACTTGGCAACAAAAGTAATGATGATGAATATTGACCGGGTCTCTTGAAAAACGTACAACATCCCCACAAGCATATTTTAAAGTAATTTTCTTGCCATTCATAGAGGCACACATTATTCAGCCAGAATTCAAAACAAAGACAAACAATCGCTCAAAATGCAATTTACAGCTATTTACCTGTCATCAAAAAGCTTTTATATACATGTTTGAAAAGTCCATTTGATGCAAGGTCTTTATCGTTCCCTGCCCATATTCGCATATAAAAAGCAAGTGACATTCACAGAAGTCAAAAGGTAGAAGACAAAGCAAATGAATTGCTCTTGAAAATATGCTTGAGCAAAAACAAATCTTGCTATGCTAAAGACTTGCTGATTTCCTCTAAGAAAAAAAAAGAAAGAAAAGCGGCAGACATACAAATCAGTGCAGAGATAAGGGCCAAATGACCTTAAAAATAATTAAAAACCTTGTTTTAATCTGAATTGTGATTAAACAGACTGGCCGCTTATCCTTTCTTATAAAGTACCACTGATAAACAAGTCCGCAGATTATAATGCCACTCAGAAGCTAATCTTTACGCAAAAGGTGAATTGTAAAACACATTTTGTGCTTGCAACAGCGCACCAATTTAGAGAATGAGCCTTTACCTCTGAAAGATTTTTTCAGTGAGCTAACAGACAGGCAAATGTCTGTGAGAATCTGTAGGTGCAGCTGTGTTTAACAAACAATGCATCTGTTGTTTGATATGCTCTGCTTATCAAAATGAGTCCGATATTAATTCTCGTGGCACAGCGGAGGAGCAAACAGCAGGATTTTTTTTAACCGGTTATGAATGTTAGTCAGGCGGAATATTACTGTAATGTGTAAATCTCTGTTCTTCCCATGGCCATACATGTAGGAAGCTTCGAGACGGTGATGAGACAGATGGGAAGGTATCGAGAGAGTGAGACAAGATAGTCTTTTTTTTGTGGTTATATCTTATCTGAGAATGAAAGCTATGTATGGAGGATGGTGAGCCTCCAGATGAGAAACAGCTGCAATGGATCCCAGTTCTTATTGATGTAATATTAGTTTTAAGTAAAGATGCTTTACACACACACACACACACACGAAAAAAAACACACACAAAAAAACTGTGTAGACTAATAGACTACAATTAAACTACCAATGAATAAATGAATGCTGCTTTATCTTGACACTTCAGATTTTTCCCTTTTCCTCCTTGGTAAAGTATTGGGACAGCCCTCCAAACCATTGAATTCAGGTGTTCCAATCACTTCCATGACCACAGGTATATAAAATCAAGCATCTAGGCATGCAGACTGCTTCTCTTTGTGAAAGAATGGGTCACTCTCAGGAGCTCAGTGAATTGCTGAGGGTCAGCGCATGCTGAGGTGCAGATTGTGCAGAAGTCGGCAACTTTCTGCAATAGCTACAGACCTCCAAATTTCACATGGCCTTCAGATTAGCTCAAGAACAGTGTGTAGAGAGCTTCATGGAATGGGTTTCCATGGCCGAGCAGCTGCATACAAGTGCAATGCAAAGCATCTGATGCAGTGGTGTAAAGCACGCCTCCACTGGAGAGCAGTTCCAATCACGCTTCTCTCTGGCAATCCAATGGACGAGTCTAGGTTTGAAGGTTGCCAGGAGAACAGCCTGCCTTCACTTGCCTGACTGTATTGTGCCAAGTGTAAAGTTTGGTGGAGGGGGGATTATGGTGTGGGTTGTTTTTCAGTGGTTGGACTTGGCCCCTTAGATCCAGTGAAAGGAACACTTAATGCTTCAGGATACCAGGACATTTTGTACAATTTCATGCTCACTTTCAAGTTTGGGGATGGCCCTTTCCTGTTCCAACATGACTGCCCACCAGTGCACAAAGCAAGGTCCATAAAGACATGGATAAGCGAGTTCTCTGTGAAGGAACTTGACTGGACTGCACAGAGTCCCCTGACCTCAACCCGATAGAACACCTTTGGGATGAATTAGAGCGGAGACTGCGCGCCAGTCATTTTCGTCCAACATCAGTGCCGGACCTCACAAAAAGAAAAGTCAACATTGTGGAAAGCCTTCCCAGAAGAGTTGAAGTTGTTATAGCAGCAAAGGGTGGGTCAACTCCATATTAAACCCTACGGATTAAGAATGGGATGTTATTCAAGTTAATTTGCATGTAAAGGCAGGCATCCCAAAACTTTTGGCAATATAGTGTATATTTGCTGAACATGTTGGAAATGACAAAGTGTATTCAGTTTATTAAATGAAACATTTTGTAATAAAATGTCCATGGTTAAAATTTTCAAAGGGGACCTATTATGCAAAACTCATTTTTACATGGTGTTAAATGTAAGTCGGCAGTATACACAGCCACCCTATAATGGTAGAAATCCACCACTCCTCTTTTTTAAAATCCACATAAATCATAAACAGTGTCTCTGATCAAGCCATTTGCATATTCTAGTAATGTGACATTTCACATTGTACAGACCCCGCCCACGACTGCTGACAGACCCGGCCTGAGTGAGCTGTACACAGTCCACCATGTTTATCTCATTTAACAGCAGCATTCAAGTAAGAAATGTATTCTTATTAAAGCTACTAAAGTTATTCAGTCAATAGCAGTGAATGATTTTCTTGTTTGATTCATATTAACAGCATATACAGCAGCAGGTACTGAATATTACGCTGCTTTTGCTTTAATACACCGATCTAATATACACATATTTCCATGCTGTTTACTTTCACACACATAACTGACTGTGTTTATGTGAACTTTCTGTGTGTTTGACATAACCTTGTGTGTATTTGACAGTTTTAGACAAAAGACATGAAAGAGAACTTGGTTAAATACTCACAAGACGCGCAATATGACAGCGCAATATTTAGCAGGAGCGATCGTGCTGGGAAGAAAACATGTTTTTCCTTCCACTTAATGAGATATTTAGTCATTGAGTGTGATTACTAACTAATGGTTCTCTTCAATGATTGGTCATGTTACCTTTTTAAATGTGATGGAGTTTGAGTAATATGTATATGCCTGATGAAGGTCATGAGACCCAAACGTTGCTTATAAAAGTTTTTTTTGCAAGTATTGATAGTGTGCGGTATTTCCTTTTATTTGTTGAGATTTTTGGTTATCCTCTTTCCTACGCACCTATCTATTATCGGTGTGCGATGGTAATTGTGTATTAATTTCCTTCCACTTAAAAATGGGTATTTACAACATGGTGTAATAAATGATCTGTGAGGTATTTTGAGATTCAATTTCACAAACACAATCTGGTGACACCTGAGACTTATCATTTAGAAAAAATAGGCATAATAGGTCCCCTTTAAAAATGTGATGTGGTCTTCAGCAATCAATCAATCAATACAATCAATTGATCAATAATACAAAATAATAATAATAATAATAATAATAATAATAATAATAATAATAATAATAATAATAATAAAATAAAATACTCACCTGGATTTATGCTGCAGCAAAACATAAGAAGTTAAAAACATCTTAATTTCTTACAGTAACTGCCTGAGTGTAAAACAGGAGGTATACCAATTAACTTGAACATTTGTCCTGCCTTGAAAAATGAAGTTAAATATAGCTGCAAATGCAATGTTATTTTCTCTTTTCTGTGGAAGACAAAATGAGAAATTTAGCAAAATGTTGATGCTCTTTCATATTGTGAAAGTGAATGGTGACTATGGGGCTCCATATGAATTGATCATTTTGAACTCTTCTAAAGTCATCGTGACACGTATTTAATGTATATTTTCAATGCACAACTATGAATTTGGATTGGAATACAGTGCACCATTTATTATCATTATATGACAAATATCTAATTTAGCATTCTAGTGGGTTTGCAATCATATGGGTTGAAACAACAGGTTTCAGTAGTTCTTGGTGGGATTCAAATGATACGATGGTCCAGATAAAAAAGAGCAAATAGACAATATAAACAAATAAAACCAATTAGCTTAAAAGTGTTTACTAAAAGGTGCTCTTGATTAAATATTAAAGACCATTTGCTGACAGTGAGAGAACAAAAGGGAAAAGCTCTCAGGCAGAAATGTAAGAAAATATTTAAAGAAAAAAAAAAAAAACATGAGTTGTGTCCCAAATGACTCACTCACTATGTACTTCTACATTTTGTACTGAACAGTGTAGTGTACATTTCATATAAGGTGACAGTTGAGTACATGAAGTATCCAACATTTTTGAAGTGCATCATCCAGGTAAAGGAATTTGGAATTTTCAGTTTGAACACATTAACACTATTTACACTGCAAAACATCATAGAATAGTGCACAAGTACGTGAATTGGGACGCACCTTAGGATTCATCACAGTTTCCAAGTTACATGATATCTCAATCTGTGCCTCCACACTCTAGAGGAAATGAACACAGATTTACTGTGTGTTGATACTGAAAGTCATTCTTCACATGTACAGAAATTCATATTGGCACATGTACGCAGACATAATCTCAGCCTGTTGCTGGAATGCGACTGATATGTTCGCTGCAATTTTCCACAGTAATCATTTCACATTGTCGGTGGGGGGCGGGTGGGGGTTAAAAGCACTCAGGACTCTATATTAGATTCTGGAATCTGAATAACCTAGATGGCAGTCTAAATAGCTGATTTCAAGGAAGGATGTCTTTCAGCAAGTCTTCTCTTCTTTTATGCGCATCACCTGATAAATAACCTGCCAAAATACATCAAGGGAGAAAGTGCCTCTCAAAACAAGCAAACAAATTATTTAGATGAGATAATGAACAACAAGACAAGACAAGACAAGACAACACAAATATTAAGAAATATGACATTGAATAATCACTTTTCCAAAGAAACATCAGCCGATAAAGCAAGTTAAAAAATAAATAAATAATACTTTTATTCAGAAAGGCTACAATCAAGTGATTAAAAGTGACATTAACATGATTTCTGAGGGTTCATGTGACACTAGAGACTGGAGTAATGTCTGCTGCTTTAAAAAATATTTTTATAATATTTCACAATAATACTGTATTTACTGTAGTTTTTATGCTGCCTTGGTGACCAATTGAACAATTCATACAGTCGATTATTTTAAGTCTCAACCTCATGGCCCTAACTGAGACATGGATCAAACTGGAGGACATTGCCACTCCTGCAACCCTCTCTACTAATTTTCCCACACCCCTCATCCATGAGGTACTGGTTTGCTTATCTCAAACGAATGGAACTTTAATCCTTTATCCTCTCTATCTGGCAACAGCTCATTTGAATCATACTCACCCTGTTAAAATCTACTTTGTAGGGGTTTATCATCCCCCAAGTCAACTGGGTAACTTCTTGGAGGAGTTGGATGTGTTACTCACTAACTTCCCGGAGGACAGTACTCCTCTGGTACTACTAGGCGACTTCAACTTCAATCCACCTTGTAAAACACCAGGCTGCAGACCTCTTTTGACCTTACGCGAGGGTCTACTATGACTACACACAAGTCAGGTAACCAATTGGGCCTTGTCTCCGCATGCTACTGCTCCACAGACAGCACTTTAGACAACCTTTCCCACAGCATTTAAGCAGGCTCAGGTAAACCCACTGCTTAAGAAACCCTCTCTAAATCCAGGACTTTTGGAAAACTACAGACCGGTATCCCTTCTTCCTTTCATTGCAAAGACACTTGAGCGAGTTCAACCAACTCTCAATGTTTCTTGCACAGAACAACCACCTGGACAACAACCAGTCCGGCTTCAAAAGCGGCCACTCAACTTAGACTGCCCTGCTCTCGGTTACTGAAGCACTGAGACTGGCAAGAGCAGCTTCCAAAACCACAGTACTCATCTGGCTGGATCTGTCTGCTGCTTTTGACACAGCCAACTATCAAGATCCCCATATCAACATTAATGAAGATGGGCATCTCAGGAACTGCACTCCAGAGGTTCAAGTCTTATCTCTGGCTAGATGTTTTGACTTAGGCACATCACACCTCCACAACACCCTGAAGGACCTGCCTCCTTCAGGGTGTTGTGGAGGGGTGATGTGTCTAAGTCAAAACATCTAGCTTGGGTTCCTCAGAGTTCAGTGCTAAGACCACTTCTCTTCTCCATCTGTCATCCTTAGGATTTATCATCCAGAAACATGGCTTTTCTTATCACCGCTATGCTGAGGACACTCAACTCTACTTCTCATTTCAACCAGATGATCCTACATTATTGCAGCCTGCCAGACAGACATTTCTGGCTAGATGAAGCACCATCACCTTCAACTCAACTGCTTGTGGTCTCAACCAGCACAGCACTTCATCACAATTTCTCCATTCAGCTAGGCTCATCAACCATAACTCCTTCCAGGACAGCCAGGAACCATGGAGTTGTGATTGATAATCAGTTAAACTGCATTGACCAGAGCTTGAAGTGGAAAAAATAAAGTGCCGGTACTCACCAAAGGGGGCAGGGCTTTGTTAGGGGCGTAGTTATGGGGGATTGTTTAGTCAATTCAAGAAGGTCCATATTTTAAAGCTCTTTTTAACTTGTAGCCTTACAACTAACATAATGTTCTTGTAATTGTTTAACTATAGCCTTTGTTACAATTAGGGTTTATTTACAAAGCGAGATCATTGACAGCTCCTCGTTACCATCCAGGCTAATGTTAACTTTCTTTTTTCTAATCAAATAGCAACACAGTTAGAAACTCTCTTTTCATCAGTCATTTTATTGGCAGTTTTAGCTCATGTTCAACTTTCTCTGTAGTGTTTTACTACATTCTCAATACAATTCAAATGGGACGCACATTTTATCATAAGCACCACGTACAAATGGCTCATGCAAATCTTTGTTTATAGCCTTCGTGCTGCAGAGCCAGGCGAAAGTATAAACAAGGCACTACGCACCTACAGTAATTTGCGCGCCACTTAATTAAACAATTGGGCGTCTGTTTTAAAGGCGAGAAGTAGCACTACACAAGAAAAGGTGCAGGTAAGGATTAAAACAGATGAGCAAATGAGCATAACGTTACGCTAAAACGCTGGGCGCACGGAGAGGTGGCGGTACATTCAAAAGAGCTATATTTGAAAGTGGCGGTACTGAGTACCTGCGTGTACCGGCCCACTTAAAGCACTGCCATTGACCATATTACTGCCAGGTCCTGCAGATTTGCGTTATACAACATTAGGATGATTGGACCCTTCCTATCAGAACAGGTCACACAACTCCTGGTCCAAGCTCTTGTTCTCTACAGACTGGACTATTGTAATGCTCTTCTAGCAGGCCTTCTGGCGTGCACTTTCAAACCCTTGCAGCTGATCCAGAATGCAGCAGCGAGGGTGGTCTTCAATGAGCCGAAGAAAGCCCACGTCACACCTCTCTTCATCAGTTTGCACTGGCTGCCAATAGCCGCTCGCATCAAATTCAAGGCACTAGTGATTGCCTACAAATCAACCAAAGGCTCTGCATCTATATACCTAAACTCGCTTGTTCAGACTTATGCACCCTCCAGAAGCTTGCATTCTGCAAGTGAACGACGCCTTGAAGTGCCATCCTAAAGAGGCACAAAATCACTCCACTGACCTTTTCCTGGACCTTTCCCACCTGGTGGAACTACCTGCCAATCTCAATTTGAGCAGCCGAGTCTATATCCATTTTCTGAAAACATCTAAAGAAGTATCTTTTCCAGCAGCACCTGACCAATTAAGACCAGCATTTAACTATTCTATACATTTTTCTTTTTATAAAAAACAAAACAAAAAAAGAAACAACATGTGTTCTGTGCTAGACAAACAGAGACTTGTTACCGCACTTGCATGTTGTTTCCACTTGTTTGTCTGATTGCTTCCATTGCTATCCTTATTTGTAAGTCGCTTTGGATAAAAGCGTCTGCTAAATGATTAGATGTAAATGTTAAATATAAATAAAGAGAACCATTTACTTAATTCCTGAAGGAATCAGCAGTTTGAACAAATCGAATTAATGAATGACTCAATGACCCATTTAGATATTTACCACCACCTACTTGCAGTTTTAGTTTCTTATTCAAAACACTTCATTTAAAAAAAAAGTTTAGGAGTAATAAATTCTATGTTAAATCAACACAAATATTTCTTTCTAAAGCTACTTTTTGTTAGCTACTACTATTGTATGCTTTTTTTCATTTAACTATTATCTGTTATCAATGGAGGTGGGGCCTCCATGGATCGGACTTGTTTGTACAGAACATCCCAAAGATGCTTGATTGGATTGAGATCTGGGGAATTTGGAGGCCATGTCAACACCTCAAACTTGTTGTTTTGCTCCTCAAACCATGAACCATTTTTGCTTTCTGTTGCTCATGTGTCCACTGTTGGTGCTTTCGGCAGTGGACAGGGGTCAGCATGGGCACCCTGACTGGTCTGTAGCTATGCAGCCCCATACGCAACAAACTGCGATGCACTTGGTATTCTGACACCTTTCTATCAGAACCAGCATTAACTTTTTGAGCAATTTGAGCTACAGTAGCTTGTCTGTTTGATCGGACCACACGGGCCAGCCTTTGCGCCCCACGTGCATCAATGAGCCTTGGCCACCCATGACCCTGTCGCCTGGTTAACCACTGTTCCTTCCTTGAACCACTTTTGATAGATACTGACCACTGCAGACCAGGAACACCCCACAACAGCTGCAGCTTTGAAAATTGTCTGACCGAGTCGTCTAGCCATCACAATTTGTCCCTAGTCAAACTTGCTCAAATCCTTATGCTTGCCCATTTATCCTGCTTCTAACACATCAACTTTGAGGACAAAATGTTCACTTGATGCCTAATATATCCCACCCACTAACAGGTGCCGTGATGAAGAGATAATCAGTGTTTTTCACTTCACATTTTGCAACTTTGAGAGAGAGAGAGAGAGAGAGAGAGAGAGAGAGAGAGAGAGAGAGAGAGAGAGAGAGAGAGAGAGAGAGAGAGAGAGAGAGAGAGAGAGAAAATGCCTTATTCCTACTTATTTCAGGATACCACTGGAACTGATACTGTATATTAACAGCTTTATAAAAATAAATTGCCATGGATCCAGTACCTCGGAGGCTAATGTACAGCTTTGTATAGGTGTAACTTACTGCTGAAAACAGCATGTTTTCCACAGGTATCAAAATCTATAAATTCTGATCCCTCACTCTGCTTTCACACTGAAAAAATGTCAACATTGATGATAATGACGACAGCTGAGTCAATAGTGCTACATATTTTTTGAGGTGCAGGCATTTTCCCCCTCCGTTTCAGCCTTACATAAGAGAAAAATAAGTGATTGGGGAAAAATAATGCAAACATTAATGAAAATGGGAAAGCAAAGAGGGAGGCCACCAACAGAGCAAAATTGCATTGCACTTACCTGCCTATTATTGGAGTGATTTGACTTAATAGTGAAGGCCATTAAGGATCATCTACTGTGTCATTATTTTTTCTCTCATAACACTATGCCCTTGGAGTGATGACCCTGCCAACCAGTCCTGTTACCATGACAACATATTCTGAAAGTGATTTGTTTTCCACATAGAAGGCAAATGTAACATAAGGCAATGCTAGAAATACCAGGAAATTAGACTCTTGGAGAAAACGAATCTGACACTGGAAGTAGAAAATCCACTCTGCCCACAAATGCAGCACTTTAATTGCTGTTACACTACAGCTGTCATCTATTATAGTCAGGATATCGGTACAGGGACCCGTAGGGGCCGCCCAGGACCAGTTTTAGGACACCATCTATTTAAAGCAACCCATTAGACGCTGTCTAGATCAGTAAACGGGTCTCTCCGGTAGTACGGAAATGGCCTACGGTCAAATTCCTGGTCCTCAATCAGATTAGCAGTAGACTGTGTCGACGACAGCCGAAAACGACGGTCCGGTTGTCCGTGTTCTCCACAAGGACACTGAGCAAGTCACCTTGGTGCATCGAGAGAGAAATGATGATATAAATATTCTGGAGACAGTCACTCATTAAAAACACACTGATTGCTCAATTAACTTTTGTTCAAGCCACACAACTGCGCTTCCCCACTGCTGTGTTAAAAAAATTATCACTTTAATTATCACTCAAAACTTCTGATGCATTTTGGAGTCATAATAAATAATTTAAACTAAAAATGTTCATGCCAGCCCAGAAAATAAAACGGCACTAACAATTATCCTTGCATTCATTAACCAATATAAATTTGCAACTTGGCAAACCGGCAATATTTTTAATTCTTTGTATGTTAACACAATCTTGACTAGATTAAAAGTTAAACTTTAGCTGAAACTCACTTCAAATACAGCTGAAGTGAATGAAAAGTAACCAATGAGCCCAAGATGAGGGATTATTCCACTATACGCTCTGTTTCAAACCAATATCGCCTGGTTTTTGGGTGCATCTTGGTCCCTGATTAATGATGGAGTTGAGTAAATGCTTGAAATGGTGTTCGAAACACAGTGTTCCCTAGATAATGTCACATACAAATCTCCTTAAAAAATTCCCATACAAAAAAACTTACTTTTACATACTATGGTACTGAAAAGACATGTTCACACCAATAACTACAGTATAATGATAACAATAAAGATATAGTTCTAAAATTCATTCTAAAAACACTGCTTAAAATAAATAAATAAATAAAAATCCTCACAGTATATCAGTTCTCAGTGGATCAGTTTTACTTGCTTTGGTGCAAAAGAAAGTGACAAAAGGTGCACTGGAGAGGCAACCCCAAAAAGGGAATGATTTTGCAGTAGTGGCTATATACAATTGCCATCTTTTATTCTTCCTGACGTCCTGAGTCGCTTTGTCTTTAGTTTTGTGTTTTGTTAGGGTCCTTGTCACTGTCTGTAGCATGAGGCGGTACCTGCAACCCAATCAGGTTGAACAGGCAGTCCTGCTCCACTAGATCCATGCACATCCATGAGTGCCATCGCAAGGAGGTTTGGTGTATCTTCCAGCACAGTTTCAAGACATGGGGGAGATACCGGGAGACAGGCCGTTACACAAGGAGAGCTGGACAGGGACGTAGAAGGGCAACAATCCAGCAGCAGGGCCGGTATCTACTCCTTTGTGTGAGGAGGAACAGGAAGAGCCCTACAAAATGATCTCCAGAAGGGTACTGGTGTGCATGTTTCTGACCAAACTGTCAGAAACACACTTCATGAGGGTGGCATGAGGGCCTGACGTCCTCTAGTGGGACCTGTGCTCACAGCTCAGCATCCTGATTGGCATTTGCCAGAGAACATCAGAATTCAAGTCCATCATCTTCACGGATAAGAGAAGGTTCACACTGAGCACGTGTGACAGACTTGGAAGAGTCTGGAGATGCCGTGGGGATTGTTATGATGCGTTTGGCAATGTGTAGGTAGTTTTTAGATGACGAAGGCATTGATGCCATTGACTGGCCCTCATGTTTCCCAGGCCTGAAGCCAATTGATTACCTCTGAAACATTGTGTATCAGAGCATCCGAAGCAGCCAAGTAGCACCAAGTAGCATCACAGACTGTCCAGGAGCTCACTGATTCCTTGATCCAGATGTTGTCATGAGTGCATACATGCATGTGGGGGCCATACACACTACTGACTAACATTATAAGCTGCAGTGATTCAATTTATGCAAGTTGGATCAGCCTGCAACTTCAGTTTTTTGGTAAGATTTTGAATCCAGCCCTCAGTGTGTTTCCATTGACTGTTGTCACATAATTTTGCTCTTAACAAATTATAGAATGTATATCAATAAAAATGTTCAAAATGAATATTTCGTTCATTGAGATCCAATGTGTGATTTAAGTGTTCCCTTAATTTTTTTGAGCAACGTATAAAAAAGCATACTATAACGATAACAGTACAGTGAAAATATAGTCACTGTATAGTCACAAATATAGAAAATATAGTCACTTTAAAAAATATATTTTCACCTGATGAACAATAACAACAGAGATGGGCTGCATACGAAATACCATACTTCCCTACTATATATCATGCGAAAAACAGTATGTGACAACAGCAGAAACTCAAAGTATTCATGACAAAAAGAGATGACAAAAAGTCAGTTTTATGAGTACTGTGAATGTCTGTATTCACAGCACTCATAAAAGAGTAGGCAAAAAGTACCCAGATGAACTACTTCAGATTCTGAAGTGTGAATACGATTGTAATGTACTGCTCAGAAAGGCAGGTAGAGGATCCAAGCACAGTTTTATTGAAAGGTTAATCCACAATCGTAGTCAAGAGATCAGGCAAGGTCAAAACACAGACAGGCAGTCCAAACAAACAAACGCAATGAGGCAGGGAACACAGGCAAAAGAGTAAAAAATAATCGAAAAACCAGATGCCGTGAACGCTGGGAGAACACTCAGTATTGCAGCGTTACACTAAACAAGACTTTGCTGTGAATGACAGAGTTAGCATGGTTTATATAGGTTGGCTAATGAGGTTAATGAGACACAGCTGAAAACAATCATGGCTGATGAGTCCGGGCAAAGGATTATAGGAAATGTAGTCTGAGATGTATTGGCAATAGTCCATAGAGGAGTGCCCTCTGGTGGTGATCACTCTCACTGGTGATCGTAACAACAATGGACACTTTACTGTCCCATGTGAATGGCAGTGAAGCGACGCAACTGAAGCTGGTACGTCACATGATGATGACAACAAGGCGAATGTAGTACGTATGGATTGCATTCGTACTACACACATTCATACTATATAGAAGGTACTTTTTTACTTTTCAAATAAATACCTACTCAAGGGAGTATGCGATTTTGATGGGCTGTGCCCAAGAACGTTGGCAGTTGACTTGTTGCCTCGCTGCCTTATCAGACAATGACTTTGTAGGCAGTGTTTGCACACAAACCTCACCTTATTTCGGATTCTTAGGCAGCTTAATGGTTTAATGATCTACAGTAAAATAGAGCTTAAACATTTAACTACAAGATACTACCCCCTCCCCAACCCCACATACACACACACACACACACACACACACACACACACACACACACACACACACACACACACACACACACACACACACACACACACACACACACACACACACACACACACACACACACACACACACACACACACACACACACACACACACACCAAATCACATAAGTAAATCACATACACATACAAAAATTTAACTGGCAGACCAGTAACGATGCCAGTATTCATCTAAAAACTTATTGGCCACCCATGAAGTTGATACACTACTCATGTTGCGACTATCACTGAGCCCCCACGCGGATTGTTGGGAATGAGATGAGGCAGTTGTTTTGCTTCCTCTATCTGAAGTCTTCACGCTTCTCTTCGGCGTATTATGACAGCGCATTGTGCCACACGGATAATGGAGTGGAACGCTACTTCCAGACCACTCGCTGTAATGGAAGCCCAGTCACAATGATTAATGCGCTATTCACCATGAACTCAACGTTTTTAGAAGCTTGTCAATTCTTCTGGGCTGCCACCGAACAAACATAACAAATGCTTCAGCTTTCCCTCATTAAAATGCAAATGCGTTTACTCTGTTGTTGATTTTTAAGCAACACATAGAAGTACTTGCACTATTTAAATGAAAACAGATGTGACTAACTTGTTGTAGCTGCCATCATACCTGCATATCAACCACACAGTTTTGCATAATTTTTAGAATAATGAATATATTAAAGACCTTCCAGCATACTGTATAGGCCTATAAATACAAAAAGCCCATAAATGAGATGATTGTTATATAATTATGTATATGATATTAATGAAAGTGTTTAGTCACTTAAAATTCAAAATGGCATTTTTTTGGGCATCACAGCAAACAGTACAGTATTGCCAAATATTGTACACTACTATTCAAACATTTGGTTCAGTAAGATGTTTGTTGATGTTGTTGCTGTTGAAAAAATAAATGTGTTCAGCAAGATCAAATTAAACTAATCAAAAGTGACAGCCAAACAAAGATGTTAGAACATGCTGATCTTCTGAATTCATCAAAGAATCTTGAAAAAAAAATATTGATAATAATGCAAAATGTTTTTTGAGCAACAAATCAGCATATTAGAATGATTTCTGAAGAATCATGTGACAGTAGTATTGAGTTCTGATGCTGAAAATGCAGCTTTACCAGCAGCACAGTAATAAATTACATTAAAATATACAGTATTAAAATGGAAAACAGTGATTTTAATTTGTAATTTCACAATAATTTTGCTTTTACTGTATTTTTGGTCACGTAAATGTAGCAGCCTTGGTGAGCTAAAATCTTACCAACCTCAAATTCTGAACTTAGAATTATATACATGAAATCTGTCATAAATAAAGGGTTACTTCAGTGATTAGCATTATGCTTTGTATCAGTAGAAACCAGGTAGTATATTTAAATGATCGTGCTTCCCCCCTCATATCCCCCTGAGAAGAGAGTTATGCATTTTAAGTCTGGAAAAAAGTGCGGAGCAAAACGAGTGTTTTAACTTTGCAGTGAATTCCTATTAAAGCTTCCATAGGCGTGAACTTGTCAGGCTATCACCAGACCAAGCTCAATTTAAAATTGAACATTGGTCTGGGGAGTCTGCTATGTACTTTCTACTGCACAAGAGGTGTGATAAATGAGCATTACTCGAATGACTCTGTATGCAATTGGGTATTCCTTCAACCAATCACACCACAAGAGGTGTGATCAACAGGCAATGACCCATCGCTTCTCTATCTGTCATCGTGTTAAACCTGCCAATAGCGCCAGGTGGATAAGCCAGTCTGTGATTGGTTCCCACAAAAGTGTAACAGAAGCAGTAGAAATTAATGTATCAGGCTGGATTTGCAAATGCATTTTGTCTCAGTGCATGCATTGTTTTAGTTTGGCAGGGTCGCATATCTCTGATATCTCTGCGCCCAAGTGGCAGTGCTTCGCCTGTGCTTCCCCATAATATAGTCCCAAGTCATTATCTGCCTATGAAATCACCTAGTCTTAATCTACATTGCTATTTGTATTCATTGTGAATACGCGACCCTGCCAAACTAAAACAATGCATGCACAAAGACAAAAATGCCTTTGCCCACCTATCTAAATGTAGGAAAGATGTTGAATAAGCCCTATTTCTAAAAACAATGGAGTGTTCCTTTAAAATAAAAACATAACTACTCAAACACTGAAAAAAAATCACTCCCCAAAAAATGGCTCAACCTAGGATTTGGGTTGAAAAAATAACCCAAGATTTTTACAACTAAAAATATTAAAAGTTCTATACTTTAAACACAATAAGTGAACACATCCATACACACCATAACCGATATCTTATAGCAGTTTATACTACAGGCCTATATTGTATTTTTTTTTGGATTTTACATTGAGGTTTCCGTACCAGGTGGACAAACCATACCTAATGACACTTTCTAATACAAGAGCAACATACTTTTTCTATCAACACCATAAAACCACAATCTATCTAAAAACAATAAATAATAATAATAATACAGCAACACTCCATATATTCTCAATAGTTTGTTCCTGGCAGACTCTTTTATGTGTAAAATTCTAAACTATTTAAAGGCCTCCATTTCTGAGAAGAAAAAGCAAGTATACCTTAGCTTTTTTCCGCTAAAACTGCTGAATGAATATTTGCATTCCATTCCAAACACAGACTCACAGATAAACTACAACCTGAAATTTGACTGCCACTCTCTCTGAAAAAACTAAACAAAAAAAAAAAAACTCTTTACTGCATACCATCCATAGACTTAGTGTAAAGAGATTTGCTGTGCAGTTTTTCTTATCATTTGAAGAAGAAAACCCTATATTTTCAGCTTTAGGCACTTCAGTAATTGACATTTACAACAATCTAAAAGTAAATCATTCACACACGCAGGGGCATGCACAATTCATGTCATTATTTTAAGAAATTAGGGATTAACTAATGATTTAATCTGGAATAACCTAAACATATATAGACGTGAACAGAATACATGTAGACACTACAAGTATGAATGAACAGTATTTCTGAAATGCAATATAACACCCAGATTTGACTAGTTCATTCTCCAGCTGAATGTTCTATTAGCAACTCTTTACCCTGTGATATGAAACAATTGCATGAACCGATCTCTCATATACCTCAAGACACATGATTACATCACTGTATTAATATCTTGTCTGTGCTGCCAAATTATGCCATCCTTGAAGGGAATTTTTATTGCTCAAAGGTTGTTCTTTCTTCCTTTTCCCCAGGAGTAATAAAAATAAGCACCAAAGAGAAAACTATTGTCATACAGTAGGACTATAGAGGTGATAATGCTATTGTGGATAGCATAGCTCAGATTATTTGATTTTGAGAAGTAACTGATGTGAAACTGTTTATATTGAAGTTTGTGATAAAAGTGACCTTAATAAAGAAAAATCAATTTTCAAACACATATGCAAAGTTCTTTTATAAATGTATTTGATGCTGAGTTCATGTGGTTGTGAAAAACTGCACCATTCTTAAGATTTTTTTTATGTGAATTTGTAATGTAAACAACATGGGCTCTATCATACCCTGCACAAAGCGACGCAAGGGGTTTTGTGCCAGTTTCAGCCTGACGCAGTTATCATTTTCAGGTCCAGCGCCACGTTGTTAAAATAGCAAATGCACTTGCGCCCATCTGCGTGCTGGTCTGAAAACAAGGTGTGTTCAATGTTGGGTCGTTGCTATTTTGAGGTAACTGTAAACAACTGCACCATTGACCAACAAAAACCTGGTCTAAAGTCAATAGCGGAATATTTGTTGTGTTATTTAAAGGGCGCGTTAGTAATATGCGCCTAGGCGAATGCAGAACATGCATACACTCTCCTTATTACACGCACAGGGACATGCAGCAGCACACAAACATTTTAAAATATTAAAAGAATTCCTCTCTGGAGAAGCGTTCAGTCTTTCATTCGCAAATTCCACCATGTAAATAGCGAATCCGCCATGGTGCAAGTGCAACTGGCCTTTAAAGGGAATGGGAGATTAAGACTCTAATTGGTTTATTGCATGCTACGCACAAAACACAACCTCATTAAAAGACTACCCTTTTGGATCATGTGCCTGGCGCCAAATGTTAATTCTGTCCTTAAACTAGCAAAAAGTGGATTCGGAAATGCCATAAGTGCACCTGCACCATGCGCTTCAGACCATACACTTAGATCATTAAAATAAGGCCCTATAACTTTGAAATAATATGAGCATACAGATTAATAATTATTTTAAATAACTTTTTAAACCACATTTTATTTATAAACATCAAATGTTTTAGCATTTACATTTTTGTTTCAACTTAAAAAGTAAGTGTTTGTGTTGCCTTAAAATTTTAAGTTTAGTCAACTTGAAATGTTAAGTTGTAATAAGTAGCTTTTTTAAGTTGTACATTCCAGTGTGGGGAGTCACAGCGACCAATTTTAAATCCCAAACTAACCTTTGCATCAATAAAAGTATATAGGTCAAATTATCTGAAAATTTGAGAATGACTTATTGTCCTCTCTGACAGTATTTCCTGTTTAAATTTTTTTCTGCATGTTGGCCACTCCTGATGCACCACATTTCAACTCTTTAACTCAAATATCATAGTTAATATTTTCCCCCAAGCATTTATTTTAAAAAAATGATGCCAAACTATACGCAATAGGGTTTTCTTTCCAAGAATTTCATCCTTTTAATGAGGCTTTTCTTTGCTATCTGCTCTTCTTTTCATGTGGAGGTCAAAGCAGACATGCGTTTGTGTCGAGAGGTGCGTTGAAGTCCTGACGTAAATCACGCAATGTGAAAGGGCCTTTGCTCTATGCAAATCTTTGACTTCAACAAACCTGCAGGTTGTCAGCAGAATCTTACAGTAAGTGACAGGAAATGTCAAATAATGCAAGGATTTAATGGTAATCTTTCATATCTTTTCGAACTACCTGTTCTGATAATTGCCTCCATAAAGTGTGCACTTCTTGTGAGAAGAGTGTTTGCTAAGAACATGCATTTAAACGTAATCTTTTCAATGCCTTAATGTCAATCTCTATAATGACTACCCTCTATTCATACATCCTTCTTCCATGTTAATTTTCCTGGCATATCTCATTCTGTTCAGCTCATATTGATACCTTTTCAAATGAACTACTAGCCTGTCACACAGGCAAGAAAAGCAGTGCCCAGCTTTACAAAAACTATTACAATTATCTAGGTCAGGTCAGTAAACAAAGTCATTGAAACGGTCTATACGTGAACACTAAACGGTCTATACATAACTAAGAGCCAAACTTGAGTGAGCTGGAGACTGAATCATGAGAAACTTACCCAAGGCAACAATCTTTTTGATACTGAAATGAAACCAGCACACTGAACTGGCTATAAGCTGCGGAAAGATCAAGTCTTCAGATCGATAATGACACAAATGTGATAGCTCTACTAACTGTGAATCCATATGGGCGTTCAAACAGTGCTATTAAGGTACAAGCCTATTTAGTTGTAAATAATAAAGGAATATTCAGAGTTTAATATAGTTAAGTTTAATCGACAGCCTTTGTAGCATAATGTTGATTATAAAAAACATATTCATTTTACTTTTTCACAGTGACCACTGTTGGGTTAATTACTCTAAAAAGTAATTATCTGCTAATTACATCTTCCAACAGCATAAATAGATTACTGTACTAATTACTCATTTCAAAAGTATTGCATTAATTATTATTAATTACTTTCTAAATCCCGATCTCGATGAGTTAAACAAAAGAAGGATAGACATGAAACTGCACTTAATTATTTCGGATAAATAATACAAATGGCATAAATGATTCTTAAACTGACCAAAGTATTTAAAGATGCAGTATGTAAGAAACGAATACTGCAGTCCAAATTTAAAATATTGTTTGCCCCGCCTCCTCCTCCTCAGACCCGATGCTCGCACGGGTTGCCAGTTTGGGGACGTGCAACAGGAACAAGAGCAATTGACAATGGAAGGTGAGAAGACTTACACACTGTAGGTCAGCGGTTCTCAAACCTGTCCTGGGGACCCCCCACCAGTGCACATTTTTCATCTAAAACCTGAATCAACTCATCAGCTCATTAGTAGAGCCTGCAAGACTTGAATTGGGTGTGTCTAATGAGGGAGACATACAAAATGTGCAGTGGAGAGGGGTCCCCAGGACAGGTTTGAGAACCACTGCTGTAAGTGGATGAGTACATTTATCCGTGTTTTAACTTGCTTCCGCTCATAGAGATTGTTAGATGGCTGCCGAGGTTTTTAGGGGAAGAATCTGCGATCTCTGACCCAGTTTGTTTGCTGGCTGCTATGGCAGCAATACAATGTGTTTTCCGCCAACTGGCAACCCGGCGTGTCGGAATACTATTGGATAAATTGGCAACGTGCATTATCGCACAGACCAAAACAAAAAGAGACATTCCGACATGGAACACACTGGCTGTAGCACTGTTTTTCAGAGAAACGAGAATGTGAACTCAGCATGTTTCCTAAATATCTGCAAACATATGGTATTTTTAAAATTGGAAACTTACATACAGCACCTTTAAAGAGAGAAGGTTAGATTAAAAACATACATTTTAACAGTAGATAGATTGTTTTATATTGGATTGTAATATAGCCTATAAAGTATTTCATGCAAATACATCAGAAGTAACTGTAATTAAATTACAGAAAAATTAAGAATAGTAATCGCTTTCTTTTTTCAAGGGAAAACTAATTAAATTACAGTAATTTAGCCATCTCTGACAGTGAAACACTTAAAATAAAGGTAAATGGGGTTTTATATGATGAAAATATGCTTTTCATTATATATTATACATTATATTATACAGTATACTATCTCTCCTAAACTTCACAAGTTCACACAGAAAAGGTTAGAATGCGGTCTTTGTTTTCACACTAAAGTCACATTGACAGTCCAACGCTATCTCACGACCAATTCGTACATATTTTACGAGGTGGCTATTTGCATACAAATTTATGCGACCTCACTAAATCTGGTCGTACGTTTTGCCTAAACCCCAGTGATGGGTAGGTTTAGGGGCGGGGTTGAGGTAGGTCATTCGTACGAATTCATACGAATTTGCAAACTCGTCAAATATGTACGATTTAGTAAAAATCGTATGAATTAAATGCAGTGAGGTCGTATAAATTAAATGCGAATTAGCCACCTCGTAAAATATGTACGAATTGCCGTGAGATCGGGTTGGACAGTCACATGACTTGTGGCTAATCAATGCTGTTCTTGTCAACTAAAACAATTAAGAATCAAATAAAAAAAGAAGAAATATTAGAAGAAAAACTTAAACTTTGCACATGTAGTAGGTAAGTAGAAGTAGGTATGTAACATGTGATGATAGTTATGATGAAAGCAATTCATTATGTGCAGAAATTGAGTTGCAATGATGAGATCACAACATGTCTGAGATCGGCTACAATGCTCATCACTGCAACCGTTCATGTCACAATGTAAATATATATAATGCTATAAATCTAAATGTAATGCTATAATCAACACTTTTCACGATTAGTTAACCTTAAGAAGTGTAATACAATTTGTAATAGTACAAATGTGCTAAAAGTTTTCAAGAGAATTGCACATGTTTTACCTATTTCATATGCAAACATGTCAGCCAATCACAGCAATGGGCGTTTACACTGACTCGCAGCAGACACGCCCCTTCAAACAGAGTGTTCAAACCAGAGGGCTAAAATCAGGGTAGGAAAAATGCCTTTTATTTGTAAATTATGACCATTTTTTATTTTAAAAATAATACTAACATTATAAGTGCACCCCAAGAAACATTAAAATAAACAAAAAAATAAAACAAAGAGAGACCTGAGAGGAATACATTTTTGTGGTAATCAATGCTATGACATAAATTATGCTGATTAAGTTTACCATGTAAAAAAAAACTGGAATATTCCTGTAGGAGTGAATTCACTAAGAATGAACTGTGCCAGCTTTACTACCTGCTTCTCGCAGGCGTTAGTAGCACAACGTTAAACAACGCTTTCGCAGAGTTTACGCTAATTTACATAAGAGGGAGGCATAAACTGTACGAGCACAGATAGCATCTAGTTAAACAGGATTGCAGGTGGTTAGTGAATATTTCTGTGCTGATATAAAAATAGCAAAAGTGCCGCAATAGTTCAGTAAACACGCCCCCCAATTTTTGGGGGTGATGACACTAACACTTTTGACACACAATCACATTATAAACCAAGCCGACTTTGAGTATGAAGTAAGAGTTCTGTAATTACAAAAGATAATTAGTAATTTCACAGATGAATGGTTATGCGGGGTGATATTTCCCCACCAAATCACAGCAATCGACATCTCAGTAAGTAAACTGGCACATGCCTCATACCCAGATTCATTCTGAACAAATAAAACGCGAAAACATCCATCAGTCTATTCAACATAATTACTATATAAATCTCTAAAAAGAAAGAACGGTGGGGGGAATCATTCTGAATTGAAAAGGGCTCTCGGATGCAACAATGCTCCCAAGGTTCCCCGTAGTGAAACATTGCCATCAATTTTGAGGAGTTCCAGTTCCATTAAGACCATCACAGTAATTAACAGCCTTCATCACCGCTCATGTTTGCACATAACTAGCAAATATCCAAACGCTCAAGGAAATTGCGATGCTATCTTATACAAGCGAATGTCTGAAGACTTCCAATTGCCTTTTAACCCGACCTAGCAAAAGTGTGAGGTAGCGTTTGCTTATAGTGCCGCTTTATAAAAAACAACTGCGAGCTGGCCATGGTTTCATAAAAACGTACTGCATGTGTGTCCACTTTACAGAGGAACAGAGTTGCTAAGTGGGCTTGTAAATCATCTTACGGTCTCACTGTGCCTTTGTGTCCTACATTATGTCTCGGTTAAGGATATCCTTACTATACACAATGTGACCAATTTATTCAGCAGCTGATCCAGTGCCCTGAAGAAATTGCTTTTATGTGGTGACCCTAATACTACTGATATTCCCAAAAGTGCAAATTTAAAATCCGAAAAAGTTGTTGAATAACTGCCCTACTAACTTTCAATTTTGTGCTTTAGATGTGTATGCTTATGTAGGCCGAAAGATGCAAAAGAGCTCAACTGAGACCCAATTATTTCCTGCATAGTACATGACACTAGATGATTGGCTCACAGCAGCTAGGACACTCATTGTGTTTATATGGCTACGCTAATTGTGCTTTAAACCCAACACTTAGTCCACAGAAATATGAGCGCCCTGCTGTTCTTTAAATGAGTGAGCCTTTTTTCAGCCGTTTCGGGCATCCTAAAATGGTGAACGGGCACAATCACACCAGGAAAGGTTGAATCCATAAAATGCATAAGGAGCATGGACCATGACTAAGCAGTTATTATTTGGAAATTACCAGCGGTCTCATTTAACATTGTTTGCTGAATTTCCGTAGGCGAAATCCAGTCAATATAGGAATGTACGTGTTCAGGAATGTCATGTGAGGGTGAAATATTTCCCTGAAGCAGATTTCGCAACAGATTCAAGCTAGGCTATATCCACATGAAGCCAGTGTTTTCCCTATCCAATCTTTTTTTTTTTTTTTTGTAAACACAGCGTCGAAATATCTGCATACATCTGAAACCACTGAAACCGACTCAAAACGATGTACTATACATGCCAGACCAGTATGTGTAGCTGTAATACTGCTACAGAAATACACTAAAATTAGAGAAGTAGACTCTGGGTGATGACATCATCATTTCACAAAATATATAGATTGGCTGGCTGTACACACACGAAAATACAGTTTCAGGCTCCCAAAACCCCAGATGCATGGACGAAATGCCGATACGATACAAAATGTTTATGTATACAGCTAAACGCGTACCCGTGTGTATGGGGCCTTAGTCAGGCGGATTAGCCATGTTGCTCAAACCTTCTGTGAGCTGTGATTCATACATCAGTACACTATTGACAGTAATGGACCGTATTTAGCCCATGAAATGTTGCTAATATGGCCGCACACCTTTACTTGTTAAAATATTTGTGTTTTGCACACCAGTACACCAGTTTTTTTACATTTTTTACAAAGTATAAGTTCCCACAAGCTCTATGTTGTGAAAATATCATGAAATGGCTTGACAACCACAGTTTTCTGTCCTTTGTCGAAACAAGAAGTAACAGCTCTAGGACCCTAAACCATAATTTGCTACAAATGACGTCTATAATACCTGGAGAAAGCCATCATTCTTTCTTTCATCTTTGGCATTTTAGAACTTGATGATGAAGTTACAGCAGGGCTAATGTATGTTGAATAAAACAGCATGCTGGCAGCTGGTTTGAGCTGGTCAAGTGCTGGTCCTAAGAAACTAACTCCAGCTCAGGACTAGCTAATAACCAGCTTGTGACCAACTAAGGACCAGCATAAATCAGCTCAAACCAGCTGCCTGCCATGCTTCAAAACATAGCTACCTAACCATCATAAGCTGTTAGGAATGCTAACAAGCTAATACCCTTGTTTTGCTACATGCTATAGTTGTGGCTGGTATTAGGAACTCATTCACAAACTTGAGAGCATTTGTTTGGACAAAAATCTGTAGTGCACTAGTCATCAATCTGTTTGCGCCAAGATACATATTTGAAATGTTTTAATTTGCCAAAAAGTGGGTTTTGCTAACTTTTAGAAGTACACATGCTAGCAAAAAACATGGGCTAGAAGCCACAAAGCTCTCATTTTTATTTAATGGGGTTTTAAGGCAAACAAAATCACTCCAATATGTCAGATCAAACTGGCCTAGTGACTCTTAAAGGAATAATTTTAGTCTTATTGGATACTGAAGAGTGCTAGACTATATTAGCATGGAAGTAAGCTAATGAAAGAAATGAATCTTGTTTCATTACCAGTGGACATTTATGAGCCATCTGAACTGTATTAAGCTGTGATTTGAGTCCTGAGGGTTTCAGCAATTAAGCATAAAATGGACAATGGACAGTTACTGTACAGTGTCTGGCACATTGTTTTTGACCGGATTGCCTTTAGCTTCTCTCTATCTCCCTCCCATTACTAAGAAATGATCGTAGCAATATAGCAATGTGCCTATAAATAATAGCCATGACTTTAATGTTGGTCCTATCTTCAAAGGCTTTATGAATTTCTGAGAGCTGTTTCAATCCGCAGCCGTGATTTGTTCCGTGAAATCATGATGTACCAAATTTCGTTCAAAAGTTCATCTTCTTGTGGCATCTTTACCAAGGTCCAGTGCACAGAGTTCATTGTGCAGGAGAGGATATTGAATAAATGAGTGTAATGACTCTTGGCATGGTTGGGACTGACTAGAGAGATGAACACATCTCACAGCTGGCATTTTTCAAGCTCTCGCGGAGAGTCTACTCTGCTCAGTCTAATAGACTGTAATGATGAAAATGTGCACAAAGTACCCAACCAAAGATTCACATCTCGTGGTTTGGCTGAATATAGCAGGTCAGGCTACTCCAGGTATAACGCCATAAAAGAACCAGGGTGACCTAAACCTTCAATACTGTGTGCACCGTGTCTGTCTTTTCTCTTAAATGCTGTAATTAATTGCAGACTATTTGTGTGGCTGATAAAGGCAAAACGAGAACATGAAATGAGAAAGAGTATTTACTAATTGAGAAAAGCATTTATTAATTTTATCTAAAATATCCATTCAAAGACCACATTAAAAACCATAATAGGAGTTGTGGTCCATACATGTTAGTTTTGAGGTCATCTATATGGCATTGCAGGGGTTACTATTATTATTATTATTATTATTATTATTATTATTATTATTATTATTATTATTATTATTATTATTATTATTATTATTATTATTATTATATTATACAATGCAGGGGTACAGGGGAAATAGTTGATGTAATGATGTATTAATAACAATAATAACAATAACCATTTATAATCAATTATTATTATTATTATTATTATTATTATTATTATTATTATTATTATTATTATTATTATTATTATACCATAAATAAGTTAAAAAGAGTACTGTTTAATATTACCATTAACAATGTTAGTTAGAAATCATGAGATTTATCAAATATGTTTTGCTAAAATTATACTTTTCTTTAAATGTATACATCCAAAAGTACTCTAATGGTTGATAGAAAAAAATAAATGTGTGAATTTTAATATTTTGCACATATTTATAATATTTTTGTTTAACAGTATACATTTCTCATCCAACATTTAAGAATGTGTTCAAAATTTTCTCCAATAAAATGCTCTCTAGAATCTCCAGAACACTGTAACTCAGCTACAATGGCGAGTCTTTTCATTGTATGCTACCTGTACAACCGTACAAGGTTCTTCTTGCTCGTAATCAAGCTGTTATGTTTGCACTTATTCCCAATATTGTCAGATGATCTGCCTGTGTCTAAAGAGAAAGTTATTAAAAGACCTTGGAAAAAGAACTAGAGAGAGAGTGTGTGTGTGTGTGTGTGTGTGTGTGTGTGTGTGTGTGTGTGTGTGTGTGTGTGTGTGTGTGTGTGTGTGTGTGTGTGTGTGACGTGTGTGTGTGTGTGTGTGTGTGTGTGTGTGTGTGTGGACTGGTAATCCCTACAGTATGGGGACACAATGTCCCCACAAAGATGGCAATATCCAAAATCCTTGTCCTTGTGGGGACATTTTTGGTCCCCATGAGGAAAACATCTTATAAATCACACTAAGTGATGTTTTTGAAAAGTAAAAGGCAGCATGTCTCCTGTGATGGGTAGGTTTAGGGCAGGGGCAGTGTAGGGGATAGAAAATACGGTTTGTACAGTATAAAATGCATTACGCCTATGGAATGTCCCCATAAAACATGAAAACACAACGTGTGTGTGTCTTTGTGTGTGTGTGTGTGTGTGTGTGTGTGTGTGTGTGTGTGTGTAAGAGAGAGAGAGAGAGAGAGAGAGAGAGAGAGAGAGAGAGAGAGAGAGAGAGAGAGAGAAATTCCAAATTCCGGTATAACGTCAGCATAATGTTGTTACAATTGATCAGTGGTTGTTCAAAGTGATCGTTTTACAGAAACTTCCATACATCAGCTCAATAAAATACAATGTTTGTTCAAGGCATAAGGGTGAGCAGAGGACAGTCTCGCAGACAGCAGAGGACAAACAAACCCTCAGGGCCATTCTAAAGATATTGTCATGGCCACTTCCATTCATTTTTCTCTAAGAGAAAATGTCCAATAGGTCCTAAGTAACTTGAGGACAGAGCTGGTAATGTTAACATTTTGTACATTTTACTCATTACATTAAATGCTTTTTGTCTTTTAAAAATGTTTTAGTTATGAGATCAAAATAGCTTAAAAACAACTGAAAAGCATATTTAAAAATATCATTTTCCGTTGAAAAAGCTAGGAGTATTATTTGTGTTTCAAAATTAAAAATTTTACTATGACACTTTTGTCATCTTGGCAACTAACTAACTAAACTGATGAATAGTCTTTTTTATACACCAATCAGGCATAACATTGTGTTGGTCCACCTTTTGCTGCCAAAACAGCCCTGTTCCTTCAAGGCATGGACTCCACACCTGAAGGTGTGCTGCTAACAAGATGTTAGCAGCAGGTCCTTTAAGTCCTGTAAGTTGCGAGGCGGGGCCTCCATGGATCGGACTTGTTTGTTCAGCACAACCCACAGATGCTCGATTGGATTGAGATCTGGGGAATTTGGAGGCCAAGTCAACACCTCAAGCCACCTCAACACCTGAACCATTTTTGCTTTGTGGCAGTGTGCATTATCCTGCTGAAAGAGGCCACAGGCCACAGGTAATACAGTTTCCATGAAAGGCTGCACATGGTCTGCAACAATGTTTAGGTAGGTGGTACGTGTCAAAGTAACATTCACATGGATGGGAGGACCCAGGTTTCCCAGCAGAACATTGCCCAAAGCCTCACACTGTCTCCGCCGGGTTGCGTTCTTCCCTTAGTGCATCCTTGTGCCGTGTGTTCCCCAGGTAATCGATGCACACGCACCCGACCATCCACGTGATGTAAAAGAAAATGTAATTCATCAGACCAGGCCACCTTCTCCATGCTCACATGTCTACTGTTGGCGCTTTCGGTGGTGGACAGGGGTCAGCATGGGCACTCTGACTGGTCTGTTGCCATGCAGCCCCATGCACATCAAACTGTGATGCACTGTGTATTCTGACACCTTTCTGTCAGAACCAGCTTAACTTGAGCAATTTGAGCTAGTTTGTCTGTTTGATCGGACCACACAGGCCATCCTTCGCTCCCCACGTGTATCAATGAGCCTTGGCCGCCCATGACCCTGCCGCAGGTTCGCCACTGTTAACATTATTTATTGTTATTAATTTCCATTGCTGAGCAACTAACTTTTCAGGTGCAGAAGATTTTGCATAGGAACAAAGAAAAGAATATAGATTTATATATATATTACATATAAAAAAGGGAAGAAAGAAAAAAACTAATTAATTTTATCTCACTTTCTCACTGGGGAATGAGTTAAATTAAATTAAAGCTTAGTCGCTAAGGCAAATGTGCTGAAATGCATTTTAATTAGAACTTTTCTATCGAGTTCTATATCTTCTGAGCCACGGCCCAACCCCATCATTGTACCCAGCTCATATATCCCACAGTCCCTCTGCCTTTTTGTGCTCTTGCGCTGTCTAATTATATTGATGGCTAAAAAAGCTTTGGCAACAGGATTCTGAAAGAATTGCTGGAAGATATCAGACTGGCTGACAAGTGAAATAGTGCTTGCAGCAGTCGTGGAAAAGAACATTTTGTGCAAGGGAAATTGCAGTTATTATGGCTCACGTAATGCTTGTCTCTAACTTAAACGCGCGGCGCACTGGCGGCGAAGAGCAGAGTGTAGATGGAGAACTCTGCGATTCTGGGGGACGTGAACAAGCTTGAAGGAGAGTTTTATAACAATAGGTTGGGACTGGAAGCTTAGAGAGATTGTACTTCTTTGTGTCTTTCCTGACTAGAAGAACAAGACTTTTTGTTTTGAGTGAGTGTTTGGGTGAAGAGACCCAGTTTTAGAAGTGTTGAGGCGACAAGGTCAGGTATAAAAATATCCCATCCTGAAATATCTAGGTTTGTGATATGAAAGAATCTGCAACTTTAGACATAAGTGTTATTTTCGCTGTTCTGATAAAGCTAGAGGAGGGGATAAACTAAACAGTTTTGAAAGGAAGTAGGTCTTCAATCCTACTCCTAGAGGCACACTATCCTGCAAAGTGTATTCTCAATTGCGTCAGCTCACTGCCCGTGATTTTTTTCAAGCAATCCTGAAGAGCTTGATTAGCTGGTTTCGGTACGTTTGATTAGGGTTGTAGCTAAATTCCCCCGGACAGTGGGTCCCCAGGAGCAGGGTTGTAGCCCTAGACATTAAAATAAAGGAACACTAAATTGCCTTGAAATGGAATTGCGTTTCTTCCATTGCTCTATTGCTCCGTACTTTGTATTCAAACACCTTTCTGTCAGAACCAGCATTAACTTCTCGAGCAATTTGAGCTACAGTAGCTCGTCTGTTTGATCGGACCACGGGACAGCTTTCGCTGCATCAATGAGCCTTGGCCACCCATGACCCTGTCACCGGTTCACCACTGTTCCTTCCTTGGACCACTATTGATAGGTACTGACCACTGCAGATCAGGAACACCACAAGAGCTGCAGTTTTAAAGATGCTCTGACCCAGTCATCTAGCCATCGCAATTTGGCCCTCGTCAAACTCGCTCAAATCCTTACGCTTGCCCATTTTTCTTGCTTCTAACACATGAGGACAAAATGTTCACTTGCTGCCTAACATATCCCACCCACTAACAGGTACCGTGATGAAGAGATACTCAGTGTTATTCACTTCACCTGTTATTCACTTCATAATGTTATGTCTGATAGGTGTATAGTCCCGGTTTTTAAATTCATAATAATTCATATTCATAATAACAAATTATATTTACATGAATTTCAGGTTTCCATTTCACTCTACTATAAAGCATTACATTACTGCCTCTATAGGTATAAGTATAGCTATGTTATGTTCCCAGCAGGCAATGGTCATCATTTTACCGTCTCGGTTAACTTTAGACCCAATATAGTCCAGCTATGAGTAACCCACTTATAGCAAAATAACTGTGAATTTGGTTCCATGCTGTTTTTGCCAAAATAACTTGCGAGATGTATGATATTCCATCATGTAAGCAAAGTCAACAGTGATTACAAGGTGTTTGGTTTCATTTCTTTGACATGTTCATGTTCTAGATGACTATTCTTGGGCTAGGGTTAGACGTTGATACATTTTTCACCGATAGCCCAAATCTTGCCTTGTTTTAGCCTAGATGTCAGAGTTGTGTTTGGATGGCTATAGACGTCTTTTAAAGCAAAATTGCTTGCTGGGGTTCATCAATTGTTTCATTATGGTACAACTATGTGTAGATTTGGTTACCTAAATAAAGCTTGTATGTAAAGCAATTAGCATATCTGCCAGAATTTTTCCTTTAGGATATTATTTGACACATTATGTCTCAGTGTAAATTCCCTCATGGCAACACAAATAATAGACTCTGAGATTGGTGCTAATGAGACAGCTAAGTGTCTCTCAAGTTTTAGCTGTGCATTAGGTGGGGATAATCAGCAGTGTTACACCATATGCTTCCCAGAAATCACTGATATGATCAAAAAAATCTCAGTATAATTTTGTTGTTTATTGCAATTAAGGACATTATGACAAGAGACATATCGGAGGAGAAGACGAGATGCTAACTGCTAAATCTTCAGCAGGAGAGTTCGTCCTTTGGGAAAGGCTATTTAAATTTGGCTAAACGTTAATTAAACAGCACAGACAGTGAGTTTGAGTTCTTGGCATGCTTGGAGAAACATGTAACAGTGCTATCGTTGGCCATTTCTAATTAAGTAACGTATCAAGTTCAAAGGCCTTTTGCTATTTGCATGGTAATTGTCTTTTATGTTATTGATTCGAGTACGTGTAGCTGGCTCAAAACACTTATTACACGGCTCACTGGAATACTTGATTCTGATTGGTCAGTCAGGACATTCCGAAGACAAATATTTGTAAAGCTATACCGATTGTTTGCAACCAATTTCCTACAGTGGCTGTTGTAGTCTTTGCTTGTCTTTCTTCTCACATAATATTAATAAAATAACTTTTTCAAAGCTCAATATTAAAACAAAAATGTCCCATTAATTTGTTTTATTAATGTTTTACATACACTGACAAAAATGGTTACATCTAAATTAACTGGTTCAAACATATTATTTAATATTGCTGAATTAAAGGTTAAATCAGTTACAAATAGCTCTTTAATGTAACAGTTGCAAGTTAGCACTGTAGGTATACAGTGTAGTTCAGTGCAATTACGTAAATAAATATGTGAATTGAGTTTTTAGATAATCTTCCCTGTATACCTTTTGCAGTTAGTTTTCCCCCTCAAAATTGACTGCAAGAAAGAATTGTGAGAAATGAATTCATAATTAAAAAAACGTAATTGCAAGTTTTTGTCTCACTTTTTTTCTTTGCAATTTTATCTCACAATTCTGAAAAAAGTCAGTATTGCGAGATGTAAATGTTTTCCTTGCAGTTGTAATTTATATCTCACAATTCTGACTTTTTTCTCAGCATTGTGAAATATAAACTCGCAGTTGTGCATAATAAAGTCAGAATTGCTAGATTGTGTGGGGGAAAAAATGAGTTGTGAGATATAGTCGCAATTACCTTTTTTATTATTATTCCGTGGCAGAAACAAGCTTCCATAATTACCTTAAAGCTTACACTAAGAAAAATAGTCCATTATAAATTTCCAAAACAATCATTCAGGTTTTTGAGCAGTTTGAAGGTGCATTCATGGCATGTCGAATTTACCGTAATTACGAGATTCCCACTAGTAAAAATGGGAATCTTCATACAATGCAAGTTGAAATTTTCGGAAAGCTCTGACTTGTACCACCTGACTGCTGCAACGTCATGCAGAAACACTCAAAATGGCAGCAGCTTCAGCAGTTATGTTGTAATATTTATGTTTAATAATATGGCTACTGTCTTAAGGCAAGAAATCAGTGTTAGGCAAATACCACAAAAAAATCTTAATTACTAGCTACTAATTACATCTTAGAGTAATAGCCTAAATCAAATGTAATTTACAAATGAATATTCTAGTAATACAAGCAATAATGTGCTTTGAAGTTAACTAAAGTGAAGATTTCATAACAAAATTTAAGTTCAGCTAACTAAAGTGAAATTTTCATAACTATCCAATTTAAGTTCATCTAACTAAAGTGAGTTTTCATTTCTAAATTTAATCAGAATATTTAACTTTTCAGAGGGTTAGCACGGGTAGATTGTTGTGTTTTTTTTTTTTTTTTCAGTACTGCAATCCCAGCCATGCTTTACCTTACAATCTCCCTGCTCTGATCTTTCATCAGAACTTACTTGCAGAACGGTATGGGGCATCTCAAACTTTAATCATCTTTGACCTATAAACCTCAGCCACTACAGTGCAAAACTCCCCACGGAGCCACAGAGAACTCTCTATCTCTCTCTCGGACACACACACACACACACACACACACACACACACACACACACACACACACACACACACACACACACACACACACACACACACACACACACACACACACACACACAGCAGTTGCTCAGCAATCAATTTACCTGAAGCACAGTACTGCTGAAAATTACTTAAGAAGTTCCTCTCTGCATGGCATTCCCTTCATTGGAGTGCACAAATGAGGATGCCTGTTTTTCTGACAATTTGACAGGTACGATTGTGTTTTCTAATTTACGGCAATCACAAAACAACAATGACTGCTTTAACCTAAAGAGTGGAAATAACTCTGGCCCTTACATTACAAAACATGACTTCAGGAAAACAACCTTGTACCTGTACTGATGGAAGTTACACTAAATTAAGAAAAAACTATATGTAGCACCTGTCTTGGCAAAGTGGTTAGCGCATATGCTAACATGTGGTGCTCAGACAGGAGATGCTTCCTACAATTAACAGTGGAAAAGAAGATCACAAAAGAGAATAATGAAGTCCACACCACATCTATAAGGTTAATGACATGGAAGAACGATATCATGGGCTAATAATAAACAGTTACTACGCGTTGGAGTGGTCTCTAATAAAGCTATCATTATAGTTATTTTTATGTTTATCATTTTTGGTGTCAACGGGCCTTGGTGTCGGGGCGGCAGTGGCTCAGTGGTTCATGTAGGTTGCCTACAAACCGGAAGGTTGGTGGTTTTATCCCCGGTTCCATCTGACCAAGTGTTGAGGTATCCATGAGCAACACACCTAACCCCAGCTGCTCCTGACGAGCTGGATGGCGCCTTGCATGACTGACACCGTTGTCGGTGAGTGTATGAATGGGTGAATGTGAGGCAATATGTAAAGCGCTTTGGATGGCCATGGGTCTGAAAGCACTATATAAATGCAGTCAATTTACCATTTAATGCCTCAAAATGTTGACATTTTAAAAATGTTGCTGAAAAATCTGTTTGGCTTCCAGCCATCTTGATAATTTATACTTGTTCAGCTAGTAAAAGGTCTTTATCATAATTCTAATGTCCACCTTCAGGGTCTTTTAGTGCTGAAATATTTGTATATTGTTAGTAATATTTCAAGATAATCACTAAGCAACTTCATGTTCAAGAAAAATCATATTAAAAAGTATTTATCAAATATGATACATCAGGATTTTATGGAACGTTTATTTGTTAATTTCGCAATATTTTGCCCCCACATTAAAATGAAAGAGCTGTGATCATATTACTAAATATTTACTATATAATATTGAATATAAAAGGTGAAGTGTTCTGATTATCTCTTCATCACAGCTGTTAGTGGGTGGGATTTATTAGGCTGCAAGTGAACATTTTGATGTGTTAGAAGTAGGATAAATGGGCAAGCGTAAGGATTTGAGCTAGTTTGACAAGGGCAAAATTGTGATGGCTAGATGACTGGGTCAGAGCATCTCCAAAACTGCAGCTCTCTGGGGTGTTCCCGGACTGCAGTGGTCAGTATCTATCAAAAGTGGTACAAGAAACATTGGTGAACCGGCATCAGGGTCATGGGTGGCCAAGGCTCATTGATGCACGTGGGGAGCGAAGGCTGGCCCATGTGGTCCGATCAAAAAGACAAACTACTGTAGCTCAAATTACTCAAGAAGTTAATGCTGGTTCTGATAGAAATGTGTCAGAATACACAGTACATCGCAGTTTGTTATATATGGGGCTGCATAGCCGGAGACCAGTCAGGGTGTACATGCTGACCCCTGTCCACCACTGAAAGTGCCAACAGTGGACATGTGAGCATCAGAACTGGACCATGGAGCAATGGAAGAAGGTTGCCTGGTCTGATGAATCACAGATGTATTTTTTTTTACATCACGTAGATGGCCAGGTGCGTCGCTTACCCGGGGACCACATGGCACCAGGATGCACTATGGGAAGAAAGCAAGCCAGCGGAGACAGTGCTTTGGGCAATGTTCTGCTGGCAAACCTTGGGCCCTGCCATCCATGTGGATGTTACTTTGACACGTACCACCTACCTAAGCATTGTTGCAGACCATGTACAGCCTTCCATGGAAACGATATTCCCTGGTGGCTGTGGCCTCTCTCAGCAGGATAATGCTCCCTCCCACAAAGCAAAAATGGTTTGAGGAGCACAACAACGACTTTGAGGTGTTGACTTGGCCTCTAAATTTCCCAGATCTCAATCCAATCGAGCATCTGTGGGATGTGCTGAACAAACAAGTCCGATCCATGGAGGCCCCACCTTGGAACTTACAGGATTAAAGGATCTGCTGCTACATCTTGGTGTCAGAAACCACAGCACACCTTCAGGGGTCTAGTGGAGACCATGCCTTGCCGGGTCAGAGCTGTTTTGGCAGCAAAAGAGGGACCAACACAATATTAGGAAGGTGGTCATAATATTATGCCTGATCTGTGTGTAAATCATCTTAAGATATATTATTTTGTGGAGCTATAGAGTGACAACTCTATATACAAGCCACCAGAATTTCATCTTACTTTTTTGCCATATAATAATATCAGCAACTGCATTAATCTGCATATTTTTGCTCAGTTGGGGACTCTGAATAAAACTGAGCTACATATTCTCCATATTCTGATATGTGCCATAAAAGCCTGGTGTACCAAATATGATGCTCAAAAAACAAAACAAAACAAAAAATGCATAGACATGCATACATTTATTATTATTATTTTTATTATTTAATTTAAGATTTAGTTTAAATGCTTGTCAAGCTGCATTTGGGACAGAGCCTGCAGACGTTGGATTTAATCTTGAAATATAAAAATATAAGGATAACATTACTGCATGTGTGAATTCACAATGCTGTCAAATTGAGGTACAAAAAAAAAGAGAGAGTTGTTTCTCATTAGCGTACAAACAGTCTTTCCAGCCCCACTGACATGTGAACAATGTGGACAGTCTCTGTGGACAGAGAGTTTTCCACTTGGAAAGTCTGTCACATCGTTTCCTTTCCCATCATCACAAACATCACCGCATCGCTTATGACAGATTAGGAGGTGGCGTGTGCTTTTTCGTTTCATTTAAAGTCACCTTTGTCTCTGCTGATGACAAGGTCGTTGCTTTCAGATTTGAAGCTTGGGCGAGGACTGTTGCTGTGTGACCGCTGGGTGATGTCTGTTGTTTAAATATGCCATTGCTTTTGCTGTATTGTATGTCTCTTGTCATGCAGTCTATGGGCATGAGGTTTGAGCAAACAAACCCACGCAGATTCTTGGGAGCACTGCAGGTCGAAGAGCAGAGAATGCTGATATATACAACCATCGATTTTAATATGTACACTGAAAAATGTTTTGTAAATTATTATAGACAAATACTGTATAAATAAATAAATAAATAAAATACTACAGTAAAAACCTTTTATTGGTTAACCCTAAATTACTTTACCATATATGTTAAAAAACTGTAATCTATTGTAAAACTGTAAAACTTGTTTAACATGAAAGTATACTTAATATTAATGTAAAATACTGTCAAATGTGTGGTTATTTTGCAAGTAAATTACCATATAATTTACGGTGAAAACAGTAAAAGGACATTCCCAACATTTCATTGTTATGTTTTACATAATGTTAAATCATTGTTTTGATGATTTGTGTTACATTTTATGTTATGTATTTAATTTTTATTGCCACGAGCATAAAGTCAAAAATGTCAGGATGATACAATTGTCGTTATATTATTTTAAAGAAAATAAATAAATAAAGGATTTATATCCACCAAATCATCACACAAAAATGGAGAAAATAATTATAAAACAGGAAATGACATCATAGAGAGACCCTTGTGATCATATATATATATATATATATATATATATATATATATATATATATATATATATATACACACACACATAGATGCCTCATTAGCGACTGTTTCTATGGGCCAGTGTAAGTTAGCCATCCGCCATTTTCGAACGGTCAAAGCCTGTTGTGAACGTGCATTGTGAACATTCAAAAGAACCGTGAAGCCTGTTATTAACTTACAAACGTGTTTTTGTGTAGGTCCAAACATTATAATTGTTAAAATAACACAATACACGAAGAACGCGCTAACTAACACTACATTAAAAAGTAGCCTAAACGTAGTTAAAACCCTGTAATATTGAGTTAAAACATATAGGCTATAAAAACACATACCAACACATTCTCACCTGTAAAATCGCGCCGGGTTTTAGAGAGGCTGCGCAGTTTGTTTTTGTTTTTTAATGCAAGTGATGATTGACAGCATCTGAAGTGTTGACCGTTCTAAAACGCGGTGGCGCGTCACGTGCCTGGAGCGGTCGAATGAGGCATCTATGTATATATATCTATGCTTGTGACTGCGCCATATATAAATATGGATGTAGTGTCTGTGACGTCACCCATAGGATTCTGAAGAGCAGTTTTAAAGCGTAAAGTAGGAACGAGCTGGCCATTGCCATCTTGGCAGCACGCCACTCCCGGATAACAGAAAATGGGCAAAGAGGCGGGACATGGGCAGAGCTGAAGTGACGTGATGACTAGCAGACAGCAGATAATTCAGCAGAATTTTAAAGCTTAATATAATGTAAACGAATGAGTTATAAAAAAAATCACCCCCCTCACAGTTGTCATGAAGGGCAAAATTAGATATATAGACCAAAACCACAATTTGTACCAGGCTGTAAATATGTTTTTTTTTTCTGCTGTAAAGTTGGGCATTTTAACATGGAGCTCAATGAGATTCTGCTCCCTTCTGGAGCCTGTCCCTAGTGGCCAGTCGATGAATTGCAGTTTAAGTCACTTCCGTATTGGCTTCAAGAGAAACTGGGGGAGGTTGCCCCTTTCTGTGCGCCAAGGTCGTCAAGTAAAAGTAACAAGTTCAGGTTGTAAATTATCATGTGGTGTAAATCTATAAAACTTGATATTTTTGTGCTTTTATAATTATATGCAATAATAGTTATGCATTTTTAACAAAGTGTATAAAGTAGTAATTCATTTCTTTCTCTTTTTTATGCAAATTTTAAAAAACAAAGGGAAACCAACATGAACACAAAAAGTGAATTCCTATGAATGTGGCTCATGTTTTAAACATTTTTTTGCTTTTTCAACTTTGCTGTTACACATTTGTCATTGACCCTTGCATATGCAGAACAGAAAACTTCCTTTTGCAGACGGCATCTGTCGATTCACTTTCATGTGTTCACGAGCAGCTCTTGACCTTTCCAACATGGCCGACGCACAGATGTGTGGTAATTAGGAAGAGCTGCTAATGCGACTTTTATATTCGTATCTATGACGTACACACCAACAAAAGCAAGTCGCCTACAGCATGTAGATTTAATGACGCTCTCCATTTCAGCCGAAACTCGGATAAGGTTTTAGCAAAACACTGTGAAGGCATCGTTAAAATACACTACACGGATTCAAGCGACTCGACTCATTGAGAATCTCGCATGTTGAGTCATAGATTGACTCATTCCGCATAATGCGCGACGGTGAAGATGGTGGCTCATGCCATTGTGTGTGAAATATGAAAACAGGACATGATTATTGCATCAGATAATAGTGACCGAAACACAGCCAGTCGCTCTCTTTCAGGATAGAGGAATGATGAGACCACTATGCGCGCCAGTTTGATCCTGTGGAGCGAATGTTGATGGGGAGATTGAGAGACGAGCCAAAAAATATCACATGCACATAAACGACAACAGCACAACAGCCTACCGAGATAATGATATTCTATCCTCCTCTGCAGTAAAAGCCTGATCGTTCAGGCTTATTTGAATACCTCCATCGGTTTTACATAGAACATCGAGCTACTGTATATAATAAATATTGATAGGCTGGGAACATTGTGAGACAACAAATCTGCAATCAGCATTTAGCTGTTAGAAAGCAGGAAATCCTACACTATTGCTTAAAGCACAAAACCGTCGTTTCCCATTAGAGTAAAATCATTCAAAGTGTGTTTCACAGACGGTTGCACCCAGGTGAAAGGAATACATCGGTATGGCCCCGTTAAGCACTGTTAGAGCAAACAGAGCAGATAGGATAAGATGCACATTACAGATGACTGCATTAGATAACTACATCAAAACGTCTCGCCTTTGTGCAGGATTTTGAAGGACCTTGAAGGGTTCTGCACAACGACAATTATTTTCTTACTCATAATGGGCTTGTCAAAGGCTGCTTTCTGCTTGCTAAGAGGGGCCCAGGATGTTGTCTTTTATGTGTGCTGCCTGTTTCCTCTCTCTACTTTAAAAAGGCTTAGGGCGAGAATCTGCACAATAACATGTTGACAAAGTATAGCCATCTTTTTCTTCCCTGACTGTCGATTTCAAAATGCAAACAATATCATTCCGAATTACAGAGCGATGCCGATGACGGTGCAAATATCAAGCTACTTTGAAGTGCATGAATATGCTTTTACCAGACAGTAAAACAACAAGGGCATGTTCACATTTTACTTGTATTATTTATATTACTCTGAGCTATATTTGATGATGTAATAGAATTCATTATCACTTTATGTAAGTTACAAGCTAGTCATTTATATAAAAAGGGACTATAAATGCAAAAAGCATTTTCTCCCGAGGAAATTGGAGAAAAATTAGCATGTACTTGCTTGGAATGATATATCTGATTAAGCTTTTAAATTGAATGCCTCTATGCTTCATCCTAAACAGTTTGTTTATGACAGGCAATGTGCATTTACAGATTTACAGATTACACATTTATCTCTGTTTATATGGTTAATTAGCTCAACTCATTTAGACACACCATTACTGTATATAAATGACATTTTCCTCATGTTTTCATTTATACATAAATATAGATTTGTTCAAACATAAGCTAGAATTTTATACACAAATAAATCAATCAATCACGAATAATTAGGGTCACACTGAATTGCATCTGAATGACATGAAGATTTTACTTATTATTTCAAAGGTTTTGCACATAATTGCTTGTGTTAACAATGTATTTGGGACTAGTTGCTATAGGTGTCACACTTTTTGCAGAATTATTCGCACCTTTTGTAAATATGATGATAAACCTGCATTGTTTATCCTTTTGATCTTTTTTTTATATATATGACGAAAAATTGAATTGTTAGTGGGGAGAAACTCAGATTACGAAATACATGTTGGCCACAAATATTGGCACCCCTATTTATTGTTTTATTTTTGAATGAGTAAAATGTCTCTGAAATAAATTCCCATTTATATTTACATTTTTAATCACACCAGGGTGGGAGCATGAAACTGTCCAACCATGATTTCCTAATTCACAGGGGTATAAACATATAAGGGAAACACAAAGGCCAAATTGTTTATCACAATGAGTAAAACCAAAGAATATAGTTCTGATGTGCAGCAAAAGATCGTTGAGCTTCACAAAATAAAAAGTGGCTGCAAGAAAATCACTTAAGCATTGAAAATACACATTTCCATCATCACAATTAAGAAGTTCCAATTAACTAAAGATGTTACAAATCTGCCTGGAAGAGGACGTGTCTATATCGTCCTAATGCACGGCGAGGAGGAGAGTTTGAGTGGCCAAAGACTCTCCAAGGATCACAGATGGAGAAATGCAGAGAGTAGTTTAGTTTGGGGTCAGAAAGACAAAAAAAAAAAAAAACTAAAAAAACAGCATCTACATCACCACATGTTATTTGGAAGGGTTTCAAGAAAAATCCTCCTCGCTCATCCAAAAACAAACTCCTTGAACTTTAATGACATCTTAATCCGTGGGGTTTAATATGAAGTTGACCCACCCTTTGCAGATATAACAGCTTCAAATCTTCTGGGAAGGCTTTCCACAAGGTTTGGGAGTGTGTTTATGGAACTGACCATTTTTCTAAAAGTGCATTTGTAAGGGTCAGGCACAGATGTTGGACGAGAAGGCCTGGTCAGGGTCTGGACTCTGTGCAGTCATATTCCTCCGCACCAAACTCATCCATGTCTTTATGGATCTTGCTTTGTGCACTGGTGCACAATCATGTTGGATCAGGAAGAGACCATCCCTAAAATGTGCACAAAGCATGAAATGGTCCAAAACATCTATGCTGAAGCATTAAGAGTTCTAAGTGGCCAAGCCCAACCCCATCCACCAAACATTACACTTGGCACAGTGCAGTCAGGCAAGTACCATTCTCCTATCATCTGCCAAACCAGACTCGTCCATCGGATTGCCAGACAGAGAAGTGTGATTGGTCACTCCAGAGAACACGTCTACACTGCTCTAGAGTCCAGTGGTGGCTTGCTTTACGCCACTGCATCCCACGCTTTGCAGTACACTTGGTGATGTAAGGCAGCTGCTCGGCCATGGAAACCCATTCCATGAAGCTCTCTACACACTGTTCTTGAGCTAATCTGAATGGCAAAACAAAGTTTGGAGGTCTGTAGCTTTTGACTCTGCAGAAATGTTGTCAACTTCAGTGCACTGTGCACCTCAGAATGCACCGACTGGCTGAGTTGATGTTGTTCCCAATTGCTTCCACTTTGTTTTAATATCACTAACAGTTGACTGTGGAATATATAGTAGTGAGGAAATTTCACAAATTAACTTATTGCACAGGTGGCAACCTATCACAGTACCACGCTTGAATTCACTGAGCTCTGAGAGCGACTCATTCTTTCACAAATGTTTGTAGAAGCAGTCTGCATGCCTAGTGCTTGATTTAATTGGCCATGGAAGTGATTGGAACACCTGAATTCAATTATTTGGATCTGAATCCAATACCTTTGGCAATGGTTTTGCACATGTTCCATTTCTACTTCCTGGGTTTGTGTTCATATTTGTGTTCTTGGTAATTTCATTATCATGCGCTCCTGTTGTTTATTTAATTGATTGACTTGTCTGTATTTAAGCTCTATGTTTCTTTCAGTTGATTGTCTCTTCTCGTATATCAAGTATTACATGATGTAGATGTTGTTTGTCATAATAGTAACCTGCCAATATTAGTGTAGTATAATAAGGTTTTTAGCAACATATAATTTAAACAATTATGAAATAAGAAAGACAGCAAAAAAAAAAAATAATAATTGTTTTGGTGAACAAATAGCCTATACTTTATAATTATAAATGAATAATTAAATATAATTTAATTAATACATTGTTACACCCCGCCTTTAAAATGTGATAACTTGCTTCAATCTGACATTTATGATAAGTGATTGTGATTTTATTGTCAAAATATGGTGATATTGTTATGTTAACCCGTCATATAAAACCACTGCTTGAGAAAACACGTTTATATTATCTGACAATTTGCCTATGTGACAACTAGCCCCTGTCTACATTGTCCTGAATACTTTAGCACACATTAAAAAACAATGGAAATGTAATTAGCAGCATCTCATTCTATATGCTAATAGTGCTCACTTAAAAACGGCAACGTGTCCTCCATATATATATATATATATATATATATATATATATATATATATATATACACACACTGTATAATTGTAAATGTGAGGAAGTAAGCTGCTCCAATGATGGAGGTAGAAAAAAAAATCCCAACAAGAGTGCCAACAAGTCATATTTGAATAGTACAAGGTCGTCTCAGAGATGACTGTGCTATGGTACGTCGATGCCCTTGTGCACTCAGCCAGTGCGCAGCGGTCAGATTCATGCGGTGATCTGTTTTCATTGCGTCCGCTCTGACGTGAAGAGCGACAGAGCCCCGAGGGTCGGACATGTAACTTCAGTTTCGTGGGAGAAAGCGTTTCCATGCGCCACAGAAAACAGAAGATAAGTGGAACTGGAAGTGCCCTTTTCCCGTTTGTTTTCTTCACTATCACCGACTCGGAAAAACTAAGGCAGTTCTGAAACCACAGGCACGCTGGTGGACACATAAGGATTTTCTGATGAAAGTCAAGGTTGTCCAGCTTAGTCGAGGTTATCCAGCGAGGAAGATTTATTGCTTCTCACAGGAGTCCGGAGAGATTTTTTTAGTTCATGCCAAACAGACAACTTCAGTTTGAACGAGCTTAAAACATGCGATCGTACGATACAGGAATGACCGGTAATATGACAGACAAAACCGACTTAATTGGCGTACCAAGTTTTGTCGTTTGTAACATAACGTCTCTGAAATAAAAGTTTTTAAAGATTATCAAACGCAAGTGTTAGCTATACACATTTGGAAACGCGGACTAAAACGCTGGCTCGTGCCACCTTTTCGTCTCAAATTAGAGGAATGCTTCGACGCTCTTGTGGAGAGGATATATTGGACAGTTTCATCAGATAAACGTCAATTCGCTTCTCTTTTTTTTTACTCACTTACTTCTCAAAAGTCCCAAAAGGAAATATCCAAGTACTGGAATTGTAAGGTTTAAACTAAATCTGACGCTATTTTAACCAGACTGACTGTTGGAAATGAACCTGAGGTTTGAAAAAGACGTCCGTTAAATAACCGTTGGATTTGTCTGCGAACGGAATCTGGGATCATAATACACTGGTAGCTCGAATGGGATCTATCATGATTTTACTGAATATTCTCAGCGTCCTGTTTTTACTGGGTAAGTAATAAATCTAATGTTTCATAAATGACGAATGATGAAAACCCACGCATTTATCATATTGTGTATGTTAAAACTGCCTTAGTAAAGTAGGCATTTGACGGTCAAAGAGACTTGAGTTTACAGAATGAACTCTTCTTTCATTCTAGTTTTTTATACTCCGATAGTCTCATATGGGCAAGAACATAACTCAGTCAAATGAAAGATCGAGATTAAATGAACTGAGGCTGGGTTTCAATGCAATGCTGATTTTGCGATGCAGAAACGCGTGTTTCCCAACTAGCAGATTGCTCATTAACTTTAGGACATTAGCTACTGTCAGGTCCAAAGGAGCTGAACTAAGACCCATGCCAAAACTTAGTCTCCTCAACAGGACAATCCAAACCAAACCGAAACGCTATATATTTATCGAGACGCTGAAACATAAACGCTTCTGAATTAAATTAAATATTTCGAATATATTAATGTGAACTTTATTCACTAACAGCAGTGCGAAATAAATGCTTGCTTTGGATCAGTGTTCCAAATACATGAATAGGCTATTCATAATTTATTAAACATGATCTATAACCAACACAGCATTTAAAAACAATAGCGTTGGAGGAGCACAAATGCACGTGTGCAAGGCGCACCTCAACATATTGTGCCACATTATTTATCATTAGTTGTAATTAGTTACTCGTGCTTAAAGTAAGCCTACACAAAGGTATCCCTTGTTGTCCGACTTCGTTATATTACACATTACACTAGAATGCAATACAGTATAGCTACATTTAGGCCTAGCATGTGGGATGCCCAGACTTTGTAAATTATCATAATACATTACTATCATGTATTAGGTGTGCCTTTTTCTCCTATAACCTGTGATAAAAAAATAAAATAAAAAAAAACGTTTTAACGTACTAATTAGATGATGATGCGTTTGGGGGAAAAGCAAAGATTGTAGAGAGAACTACGCGCGTTCTAAAGAGGAGCTGTCCATGGTGCTGAAAACACGGGAGGGCGCAGATAACACCACTTACATAATGAAATAACTTTAATAACCTAGGTTTTTTTTAGGCTGTATTGTCATATATTGCATATTCACATTTTACACGTTTTACTTAAATGTTTTCTTCTTATTTAGCTCTTATGCACCAGAGAAACACGTTTGCAGCCATCTTTAGAATTTTGTCTTTAAACTTCCGTTTTGCGGTAGTTTGGTATATTTCTATGGCATCGCTGTTGAAGAGTAATTAGCTGGTTAAGTGGATTTACTTATTGTAGAGTTATGAACGTTATCAAGAGCATTGTATTGTTTAAAGTTGATGTCATAACACATTTCAGCAGCCCGGGGAAACTTTTAAACGGTGCATTCTTAATTTCGTAAGATCTTACCATCATACTGTGAAAAAACAGGAAAACATAACGGGAAACGGTGAAAAGGGGCGGGGCTACACTCCACCCATCAAACTGATTTGCTGCGTCACAATTTGCCTACTTATACTATGCCCTAAAAGTATGTCCTGTTTTTGTTAAGAAAAAGCACATACTTTTGAGTGTGTACCAGAAGAGCAGACAAGCTTTGGGACATACTACCGGTACTTCGTCATAAGTGCGCCTTTAACGGAGAGATATGACCTATTCTGACTATGAGAATATAACTTATGCTGTGTTCCAGACAGCTTAAAATTTGCATGTTTCCCACCATGTAACGTTTGGAACACCACTCGGAAGTATGACTAATCGTTCAATCCCAACCTCAGCGTGACGTCATTTGACGTCACTTCCAAGTACTCGGCAAGTCCTGATTCCAATGAGCATACATGTCCAAACATATTTTAACATTAGACATTCATTTTATGCAATAATGCCTTTGTTTTTGCTATTGCCTAGCGATTTTATGTTGTTTTTGCCATAATTGACAAAAAACATGACATCCTCTTGTTGTGTAGTTGGCAACATCATGTGGTCAACATGTGAACGTGACGTCAGATTGCCCGGAACTCACGGAGGTCTTAAGTGGGACATTTAATTTGGGATATTCCCACGTCCAACCTCTTCTGGAATGCAGAATTAGTTATGTGCATCCTGTCACCGTTTACACTGCGCTGTCAATCATCTTGTCACAGTTAACAACCTATCAAACATAAAAGTTCACAATGCTGTTGCAGATGGAATGGAATGTGGATAACATTAAATACATATATTTTTGTCAGGTTAGATACTGATAATTAATCACTCAAACCCCTTTATCTAAACCTCTCTAACCACGAGGTTTATCGCCATGTTTGTAGTTTTTTAACACCTTTTATTTGTGTTTGAAGTTCTATTCGAATACTTATAAAGAGCAATATTAGCCGTTAGAGTTTGCAGAGATCTTCTAACCAAAAAAATTGAGACCATCCAGGTATGTTTGGACACAATATTTCTTAATAATAATTTTTTTAACAGACACACCCACATCACATGACTTAATAATGCTGAATAAGTGGCAAAGTCATGTTTTTTTTTTTTTTAAAGTAGGATTGGGTTTGACATGCCTTCAGCGTAACTTAAAGCTGATATATCTATTAATGCCAAGTAACCTAATTTAATTTATTGCCAGTTCATTACCTCGCCGACAGGAGTTGCTTTAGTTAGGGTTTAATGCTTTCCACTTGCAGTCAATGTGGGGAAAAATAGTGAACGAAGGCTCTATCAATAAAAATACAAAATAATTTCACAGCAACTGAATAAATATTATTGGTTTTGTTCTTTTCCAAATTAAGTCATAAAAAATAAATAAAAATAAATACAAAACTTCTTTCACCCAGTCTAATAACGCCCATGCCCTTCCCACAGATGAGGTGGTACTTTCCATGGCCAGCCATTCTGCCTTGTCAGGGCTGGGAACTCATGGCTGGAGAGCCCCCATGGACTGCCTGAGGGCCAGTGAGGTGTGCAACCAAAACTCACAGTGCAGCTCACGCTTTCGCATCATGCGCCAGTGCCTGGTAGGTCGTGACAGGACTACCATGCTGGCCAACAGGGAGTGTCAGGCCGCCCTTGAGGTACTGCAGGACAGCCCCCTGTATGACTGCCGCTGCAAGAGGGGCATGAAGAGGGAGCTACAATGTCTGCAGAGCTACTGGAGTATCCATATGGGTCTCAATGAAGGTAAGTTTTTAATCCTAAAGTACTTTTCTATTCCATCCCATATAGAGACAGCTTTACATAAGCCATTTTCGTAAGGTTGATTTCTGTGAAAAGTGTCACTGTTTGTTTAAACATCCCGATCAGCCCCAAACAATGGCTCAGCCAATGGGGTGAGTTTGGGGCGGGACTATCTGTTTGGTGATGCACTTCAGTTTTAAAGGGACAGCTCACCCAAAAATGAACACTTGGTCATCATTTTCTTACGATCATGTCGTTCCATACAGGCTTATTATCTAAAGCTACAACTATTAAAACATTTCTATTAATTGAAACAAAGTTGAAAAAATAAATAAAATAAAATAAATAATATATATATTATAATACAAACTTTATGTTGTAAAATAAAGTTAAAGTTTAAGTTGAAGCACTAAAGTTACTAACTGGAAATAAAAACGAAAAAGCTAAAACGAAAACTAAAACGTTAGAATGTTTTTTGTCCATACAATGAAAGTTAATGGAGTCCAAAAGACTTTCACAGTTCGACCTATTGACTTTCACAGTATGGATTTTTTTCTTTTGTGTTCAGCAGAAGAAAGAAAACCATACCAGTTTGGAAAGGCATGAGAGTGAATAAATAATTAAAAACATTTTTTTTTTTTTGTCAGGTTAGATACTGCTAATTAATCACTCAAACCCCTATTGAACTCGCCATGTTTGTAGTTTAAAAAAATGCATCCATGTTTGTAGTTCTAATTGAATCTTTGTCCTACACGCAATGGGTTGTGTGCAATATTAGCTGTTAGAGTATGCACAGATTTTCATTTTGGGTGAACTGTACCTTAAATTGACATTTGATGTTTAAAACATGGTCATGGTAGAACCCTGTAAACAAATGAGTTGCTCCAAATGCTGCGTCATTAGGTGATTTGTTTTTTTATTAGGCACAAGGGAGAACTGTAGCGCAGATAGTGCGGCGTAGATGTGCGGATCTGACAATTAGCCAGATTGCACAGAAAGTCAATGTGTACTTGCTCTTTTTACAGTCAGTCCATCACGGAAGCGTTCATACTTCTGAGATGGCAGTTAGCGTTTGCCGTTGGGAGTGTTGGGGAATCATTATAGGATTTAAGCAGTGCAAATCGGCCTGAATTATAACCCATCTGCTTTGGCAGTTGCTGCGGGAGCCACAACAAATAGGGTCCTATTGATGCGAGTAATCAGAGAGCCTTTTAAAGCAACTGCCCCTCTCAAGTCTGGCATTTCAATGAGGCATTGTGGACTGCTGGGCCTGCTTACTGCCTGCTGAGGTAAGGGGAAAAAATAAAAATCACACAGCTTCCTTTCATCAGAAGCTGTGTACAAACAGATTAGGTACTGCAGAAAGTTAATGCCATGCAAATGTGCCAAAATCCAACCGTCACATTAGAGGAAACGGAGGATAATGAGTGATGCAACAGACATGGTAGCGTACTATATGAAGGTGTTCATACAGGGTGTTGACAATTAGCAAAACCTTTCCAGAAGTTTCTACATCTGAACGTTCCAGAAGTTTCTACACAACTCATACTTATATAAGTGTCTTTAGTTCCCAAACAAACAATTCTGTTCTTTGAGAATTTCTCTATTGATGTCATTCCAGCACTTGAAAATGGTTGGACCCAGTTTTGTGTCCTACTTTGGACAGCACCAGCCCTCCTTACAGTGTTTTTTTTTTCTTCTTGTGACTTTGCTCTTCAATCCACTACAGCCATTTCATTGAGCTTCAGAAAAATACAGGTTGCTCTGACCATTCCGCAATGATTGCACCTTGACAGAACTCCATCAAATCCACAGACGCTACACAATTGGCCCAACGAGCACACTCAATAATCACCCAAACTAAGAGCGGCCCCATCAAAGGTTCATCTTTCTGCCATTCTGTTTGAATGGAATGGATTTTCTGTTTCTAAAGAGACAGGCCTCCAACAAAACAAAGCAAGTTGAATCTTGGTCACACTGCATTAGGATGTAGAAAAAAGTGTAGAGAAGAGAAACAGAAAGCATGGGCACAACATTCACTACTAACTGTATTTTCTGCAAGCTTTCAAGGATCATTGGTGATTCCAAAATGACACCAATTAACCAAATATAAGGAGTCTATATACCTAAGCGAACATGAAAAAACATTAACCAGCAGCCATATCACTCTGTAGCCCGAAACTGGTTTCCCACTGAAGCTAAGCAGGGCTGAGCCTGGTCAGTACCTGGATGGGAGACCAACTGGTAAAACTAGGTTGCTGCTGATAGAGTTGTTAGTGAGGCCAGCAGGGGGCGCTCAACCTGTGGTCTGTGTGGGTCCTAACACCCCAGTATAGTGATGGGGACACTATAATGTCAAAGAGTACTGTCCTTCGGATGAGAAGTTAAATCAGATGAGAGGTCCTGACTCTCTGTGGTCATTAAAAATTCAAGGATGTCCTTTGGAAAGAGTAGGGGTGTAACCCCGGCATCCTGGCAGAATTTGCCCATTGGCCTCTGTCCATCATGGCCTCCTAATCATCCCCAAATACTGATTGGCTTCATCAGTCGGTCTCCTCTCCACCAATCAGCTGGTGTGTGTTGGGCGTTCTTGCGCAATATGGCTGACATTGCATCATCCAGGTGGATGCTGCACATCGGTGGTGATTGAGGAGATTCCCCCCTTCTGTATGTAAAGCGCTTTGAGTGTCTAGAAAAGCGCTATATAAATGTAACTTATTATTAATAATTATTATTAATTAATTACATAAAAAACTTTACAGAATTCAAAGTGTATAGTATGTGTACAGAGCGACAACAACGAACAAGATTGTTTTTATTTTAGACGTCAAGCTGCGATATTACTAATCACAACAACGTACACGTGACAAATGAAACATTATCCTTCCTGAGTGTGTGTTGAAATAACGCAAATGTACTGTGTGTCTGTACATGAATGCAGCGTGCGATCATGTTTGTGCATCAGACACTCACGCGCTTACTGTACGACTGTACGGTACGTTGCAGAAATTGCGCTCTACGTGACAAAATTTACGTTAATGACGCAGCTTCACATACTTCTGTAATTTATTTGCATTAATTGTGTAAAATTATTTTCACGCGTTAACGGTTTTAAATTAATCGCATGCATTAACGCGTTAACGTTGACAGCCCTAGTTTTAATATATTATAAAGTGTCTGATGTATAAAGAACTGATGTAATCATCCCAATTTAAAATCCTAAATATCAAGCATGTTTGATATGATCAGGGCGGCACTGATTTGATCTGTGAACGCCTCACATTACCATATAATCTGTGGCGAACATTGGAACTGATCCAGGTCCTCGACAGATTATCGGGAGGGGAAAATCAGGAATAAAATCAGGTCGCAAGATAGCGTTGAACATTTCTTTAAATAACCGTTTTTTTTCTTAGTGGGAAGAACCTTTTAATAATTCGAAGAACCTTTTTCCACTATAAAGAATGAAAAGGTTCCATGGATGTTAAAGGTTCTTTATGGAACCATGGATGCCAATAAATAATCTTTATTTTCAAGAGCGTAGGAGAGATACAGGAGCTGAAGTCACGGCAAGCCCGGAGACCGTGAGACGTTTGAGGGTTTGCCAAAGCAAGCAAGAAAGCTCGAGTTTTCCCTCATCGCAGTGCTAAAACGACTCAGCGCTCTGTTGGAGCATAACCCTTTCGCCTCTATCACTCCCTCTTGCTGAGTCAAAGCCCTCGCAGCGTGGCAATATTCAGTCTGATACATAGCACAGACAGGCATGTTGTGACATTCAGAAAATCACCAACTAACACTGCCAACTAGGATGCTTGGGACGTCTGCTCCAGATTTAGAAACAAGGGATTGGTTGTGCTTTGCAATTCACATGAAGCTCTCCATCTGCACTAAAATTTCCTGTTGACCGGGATTTATGAAACCTACAGGATTTGTGAGGCCGGACATCAGGTGGAGAGAACAGAGCCCTTAAGCAAGGATACTAGTGTAGCTGAAAACATTGTATTCTAAGCCATGGTGTTATGGTGAACCTAAAACAATACTTTTCATTTCTTAATGCAGATAACAAACTAAATATTTGGTATTTGTATTTGTTGAAGTACATTTTAGCTGAAGGAACACTAATGAATACATTAATAAGAAACATTTAGGTGATTATTTCAAAGCATAATGATTGCTTTGTGCTAATGGAAAGATAATGGCTGTTATAATTATTCTAAATTATTTGATAATTAAGCATATTTGTTCTTTGTTTTATGGGAAAAGCATGGCATTTCTGGTACTGCAATGTTTAATATAAGCTGGAAAAAGAACATACGGTGTGCAAAAACATGACTTTTGCCTAATATAATAATAATAATAATAATAAGTTAATAATAATAATAATAATAATAATAATGTATTTATATAGGTACACCATGTACATAAAATACATTATGGTTTTAAGTTTGGAGTCAGCGAGATTAAAAAAGAAGAAATTACTTTTATTCGTCAAGGATGTAAAAGTAAAAACTTTTAGACTGATATCTGAAGGATCATGTGACACTGAAGACTGGAGTAAATTAAGTTATGCAAGGAATTAAATTATATAATAAAATAATAATATTTCACAGTATTACTGTTTTACTGCACTGTAAACCCGAATAAGTTGGCAAAACTAAAAAAATAGAGGCAATCAGTTGCCTCAAAATTATTTTAAGTTAAGAAATTAAAAGGCATTTACTGTGCATTTTGAGTGTCATGGCAAAGCATGCTGGGAAATAGAAATCCCAGCCCAGTTTCAGTTCAATTTAACTTAGTCTAATTTAAAAGAAACAAGTTCATAAAACTAATACTTATTCATTTCATTGTTAAATTTGAGTTGGCTCTACTCAAACCAAATAATTATTTTGAGTGTTAGGGTTTACAGTGTGTATTTCTGATCAAATTAATGTAGCGGTTTCACTTTATTTTGATGGGCCCTTTAACATATTCTGTTGACTATAAGTAGCGTTGCACCTACATGTCCACTAAATATCATTAGAGTGTTAGTTGAGTATTAGTAGACTGGTAGGGTTAGGGTTAGATAAGTTGTCATGTTTGCAAAGTTACTGATTGTCAGTAGAGTGTCTATTGAAAGACCATTAGAATAAAGTGTTAGCAGATATTTAGCAGACAGTCTACTAATACTCTAATGAGAGTAAGTTGACATGTAGGTGCAACGTTACTTATAGTCAACAGAATGTTCAAAAGGGACCATCAAAATAAAGTGTTGCCAATGTAGCATTGGTGGGGATAAGAGACTTCTTACTGACAATTTACAGATCTGTACCTAACAAACATAAATTGCACTAATGAAATAGGCAAGGCAAGGCAAGTTTATTTATATAGCACATTTCATACACAATGGCAATTCAAAGTGCTTTACATAGAAAATGAAATTAAAATAGTGATAAGACTTAAGAATACCACGTGTAAGACTTAAAAATAAAAACAGGATCATTAAAACAGTTGTAAAGAGAATTTTTAAAATAAGAAGACAATATAAATATATAGTTGTAAAGATATTTAAAAAGAATAAAATTATTACAGTATATATAGATAAAAAATAAAATAAAAATAAAAAATTAAGATGATGCATAGATTAGAATAGGTGCAATCAGTGGGACGTACAGTGGCACAGTGCTCATTCAGTAAAGGCACAGCTGAACAGATGTGTTTTGAGTCTAGATTTGAATGTGGCTACTGTTGGAGCACATCTGATCTCTTCTGGAAGCTGGTTCCAGCTACGGCTGGCACAATAGCTGAACGCAGACTCTCCTTGCTTTGAGTGAACTCTTGGTATTTCTAGCTGACTTGATCCTGATGATCTGAGTGATCTGATGGGTTTGTATTTAATCAGCATATCTGCAATGTATTGAGGTCCTAGGTCATTGAGTGATTTATAAACAAGTAATAATACTTTAAAATGGATCCTAAATGTAACTGGAAGCCTGTGTAAAGACCTGAGGACTGGCGTGATATGGTCATATTTTCTTGTTCTGCTCAGAATCCTGGCCGCAGCGTTCTGTATGAGCTGCAGCTGTCTAATGGTCTTTTTGGGAAGGCCGGTTAGAAGACCATTACAATAGTCCACCCTGCTGGTGATGAAAGCGTGAACGAGTTTCTCTAAGTCTTGCCTGGAAACAAAGCATCTAATTCTTGCAATATTTTTCAGATGATAGTAAGCTGAAATATCATAATTTGCAGTAAAATAGGTTTCATAAGAATATAATCTACACCATACCTAGTGATTTCCCCATCTGGCTTGCTTTTTTGACCATTTTAAAAGAACAGTTTTGCTTGCATGTAGTTTGTCCATATCTCTGTCATTGAACACTGGGGGCAATTATGTAATTACATTCATATCTCTGGCCTATGACCTCAGCCTGAGCCTATGCAAATTTGATCATAGCTGTCCATGTTAATTAGGAGATAGAGTTTAAATAAGGAGACTAGACTTTAAATAAAACAACTTAGAATGTCCTCTGGCACAACTAGGCCTGCAAGTTCGTCTGTAATACAAGACTCAAAATTATACTTAATACAAGCTATTATAAGAACATTAGCAGACTGTTGTGGTTACATTGTATAAATTCTATTTAGGAAGTATTTATACATATTTATAAAATAATATTTTAAAGTACAAATAGATTATTATGGAAGAGGTTTGTAAGAATTACAGCTATTTCATTCGAATCTTTTATAGTCTATCTATATTAAAAATAGTAAGGAAGTGAACGGCTGTGAACATTTGTGCCATTGAATGCGATGACACATGCTTCACACTGTTATCACCTCAGAAATACAGTTAATGTGCTAAAACATTACCTGTTATCACTGCACTGACATAGAAAAATAATAATACAGTTCCATGCTATGTAACACCCAGCATTCATAATCTAATCTACTGCCCATTCATATAATCAAGTCCATCCCTTCATCTGTTTCCTCATTAAATATTCTGTGTCAGATTACTGAAGTAAATGTGTTCCTCTTAACTAAATATGCAGATCCACATGCGTTCCATTAGAGTGTCTGCGTTCATAAGTACTTCAGCTCATAATTACTTAAGTAATCAAAATATTGACATTTTGTCATAATGTCTCAGTAAAGCACTAATTTTAGTAACATTCTCTGTGAATGATGATGATACATGAGCGACCCCGTCTCAGCAGTCAATGAGTCAACAAATAAACAGAAAAAATAAAAAATAATATAGACCGTCATTATGAATTTCCCAGCTTTACTTATGCTGTCTCTGTACTAATTACATTCCTTCAGCTTATCAGAAGATTAGTATTAACCAGGCGACATTTTAGGAGCTAAATTGATTGAAGATAATTAGCAAAGTACGCCAGATAGTCCAGGATTTCATCGCAATGGAGGTTCAGGTTTATAACAGCACGCTTAATCAAATATCAGTGTAGTCCACCCTTTCTCAAAGCTTTAATTAAACAAGCATGTTGATATGAGGATGGGAAAAGGGCAGAATTCATTAGCTATTGTGCACCTGACAAATTGTGAAGCAAAACTGGGCCCTCTGTTGCCAAGTCATTTGGTATTTGTGGATTAATGAATCTGCTTAGACTCCATAACAGATTTACTTTGTTCCATGGAGGCAATGTTTCAGGCAATTGTTCTTTGTTTGCTAATTGCATCCTTTGATTCCCACCAGGCACAACATGGGGGGAACGTAAGCCCTACCTCCTCATGAAAATAAGATAATAACTGTCTCCAGAATCTTCGGAGAGATTTTCATAATAAATCTTAGCATAACAGACCATTTCTCATCCAGCCAACCTGGAGCATCTTACTTTACCTTGAATATTCAACTACTCGCCCCTGTGCAAAATTAAACAACCTTAAATGGCATTTAGATCAATTGTTGTGACCCCTTAATACTTTGTAAAACCAGAAGACATAATAAAAAGAGCATAGTAAGACATTGTTGACCAAATGACAGGAACGTAATAAATTGAGGGGGCTCGCCCGGGATTTGAACCCAGGACCCCTCACACTCCAAAGCGAGAATAATACCTCTAGACCAGGGGTGTCCAACCCTGGTCCTGGAGGGCTTCCACCCTGCAGATTTTAGCTTCAACCTGAATCAAACACACCTGAACCAGCTTATCATGGCGTTCAGGGCTGCTTGATAATTACAGACAGGTGTGTTGGATCAGGGATTGGAACTAAAATCTGCAGGACGGTAGCTCTCCAGGAGCAGGGTTGGACACCCCTGCTCGAGACCAATTCAATTCAGCCATACAACTTTGACGATTTAATTTTTAAATCTATCTTAATTTTTTTGTGTTCTCGCGGAGACCGGTCTTGCCAGATGACCTCGAAGGAACAAACTCGGAAGGACGCGAGGACACAGAACGCATCCTTGTGAGAATTGAGATGTGCTGCGATCTTGACCGTCCCAGCATATTATAATGCCCAATGCACAGTAAATACACCGTAATAGTACAAACAAATTTCATAACCTATTGAAACATTTATTTTATATTATTATATACAGTATTTTCATATAATTTTATATTATAAATATAAAATCGTATAAATATATGGAACCTTTTTTTATTTTACAGTTTTTTTTAATGTTACCTATGCTTTGCCAATGTTAAGATTCATTTTAATATGCCAATAAAAATACTGCCTTCAGGGTATAACTTTATTAAAATTAAGCAAAACAAACGGACAAATGTTCACTTTTACGAGCCGTGATGTATTTGCCAGCTTAGCGTGAATCTCTATTGTGAGAACGAGAAGTTTAAAGGGGTCATGAATTGGATTTTCTTATACTGTTGTCTAAGCAAGGTCATCTTGTGATGTTTGTGTGGTTTTTACATTCAAAATCATCATAATGAATAGCCATTTTGTACCCTGGTTTTTAGCTCTATATATTCTCCTTATGGGAGGCCGCATTGACTTGGAAGTAAATGCCCACTGCTATGATTGGATAAAAGTTTTGCATATTATGAGTTTCGACTCCCCCATCAGTACACTTGGTGAATTGTTTTAAAACTTCCAATGTGGAAAAACGGCAACCGGAATGATTCGCCCATACATGTTCGACCCAGAGTCTTGTCCTGAACAATGAGCCAACAATACCTCAAAAACAAAGGATACTCCATCCTGTGACAGCGTGGTAAATTATCATTAGACACGTACACATAATCAGTAGCTATCAAACAATCTGTAAGAATGCAATACTGTCACATATAAAAAAAATGTTTGTAATCTTCAATGGCATGTTTATTGCTTGGTAGCTAGATCCGGTTTAGTGTCACGCCAGCCTATGTTATTTACCTGTTACATGTCATGCGTGAACCGGTGGGTGGGGCTACAGAATTAGGCGTTCTTCTTCTGCTGAGGCGGCGTTTCGCTGCTCTCTGACGTCACAGGGAGGCAAATTTGCAGATATTTCGTTTGAGGAGCCATCTGTCAATAAAAAGCTTTTATTTGAACAAGGATGTTTTAAGCTATGAAACTTACAGGATATTCTCATATTACGATGACCTTTTATATATCAAAAGCTCAAGGAAAAGTTGATTTCTCAATTCATGACCCTTTTAAAGCTTACAGTACATCGACCGCCCGCAGGGTCTTCTTTCTAATGGTTCGATTCTCTCAAGTCAGCATTCGATGCATATTCGATATCAAGAACACATCCGGATACTTTCATGCATCCTCTGTACTTGCGTTCTCGAGTATTGGAATTAAACTTTGACGGTTGATGATGACATAGAGTGAAAATGCAAGATTGCTCAAGAATGCATATTGAGAAAAAGCCATAGATGTGGTCAAAATGTTGTTATTGTATTGTTTCAGTTAACCAAACAAACTAAAATGTATGTGTATACTTTACGCATGAATACAAATGAGTTCACTTCGGCATTGCGAGTCATCCTTTATTTGTTGAAGCAGGGAATTTGTGTGGTATAATTGATTTTAAAAGAAGAAAGCAATTTCAAACGCATCCCCTAAAGCCCCCGTTTTGTACTGCATTGTTGTTCTGATTACTGCTGACTGGTTTGGTTCATATCTGGGGTGGCAAGAGAAAAGAAATGCAGTGACGGAGCCATGCTCGGCTAGACTGAACCAGTTCTGATAGTGATAATAATAGATCAGGCTCATATAAGCACAAACACTTACACTCAACCCCACAGAGACCCCTCTTGTTTGTGACAGACACCCTTCTTTCACTGAATAAAGCCACCTGAGCATGGTATAGCTTGTTTCAGTCCATAAATAAAAGTCAGCCTATATGTAACTGTCTTTTTTGCATAAAATCTAATCGCAGTGAGCAGTAATTATTCATCGCAAGGTTTTAAAAGCTCAAAATGTTTTATTCAGTCAGGTCCTGGTGCTTCTCAATAATGGATCTGACTAATGGATTCTTTTTCTAAAAATCATAACAGGGAAACAATTTCCTAATGACAGTTACATTTTAACTTTTGTTCTAGAAAAAAATGCCATGAGGGAGTACACTGGAATCGTGTTGCTTACGACATAAAAAAATATATATAAAAAAAAAATATATATATATATATATATATATATATATATATATATATATATATATATATATATATATATATATTGAAAGTAAGTAGATCACGAACTGCAGTTTACTCAAGAAGTTCTTATTAGACAGATGAGTTGGTGTAAGAACTGACACACTAAATGTTCCAGAATAAAAACATGGCACCACTTGACCATAAAGGTCAGTGAATCTCAACACATGTATCAAATAGTTACGCTCCTATTAATTTCGACTTTTCATCTATACATCAGTATTTGTGAGATTTATTCCATCTGAACATTTTCGAGGGCAATGGAGGCGAATGGAGGATAAATTCAGCTGATGAGAGGATTTTTCAATGCTGTTACATCTCTGCCTCTATGAGGAGAAGACATAGACTGTTAAAATCCAGAGACGGGGACAGTCTTTATCTGAAAGTCATGCTCCCTGAGTGAGTCTGAAATATGCCATTGAAGATGTTTCTCCAACAAAGGCCCTGGCTTACAAGAAGAAAGCGCTGAGTGCATTTTTACGATGGAGAGGTTAATTAGAAATTATGCCAACTTTATTGTTTGAGGTAATTAAAATTGGTGTCACAAAGACAAGTTTTAATCAAGTTGGCTTGGTAGCTTTTTTGACTCATGTCTGGTGACTTGTATCCATTCAAGCCAACTTAATATTCAGCTCGGTTACTACCATTAGTCCTTGTTGAATCTTTATTTGCAAAGCATATAATAGAACTAAAGAAATGACTGTAGAAGGGTAAATCAGATTGTTTTTCTAAGAAATCAATGTTTGGCATGTTAGTTATTCAGTTAGCCTATATATTTCTCTATTTACTTCCATTCAAAACAGCAATGTATTGTGACTACATATGTTTTCCAAGCAAATCATACATTTATATTATATTATATTATACATTTTTCAAATTAAAAGTTCCAAAAGCTGTTTTTTTGTAGCTATGCAATAGAATAATCCTGTTGGTCCTCCAAAGAACCTCTTTTTTTCTTAGTGTGAAGATCGTTTTAATAATCTAAAGAACCTTTCTCCATTGTAAAGAACCTTTAGTGCAATGGAAAGTTTCAATGGATGTTAAAGTTCCTTCATAAACCAAACAGATGCCAATAAAGTACCTGTATTTTGTGGTGTCTGTCAGGAGTTAGTAGACAATAAAGCACACGAGGCAGGAGTATAGGGAACTTCATCCATCATTACACAACAGTTCAGACTTCCTTTTCAAAATAGTAGACACAATGCAATTCACGCATAAACACAACAGTCGTTTGTACGGCTCAAAAATATGGCGATTGCACATTTGAAATCTTTCCAGCACCCAGAAGGCGAGTCTAGTTTCGATATGTTGGGAACGCTCTCCATCTGTTGAACTCTTCAAGTCACAGCATTTTTAACAGTGCAACGGCCAAAGTCAGCGGCAAGGACGATGTCAGTGTATGTTTGTGTTCTCTGCATTGTTAAATCTGCTTACTTGAGTAACTCCTGGCCAATAACCGCTCTTTTGCATTTATCATGTCAGCATCTGTGCTCTCTAATGCCATGCTGAAAACTCTCAGAAGGATAACATTTTGAAGATTACGCTCACCTAATTTATGCTAAATACATGCCTAGTACACTCCACAAATTTGATAGAGGACAAATGCCTCTATCTCGAGATTTATGTGTCCACTTATTTTATGCCACTAGCAGTTCCCCTCCGGAACTTTGCAATTTTTTCCCCAAGCAGGCACTGAGGGGCTGGTATGGCAGAGATTAAAGCTGTGTGTGCAGGATTAACTAATTGAGGAACAGAACATAAAGGTGGCCACAGCAGCAGAGCTGGGAGGCGGATAGCAGAAAGCTACAGTGACACAGCAGATAAATTCTTGATCCAGGATGATCCCTTAAAAGAATTCCCTGCCAGAGGTACATTTGGGGTGCACACAAAGACACTGCCGTGACCAAAAGGCCCTCTGAGCTCATTGGGCTGGGAATAGGGAAGCTCAGACTGGGCCGATGATGTTGAGAACCATCATAGTGTGATGGGAGCACGTCTGGCATAAAGGCTCCAACTCGGTGCTTTTGCAACAATGCCATATAATAAAAAAAATTGATTACCCAAAAAGCGTTTTTATCCAGCTGAAAACTGTGTTCTGCTGAAAACGTGGGAGCGCTTGCGAGCGTTTTGGCAGTGCAGTGTTTTTTTTTGTTTTTTTGTGCACGCAGACGCTCATTTAAGCTGTATTCGAAATCGCCTCCTATACCCTCATTCACTATTCCCTACATTACTCCACTAATATAGTCCACTTGATGGAGTTAATTCGGACACTGAGCACACCGGAAGTGCTTGATGTATATAGGACAATCCTTTAAAAAATATGGCAAATTTGCAAATCCAGTAGTAATGAAAAGATTTATCTTGAATTCTCTTATGGAAACTAGCATGTAAAAACCTTATTAACTTATTTAATAATCAATTAAAAAGGAATTTAGACCGGTATGATATTAAACTGTACCCACATTGGTCCAGCGGTTTGGAAAATGGATGAATGGATGATTCAGATGTGAGCGCCATCTTCTGGCGAGCTGCAGGATCTCATTTGGCACGACCCTGTGCATTATGGGTATTTTCTAGCAGTTGAGAGTACATCAGTTGTACACTCATCATTGCGGTGCATTTTGGGATTGAATGAGTGCACTAGATAACGTCCACTATATTTTACATATGCATATGAATGACATGATTACATATGAGATCGCTTGTTTCTGCATTTTCTTTGCGTGTATTTTGATCAGGAGATTCAGTACTCTTTCAGAAGATGTGTAATAGTGCCCCTACCTTATAACAGTGAAAACACAGAAAGCCAATGGCGGGGAAGATTTTCAAGAAGGAAAATATCACAGAGCTGTACAGCTGGAAGTCTTCGTTTGAGAGTTTCCCATCAGTCTGTTGAAGGTCTAGTGTCACAGCTTTCATTTTTATATTGGCACCTCTACTGGGATCAGTTAGCAGATTTGTTGCACTTTTTTGTGGGCTACAGCTCAAGGCCTTGGATTAGAAAACAGCAGATTTTCTGGACACTTTCGACGGGATGCAACACCAGGGAGCTAATTTGTGATTGTTGGCCAGTACAAATCTGGACAAAAGACTGCTGAGCTGTAATTCTTGAGAGCGTGTGTACTTGAAACAGTGTTAGAGTGTAAGAGTCTGGACATTTGAAAGTATCATTGTGAAGAATTATTTTGTATCTATTCAACTCTTGCTAGATGTAGATAAGATATTCCAATTATTAACCTGTACGCTGCGTCCTAAACAGGGCCGTGCACAGACATTATGGGGGCAGTATCATCTTAACTCTTTCCCCGCCAAACATGGAATTTTCCGTTATTTGTGAGAAAACGCTTCACCGCCAAACACAGAATTTTCCGGGTTTCCATGTTTTCACTGTTAGACGCTAGCGGGCGCTATTTCGCATCTCCTGATTGAGTACTGAATCTCCAGATCAAAACAGAAGCGAGTAAGACGGAGTAGAGCAAGCGATCGCATGTAAACAGATGCCTGTGTAATAACGTGATTGTCAACATTAAACATCATATGAATCAAAACTATGTAATTTTACTGCATGAAATGTGGACCCAGGACAAGCTACAGGACTGTGCAAGCATTAGGGGTGTTGATGGACTCGATCTACTCCATCTGAATGAAGCCTTTCACAAAAACGTGATTTTCTCAGCTTTTTGCTCAAAATGTTGCTTTTTTTATGAAACTTACCCATATTCAAGTGTTGATAAAAAAGGAATGCATGAAGCTAGAATAAAATGGGGGTGGGGTGGGGGTTATATTTTGATATATTGCATTCTCAGATATTCATAAAACTAAATATTCTATGGGCTATAACATTTAGGTGAAAATGGTCAAAAACCCTGGCGGTGGCTGGCAACTTTTTTTGCCATTTTTTTTTTTAAGAGTTAATATAGAGAATGAATAACACATATTTTACAGTCATATTGTAAATACAATTGTTAGGCTTTAGTGCTAATTCAATTTATGTTGTTGTAATTATGCTTCCAAAAAAATACAAATAATATATATATATTGGCCAGTACATATAAATATTGTAGATTTACGTAGCAGATCAGAATTACTACAATTATTAAATAAAGCAACAGTTTTTCAATAACGTAAGATTAAGTAAAAATATGGTATTTGGGTTAAAAGGCACAATAATTAACATGATAATAAACAGCCGGCGGACTTTTCCATTTATTGATAAGACATGCTTCGATTCAGATAGGAAATATCATATATTAAGTTGGTTGTCCACCTTTGAGATAATTGTAATAGTTTGTAGTTTGAAACCAGTTAATGGGACAACATTCTGGAACATTCCTCTCCACAGAGAGCGGTAAAGCGAGCGGAAAAACACGGAGTGGATCCGCGGAATTCATTATTTTTTATGGCCCTGGTCCTAACCATGATATTATAATCTTGTAAAACCCAAATAATGTTAATATCTAATATTTCTATGCTTTTTATTATTTTCAAGGAGAAGAACTGTATGAGACCTCCCCATATGAACCGATGCATCTCTCTGATGAGTTTCGACTCGCCTCCATTATTTCTGGTAAGTTAAGATATCTCATGAGCTTTTCAGTGTTGTTCAGTGGTTTCTCTGTTCAAGGTTAGCACCTTGAACGCATCTTTATTCATACACATTCTCGGATCCTTTCTCAGACAGTTTATGTGATTTCTATAGACATTCATTTCATTGCTGTGTCATTCATTTGCTGTGTGATGTTATATTAGCACATTATAGAAATCACTTTTATCCAATCAACAGTGAAGGAGACTATGGCTTACATATACAGCATGGCAATGTCCACACATCTAAAGTCATTACTGGATCAAAAATTTAAAAGGGTTGAAAGGGACTGTGACACTGCATAGCAAGGATCAAGGATAGCTTTAGCATTTTATTAATTTGTCCCCTCATTTTAAAGGGATAGCTCAACCAAAAATGCAAATTATCACATCATGTACTCACTCTCAAGCCATCCCAGGTGCATATGACCTTCTTCTTTCAGACGAATACAATCAGAGTTATATTAAAAAATGTCCTGGTTAATCCAAGCATTATAATTGCAGTGAATGGCAGCCGACAATTTGAAGCCCACAAAAGTGCATCCATCCCTTATAAAGTGCTCCACACCTATCTGGGGGTAATAAAGGCAGAGTGAATCGATGGGTTTGTGTAACAAAAAATATCCATATTTCAAACGTTATAAAGTAAAATATCTTGCTTCTGGTGGACCGCCTTCCATATTCAACTTACAAAGGCAGTGTAATGTCTCCTGCCATTCAAAATGCTTACGCTATGTCTGGCTTCATCGTCGCACCAGTTTTCCTAAGTTGAATACGGAAGGCGGTCCGCCAAAGCTAGATATTTTACATTATATATTTACATTTACATTACATGTTAAATATAGATATTTTTCTTACAAAAACCAATTGATTCGGCCTTTATTAACCCCCAGAGCCATGTGGAGAACTTTTATTATGGATGGATATACTTTTTTGGGCTTCAAACTTCAGGCTGCCTTTCACTGCCATTATAATGCTTGGAAGAGCCAGGACATTTTTTAAAGGGGTCATGAACTGTCGTGCGGGTCTCTGTAAAAACTAAAACTGAAATAAAAATGAGTTAAAACTAAATAGCAATATTAAAAAAAAAAAAAAAATCAAAACTAAAATAACACAGCTGTGGTTGGACAACTGTCTGTTTTATAGGTTTAGCAAAGCAAACTCCATCCAGAAGAACTTATTATTCTATAAATGACTCAATATGAACGTCTCAATATAAAACATTTCAAATCTCTACATTAACACACTCTTTACTTCATAAAAAATAGAGCGTAAATACTAACATGCTTTTGTTTAAAGTGATCACTTTTCTTTATCAATAACAATCTTTATATAAACACATTAAGTAATAATAAAAAATTTAAATAAAACACAAATGTATTAAATCAAACGCTTTCCAACAAACGAATGAATTCTGAGAAAGGACAATTCTGTGCTATACAGTAAACACAGCGTTTGCCGTTCATTCACTGAGGCATAACCTCAATTCATTTTAAACAATGTAAATGAGAATATGTGTATTAGTCATGATGGCATTTTAAGACCACCACCAATGAGAATGAATGAAATGACTCTGTATTAATCATAATTGCAGCTTTAAGAACGCCACTGAATAGCAGCTTCTATGATTCATACGTTTTACCTCAAACAAGTTTTTCTTTCTTATTCATTGTCGCCTCCAAATGTATTACATTTTCTCACAAACCAGCTATACATGATGACATGCTGGGGCTGTTGGGATATGTTTTTTTGGGAGGCAGAAACCAGTTTGCAGGGCTTTAGATGAAAAAGGTAAACAGAGAATACATGTGTAGAAAATAAAACACATGCTGCGGTCTCGCTGATGGCTTTTAACAAAAGCTATCACCACACAGCCACTAAAAAAAACTATTTTTGTTTCCAATTCCTTATGCGACTGTTCACGTTTCTCATATTTTCAATCACAGCAGAGGTAATCTGTAGCCTTATATAAGAGCGACTAGGATGCCATCTGAAAAAACATCTCTGCAGGTGCTTTGGAACCACATCCAGGCACATGATGGCAACATATGCAATCATATCGAGAATTATTAGGTATGACAGGGACATTTAGCTAGTAAATGCACTAGGAGGAAATGTTATATTTTCATATGTTATACACAAGGACATATTTTGTGAGAAGCATGGCAGTTTCAATTATTTCTGCAGTATTTGCAGCAAATCACAACAGACTGGGCTGTCTGACAATTCAGAGCAGTGTAGACCAATCACAACAGACTGGGCTTTCTGACCAATTAGAGCAGTGTAGACCAATCACAACATAGTGGATCATCTGACAATTCAGAGCAGTGTAGACCAATCACAACAGACTGGGCTGTCTGACCAATTAGAGGAGAGTAGACCAATCACAACAAACTGGATCATCTGACAATTCAGAGCAGTGTAGACCAATCACAACAGACTGGGCTGTCTGACCAATTAGAGGAGAGTAGACCAATCACAACATACTGGATCATCTGACAATTCAGAGCAGTGTAGACCAATCACAACAGACTGGGCTGTCTGACCAATTAGAGGAGAGTAGACCAATCACAACATACTGGATCATCTGACAGTTCAGAGCAGTGTAGACCAATCACAACAGACTGGATCATCTGACAATTCAGAGCAGTGTAGACCAATCACAACATAGTGGATCATCTGACAATTCAGAGCAGTGTAGACCAATCACAACAGACTGGGCTGTCTGACCAATCTGAGGAGAGTAGACAATCACAACAGATTGGGCCATCTGACCAATTAGAGCAGAGTAGACCCATCACAACAGACTGGGTTACTATGACCAATTAGAGGAGAGTAGACCCATCACAACAGACTGGGTTACTATGACCAATTAGAGGAGAGTAGACCCATCACAACAGACTGGGTCGTCTGACCAATCAGAGCAGAGTAGGTGATGTGCAATGAATATTGTCCATTTTTCATGCACAAAAGAAAGGTACTCCTCTTAGAAAACGTACAAATAAAGATACTTTTAAGCTGATGATACACAGGGCATCTTTTTGAGCAATGTTGCCGAGCAATGTTGCTTGGGCACTTTCCCATTGAGAAGGGGCTGCAAATTTCTATCTGGATAATTGTTTCACCTGGTTGCCCGTTGACGGCAATATTGCCCAGCAACAGTTGCCCCGTGTATCATCACCTTTAGGTGTTTAATTGGTTGTTTAATGGTTTATTTATCTTTGTTTATTTTAATTTTAAATATTATTACTAATTAAAATGTTGTGAAGATTTAAGATTGAAAGTCTGTGTCAAGGCATATAAAGCATAGCAAACATAGAAGAACATCATTGTTAAATGTTTCTAAGATCATATTAATGCGACTTTCATATAACAAAAAAAGTGTTTGTTATAATAAAAGTCAACCCCGGGACATACATGTGCTTGTATTGAAGAAACACTCATTTACAGGTTTGTGAAATCGAATATGAACCCTCCAAACAGCTTTTCTGCAAGAATAAAAAAGACTACATTTATGGACCAACAAGTCAAGATGCTGTATGTATTAATGATCTACTAAGTGACCTGAATACACAGGGCAGCACTGATCCTTGGATATTTGCATAATGCACATAGATTGTGCTTTACTTCTTAAGTGCCTGTTTGCAGCGATATAAAAGCACGTGTAACACATGAATAAGTGCTCAAATTATTACTATACCCTTCGACAACTGCCTTTAGGCAATTTGAACAAATTCTCATATTTATTTGCTTGTGTACTTCTCATCTTCAAGTGGAAATATAGTATACACACATTTATATTATTTGAGCATTTTGACATTAGAGAGGACATATTATGCAAAATTCACTTATGGTGTTTGAGCAAAAGTGTGTACGCAATGTGCCTAAACAACCTCCCTATAATAGTAAGAATCCATCAATTACATTTTTATAATCCCCATCAGGGGCGTAGCCAGAACGTTTTTTTTTTTTTTTCAGGGGTGGCCAGGTAAGACCCAGTGATTTTATTGGGGTGGACAAAAAAATTTACTACTGACTGTTACATGCTGTACCAAAGCAAATTCTACAGAAATTATAGATCACAACTATAATTAACAATGTCATACAAGATAAGGAAAAACTACTCATAATGTGCGTGTGTGTAATGTTTGTGGTACCATTCGCTTGCTAGCATTTTTAGTAACTTTAGCTAACATTAGTTAAATTATTTGATTAATAGAGGGTACGCACATGGGTATTCGCTTCGGTGAGTAGCCAATCACAGACATGTTTGTTGATTTCTAGAACGCAATGGCCAATCACAGGTGTTGAATTTAGAATCCACTCACCGCTCGAGTTTTTGTCGAGTGCCAAGGTCTGCATAGACCTATTAATATTTATTTTTTTATATATCGCCTAGACTATTTATTAATAGGTCTATGATATATTCAGAATTTGAATAAAAATGTTGTTTTCCATCAGGCTCATGTATGTGTCAGGAAAACATGATTCCTGGGTGCATGTCAATATCCATGGATCACTGGATCTTTGGTAAGTTGTAAGGAACACTATATCGAGATCAAACATTTAGTTTCAACGGAAAACTGTTTTTTTTTTCTACTTGCGTTTCCCCTATTAAATCCATTCATGCAGCAGCTCTTCTCAGTCCCGGAGGGGGTGTGTTCCAGCAGGAAAGTGACGGCTATTCATACCCTCTATTGTAAACTAACATTTGTGTCTGCTAACGACACATTTGCAGTACCTCAACTTTAACAAACTTTCTCGAACAGGTAGGAAAACCTAGGTAACACTGACTTTACTAACCTGATCACCTGATCAGCTGCCCTCCAGCTTATTTCATTGGTTAAGGTTAAAGTGACGGGTAGGTTTAGGGATCAGTGTTTGGTCAGTACTGTGATTAACATGACCAATAAAATCGTAGGAATCGGCTGCGGGGCAGAGTTACCACGAACTGGTTTGAAAAAAAAATAATAAATCGAGCTGTTCAGATTAGCGCAGACTGTTTGTGTCAGAGCAACAAAGTAAAAGTCACCTCTTTGTCATTGTCAAAAGTGCTTCTCAGCTTGCACAACAAGGGTGGCCAGAGGGGTGGCCAAGCTTCAAATAGGGTTAGCTACGGAGCAGTGTTTTAAAAAGAACTGTAACTGTGACGTTACATTAGGGCAAGCCCCGCCCACAACTGCTGACAATCTCTGCCCTATTAGCAATAGATCCCGCCATGAGTCAACCGCACACAGTTTATATTCTGGCTACAGCAGCTAGTGATACAATGCTACAAAAGCATTGTAACCAGGGCTCGACATTAACACCTGCTAACCCGCCATTAGCGTGTGGATTTCAGTTGTGGTGTGTAACACACTCCCTCCCACTATCCACTTTGGCGGGTTACATTTTACTGTAGTCTCAAAAGGCATCTGTTATAATCGCTGTGCGCATTATAACCAACCACACACGATTCTGTTGAGCTTGAAATGATGGACACCTTTTAGATTTTTGGATATTTAATAAAACTGTCAAATTACATGAAAATATGGATGTATTTCACTAGGCTACTCTATGGGCTCATACACAAAATATGCTTTAAATATGTCATAGCTGATAGAACACTGATAAGAATATTGCTTGAGAATAAATCATAGTTACACCAAATAATCCCATTTTATTCAGACAAGCAACTGTTAGTGTTTCTCTATCTATAAAGGAGCTTTACACACAACCTTATCAGAGGTAAATAGGGCTATTTGATGACCTGTCATGTTATACATTTCATGTAGACTTGATTTTACTGTGGTCAGTTACATTTAGCCAACAAACCACTCTTTTGGCCAGTGACAATGCTGAGTGGCTAGTAACTTTGGAAAACCACTAGCCACAGTGGCTGGTTAGCAAAAAGTTAATGTCAAGCCCTGATTATAACTGTTCTGTTGGCTGTAATAACGAACATAAGAGTCTCCGTAAACTCCTGGCATTTGAGCCACTGAAACGGGACAGGGAGTAGCAGCTCGTTTGCATTTGCTTCCACCCAAAAATGGGCATTTAGGGCATGTTATAATATATGATCTGTGGAGTATTTTGAGCTGGAACATCACAGACACATTCTGGGGGAGACCTGAGACTTACATTACATCTTGTAAAAGGGAACAGGTGTCTTTTAAGGAAGCATCACCAACAACATATTGCAAATAACTCTTTGGAAAGCATGTTTGTGCTGACATGATACACAAATACACAAGAGAACCTGCTGATTCATATGATCCCAAACTTATAAACAATATTTTTAATTTTGCACTCCCCTAAATATGACTATCTACAGTTTAAAAGGTGAGTCAAATGCAGATTTGCATGATGCAGTCTAAAATGAGCAGATTTTCTTCACTCAGAGCCGAAGCCAAAACAAAATCTAATATTTTTCTTCCATAATTCCCTTCCCTCTCTGGCGAAGCCCCCGTAAGCTGGCTCTCCTTGAGGATTTGTTAGAGACCCCTTTCCCTCCGAGATAAGATGAATATCAGGACCAAAACAACACACCTCCGAGCACACGTTTTGCTTCAAAAGCAGGACTGGAAAAGCTCATAACATAAAAATAATCAGACATCTTGTTACATGGCTCTCCTGTTCATTTGTCTGTGAACAGATGACCGCTCACATCTGCTTGGTTCTTTAAACCGAAGAATTGCCATTGACCCAGGTATGATAGATTCTCAAAACAGGAAGGGGAGATAAGAGGATAATAGAAAGGGACTTTTTCTTAAAAAAAAAGCGCCACACTAGAGAGAGAGCAGTGCAACATTAAAGGATGTTTTCGATGAGTGTTTCCAATTGATTACTGTGGAACAGCCAGCTAAGATGGGAGTGATGTTGAAAGAGTGTTTATGCTCTGCAATTGCCAGTGGATTTGAAAGCAAGAAAAGGTTCTAAGGGGCATGGATTCATTTTTATTTTAGCCAGAGGCCGGAGCAATGATAATCAGATTTTACTAACTGAACTGCTTTTTGGTGAGGAAGATGAATAATAGAAAGACAGTTTCAGGTGTATGATAGTAGGGATATAGATGTAGAAAGAAAGAGAGAGTCTACGTAAGAATCTCATATATAGTGTATATATCTCGAGATCTAAGAGGAAGCTATCCATTAGCATTCCCGTTTATCCTAATGGCAGTTGCTCTGTCTTTATGTTGCATGGAAAGTATTTAGCTAGAATACACAGATATTTTTTTGAATGGCAGAAAGAATGCATTTCTTTAATCAAAAGAGACAGTAAAAACATTTATAATTTCTTTTTCAAATAAATTCAGTTCTATCTATTGTTCAAAGATTCCCTTCCATATAGCAGAACAGCTTTGTCTGGCTATCACCAGACCAAGCTCAGTTTAAGATTGAACATTGGTCTGGGGAGTCTGCTCTGTGTTTTCTACTGCACAAGAGGCGTGATAAACAAGCATAATTCAAATGACTCTGTATGTAATTGGATAGTCGTTCAACCAATCAGACCACAAGAGGCGTGATCAATGGCAACGATCAATCGCTTCTCTATCTGTCATCGTGTTAAACCCGCCAAATAGCGCACCAGGTGGATAAGCCAGTCTGTGATTGGTTCCCGCAAAAGTGTAACAGAAGCAGTAGAAATTAATGTAGGGGTTTCCAGACTGAGTTGCAGGGCGAAATCAAATCGCCGGCAGATCAGGCTGGGTTTACCCAGTCTAAGCACAGCTGTTTTCAGCACAACAATGCTTCAAAGAACCTTGAAAAAAATGTAGTAGCACTGAAGAGAGCCCAAACCTATATTTCATGCATCGCTTTGACCAAACATACATAATTAAGTTATTAAAGTACAAGGGCTTATGGATATTAACCCAGCCTTTATAAGTATAAAATGGAAGTTTCAATAATCTTTCTTCCCTATTGTGACGTATATACAAGTGAAACAGTATTGTCCATTTGGCATTGATTGGATAATAGTGGTTTGCTATTGCTTGTGATATCATGTGATTGACAGGTTGTCCCGCTCTTGTGCTAAACACGTCATCAGAAAAGAGAAGAGATGTCACTGCAAGAGGCAGGGGAAGTTATTTTACTTAAAGTTTATGAGGGTACATTAAAATAATAATGTTGTGCACGGATAAATCATTTATTATTTTAAGTAAAAAATATTAATAGACTACTTGCTTCTTTGTGCACCTCCGTTTTCAAATAGTACAGCTTCCTGGCTTTCTGTTATGTGTATAAATCGGTTATGTGCTGTAGCCACCTAGTTCACTAAACCCACATAAATGAGTGTTTGAAAGAAGATTTCAAAATCCAGACATTTTCAGGGTCATAAATAATATCAGAGTGAACCTTTATTTATTTGTATTAAATGTTTTAATCACTCTTTTTTATTATTGAAAATCATTTAATTGGATGCAATTTGCATGTTTTTGCAAAAATTCTTAATTAATGTTCATTCAAACTATTGTAAAAGACTGGAATGAGCCCTTTTCACAGACTGTAATGACTCGCTTCCAGTTCTCAACATCACAAATATATATACACACCTATATACAGACTGTGTGTATATTTAATATAGAATTTACCCAATATTAGGTCATAATGTTATCAAAGTCAAAGTACCTTTATTGTCCCACATGGGGAAATTGGATTTGCAGCAAATGCTCCACATAAAACGCATAAACATACAACAACACTCACCAACAAAGACAAAGACCAACCAGCAGAGAAGGAATTCACAATAACGCCCAATATACATAATGTGCAAATAAATAAATAAAATACAGAACACGATCAGGAGCAAAAATAAAACTTGTGCAAGTTATTATAAAGTGCTAAGTGCCATTAAGGTGCCTTACAGCTGACGGAATAAAATATATTTGCATTATATTATGCCTGATCAGTGTATAGCCTATAACTAGCTATAATTTGTTTTAGAATATCTAGAAAATAAAAAATAATAATTAATTCCTGCGTGTTTCTAATGCAACGGCTGATGGCAAATGTAATTTTGAATGCTGTAATCAAGCTCTCTATATTTTTTCCCTATTTTGGTATTTTCTTTTACAATTGGAGCAAACGGGAATACAAAAATGAGAAGATGAGCACTAGGCTGCTGCAGGTTAGTAGGAAAATATATTATTCAGAACGCACATTTGGATAAGAAAATTGTATTTAATTTCAGCAGGTTCAATATAATTAATGTTAACACAGAGAACATGATTAGCTGTTTTAATACACTCACAGCCCTAAAACGTATAATCTGCATTCTCATGAGTAACTGTCTGTGTGTACACTGAACACTGTCACCAGAAACACCTGAGCTGTAATTAATTGAAAGCTGAAGTAGTTGGTGTGAAAAAAGTTTAAGGAACATAAATATTCAAGCCATGATACCAAAACATAACATTTCAAGTTTAATTAGAACCACTTGATAATTTGTTGTAATGTTTGTAAAAGCAGGCTTTTTAATAAAAACAGTCATCGTCGGAGAACCTGTGGGGTTTCTGAAGTAGAAGTGAGTTTGTGGTTTTCATCCTGTCATTGCGAAACCGGGTGGGGAGCAGTTGTCTGGCAAGGGAGCAAGGATGTTTTTGCCAGGGAGGCAATCAGCGGACAGGTACACTTTCCACTTACATGACCTTGTGAGAAGTGGGGCCTCGGTGAGATCTGTTTTGAAGCCCCTGCCTGATTCCCTCAGCTTTAATAAAACATGTGCGAGCGCGCCACATGGAAGCTCTTTAAGTCGGGGATACTGTAAGAACCTTGTCTGTCAGAGAGATAACAGGGTAGCTCTGGCGTCGTGCTAATTGGCCATTGCATTCCTATATGCAAAGAATATTTATCACTTCTGACAGAGCTTGAGAGCATTTTTCTTTTTTTCCCACTTGAACAGTTTTGCCCTTTGCAAACTGTGAGTTTTATCAGCGTGTTTGAAGATGCACAATGAGATAATGAGTTTTGGAAACCTGAGGAAACGTTGGCCGGTGTTCCTTTGGGGTAGGCAGGGTGTTAAAACTGCTTAACATGCACACACTGGTTAGAGACTAAATCAGAACCTTGACACACACACTCATTACAGATAAAGGGGCCGTGTCTCTGCTGCCACACCCCCCTCAGCCAAAATGTTGTATTTGACCAAGCTATGAAATATTTCCCATGTGCATTTTTACAAGCAACAAATGCAGTTCTGTTACAGCATACATACTCACTTAAAAAATTTGGGTTAAAAATGACCCAACAGATAACCCAATGGTGGGTTGATATAGCACCGACCTATAGTTGGGTTATTTTAACCCAATTCATTTTGGTAGTATGTTTTAACCCAATAAATTGGGTTACAAAATAACTAATTTGTTGGGTCATTTGGCCAAAATGTTGCTTTAACCAACCTAGTATTATAATTATTATTACTATTATTATTATGGCCATGCAAATAAATAACCAACAACTTTAATATATTGACAATGCTTTATTTACATTCAATTGGAAGTTATAACCATTTACATTTAGTAATTTAGCAGATGCTTTTATCCAAAGCGACTTACAAATGAGGAGAACAATAGAAGCAACTAAACAAACAAGGGGCAGTGCTGTAACAAGTCTCAGTTAATATAGCCAAGTACACATATACAGTACACTTTAAAAATACAATAAACAAACAGAAACATGAATAGAATAGATAAGTGCTAGTTTTTTTGGTCAGGTGCTGCTGGAAAAGATGCAACTTAAGATGTTTTTGACAATGGCTACAGACTCGGCTGCTCGAACTGAGATAGGCAGGTCATTCCACCAGGTGGGAACGGTCCAGGAAAAGGTCCGTGGCGTGAGAGTGAGTTCATGCCCCTTTGGAATGGCACCACAAGGTTTCACTACAGCATTGTTTTCAGAGGGTTCTTCTGTCTGTATGTGAAGAGAAGGCATTTTTGTATTTAATTACAGTTTCAGTATACATAACCAACTGAATAAAAAAAAAAAAATTATTATTCTGCCACAGTTGCTGCGGGCAGCCGTTGAAATGTGAACTTTAACCCAACTGGCTGAGTTGTTATAGAAACAACCCAATAAAAGTTCGGAATAACCCAACAGAATGAACCAATATTTTTAACCCAGATATTGGATAAAAAAATAACCCAACGTTTTTAGAGTGTAGTTTTTATCTCCCCATCCCTGTCACATTATATGAATAGGATAAGTGGCTTGCCCATTAACAAATAGTTGTTTGGAACATTGTCATAGTGTTGTGAAAAGTGCAGACTTCGGGAACCAACATTTTGAAATTTTAACAATGTGACGATACCAGCATTTCCCTCTAGCATTTTGAACGCTGTTGAACGGCTTCTTAAACACCTCTGACTGGCCATTGTGTTCACGAGCTCAACATATGTCCCCGATTGGACATTGTGTTCACACACTCAACATATATGTCTGTGATTGGCTTCAATGATCAGTGCTTCAAAATTATGTAAATAGACCTATTTGATGCTCTTCACCGAGCGCTTAAACATACACACAGAAGCATTTGAAAGCAGGCGTCTGTCTATCAGCGGATATATTAGGAATCCGCTTAGAGGTGCCTGCTTGTGTGTATCTGTGTGAGCATGCGCTAAGAGCGCGTCAAAGACGTTACAATGTTTCATAATTGGACTCGTGCTCGGATTAATATGGTAAAATCCACGTCATCGTTACTGTCAATCGCTGAGCTTTAGGAAGTCTCCGGAGCTAAAGTTCAGTTATGGTAATGGCCGTTTTACTTCTGACATACTGTAGGCAGTAGACCAATCACAACAGACTGAGCCACCTGGCCAATCAGAGCAGAGTAGGCTCACGGAAAGGAGGGATTTAGAGAGATTCATCTCTTGAGTTGTTTGAGAATCATTGACAAATGTGGTTATTTGCAATGTATATTATGAGAAAATTAAACCTTTGATGCCTGTTGTGGGAGATTTACATAAATAAAATAGCATAATAGGGGCACTGAAGAAAGAAAAAAAACGATGTTATTAATTCACTAAAAAGAAAGAGCTCATTTGTTTGGGAAACAGACTATACTGGTTGTGCAGCATGTTTTTGAATCTCCAAAAAGAATAGTCATAGCGTACATTATTGATTTACTCAAATAATTTGATTGGAAATTGGACTACGCTGTCATGCTGTATATGACTTATTCACTAAATCGAATCAGCTCATATGGGCCATTCAATTAGGAATCATACTACACTAGTGCAGCACGTTTTTCCAATCACTAAAAGGGGCAGGTTTAAATATTCATTAATTTGGGAATCAGCACTGGTCACACTGTATGTTATTTATTCATTGTTAATAAATCACTAAAATGAATCAGTTTATAAGAGTCATTTGTTTGGAAATCAGACTACACTGGTCATACTCTATGTTACTGATTAAAAATGAATAAAACATTTATTAATTCAGGAATGGGGGGTATGCAGTTATGATATTTTTACCACAGTTACAGTATTTTTTAAAGATGCAACCCGTTCTGAATTCAAACTTGAAGGTAAAAGATCATTCACATCAGCTTTAAAACATCTGAACCTAAGACAAAAGCACTAACATAAAAAAGTTAAATAATCCTAAATTCTATTTCCTTAAAATGTAGATAATTAAATATGATTCACAAAATCATGCCAGTGTGACCAGTCTCAGCCTATAGCATGACAATAACAAAGCCATCTCAAAAAGATTTTTAACTCTAGAAAAGACTATCTTCTAAATGACAAGTAAGAGCTATTTCACACTGAACCACCCAAGACTTCTAACAATGGCTTATCCAGCAGTTCTCATTGGGTAAAATCTAATTAAACATGCTTCAAAGGACAAAAGCCCGACTACCATGAAGCTGCCAGTGCACACTGAAATGAAAAACGCTATTAGAGCACATGTTAGCTCTTATCAAAAAGTCAGAAAAGGTCATAATATGTCATGGTTTTCAAGCAGAGATGTGAAAAGAGGCTAATTTGGAGGACACATGCACAGCCAGGATCATATTTGATAAATGCGCTTATCTTGATTATTTCCATGTGTCTTGCAAAATACCTTTATTAGAAGAATACATGTGCACTGACATTTTAAGATCCAAAAGCTGAGGCAACCTGACAGTGTGTTGCCTGGGTAGACACATCTAAATATGTATTTTCGCTTGAATCTGGTTTGTCTCTGTTTAAACAAGCATGCTGACCCTCACTGTTCCCCTCTATCTGTGCCAACAGCCATGGACTCCGCTTCAGCAAAAGGGAATCTGTGTTCTGACACGGGCAAGCCCTGCAACCCATGCCTGGATGCCACGAAGGCCTGCAACCTCAATGACACCTGCAAGAAACAGCGCACTGCACTCATGGCCACCTGCATCCCTGCAACTCCCATTCAGCAAGCTCATGAACCCTGCAACCGAAAGCGCTGCCACAGAGGTCTGCGGCAGTTCTTCGACCGCGTACAAACGGAATTCAGCTACCCGTTGCTCTTCTGCTCCTGTCGGGATAAAGCGTGTGCTGAACGGCGCCGGCAAACCATCATGCCTGCATGCTCGTATGAAGAGAAGACAAAACCCAACTGCCTCGAGCTAAGGAGGACCTGCCGTTCAGATCCGCTCTGCAGGTAAGGTTATCCCGTCCGGGTCACGGCACCAGAAACACAATAAATTGGTCTTTAACCAAACTATTTGGTTAATCGATTAAACGAGTACATGCTCCATAAAATCTAACCTGGCGCAATACGGCGGCATACGCGACAAGTGTTTTTTGCTAGTTTTAGGTCGACCGCATTATCATTTTCACGTCCTGCGTCTCATTGTTTAAATACCAAATGCATTTGCACCTATTTGTGTGAAAACAACCACTGGTCTGAAAACGTGATGTGCTTGTTACACTTGTTGAACTAGAGCTAAGTCCCAGAATCTGCCTGACCTAAATTTACCACCAGGAGACGCTGCACAGGCTATCTTTGGTCACAAGACCATGACAACGGCCGTCTTTGAAGCTCTCTCACTGTATGTGGAACCACCACCAGGAGACGCTACACAGGCTATCTTTGGTCACAAGACCATGACAACGGCCGTCTTTGAAGCTCTCTCACTGTATGTTGAACCACCACCAGGAGACGCTATACAGGCTATCTTTGGTCACAAGACCATGACAAAATCACCACGATTGGTCATGTTTTGTCTGGGACAGCCCAAAATCATACAATGTGTACCGGGTATTAAAGCGATATGGAGGAAATTAAGAGAAGAAACAGTTAGACAGACTTTGCATTAGAAACAACACTGACGAGTAGAATAGATAACTTCTTTTAGACTGGCTGTCATAAGCGGCTTTGCCGAGCTGTGATATAAAGAAAAGCTATGTGCTCTTTCCTGTTATTGATGGATTTTCTGGCTTTCCGTGTTTTTATTGTTATATGATAGGGGGCGCTATTTCCCATCTTCTGAAAGAATTCTGAATCCCCTGATTAAAACCCATACTAAGAAGATGCAGAAACAATCAATATCATATGTAATCATATGATATTGTAAAATAATGTGATCACCAACATTAATCAGTATTTAAATCAAAATCTAATGCCTAATGTTACCAAATTAAATGTCGACCCATAAGACTGATTAAGCATTAGAGGTGTTGATCGATCTACTGCATCTGTGATTTGATCATTGTTCTGAATCCGATCTGGATGTAGTATTTGACAAAACCATGATTTTCTCAGCTTTTTGCACAAAATATTGATTTGTTAATGAAACTCCCATTCAAGTGTTGATAAAAAGAATGCATGAAGCTACAACCCCAAATCAGAAAAAGTTGGGACAGTATGGAAAACGCAAATAAAAAAGTAGTGATTTCTAAATTTACTTTGACTTCTATTTCATTGCAGACAATATGAACACAAAATATTTCATTTTTTGTCTGGTCAACTACATGTCATTTGTAAATATGCATCCTTTCCTGTCATTCAGACCTGCAACACATTTAAAAAAAAGTTGGGACAGGAGCAATTTAGGGCTAGTAATGAGGTAAAATGGTTAAATAATGATGTGATTTGAAACAGGTGATGTCAACAGGTGATTGTAATTATGATTTGGTACAAAAGCAGCATCCAAGAAAGGTCTAATCCTTTAGGAGCAAAGATGGGCCGAGGATCGCCAGTTTGCCAACAAATACGTGAGAAAATTATTGAAATATTTAAAAACAATGTTCCTCAAAGAAAGATAGGAAGAGATTTGGATATTGCACATTCAACAGTGCATAACATAATTAAAAGATTCAAGGAATCTGGAGGAATTTCAGTGCGTAAAGGACAAGGGCGCAAGCCTAAACTGAACAACCGTGATCTCCGATCCCTCAGGCGGCACTGCATCAAGAATTGTCATTCATCTAGAAGCGATATCACCACATGGGCTCAGGACTACTTTGGCAAACCTTTGTCAAGTACCACAATACGTAGGTACATCCACAAATGCCAGTTAAAACTGTACTGTGCCAAAAGGAAGCCCTATGTTAACAGTGTCCAGAAGCACTGTCGACTTCTCTGGGCTCGGAGGCATCTGTGATGGACCATCACACAGTGGAAACATGTACTGTGGTCAGATGAATCAGTATTTCAGGTATTTTTTGGGAGGTATGGATGCCGTGTGCTCCAGACCAAAAAAGAAAAGGATCATCCAGACTGTTACTAGCAACAAGTCCAAAAGCCAGGGTCTGTCATGGTATGGGGTTGTGTCAGTGCCCTTGGCAAAGGTAACTTGCACTTCTGTGAAGGCACCATTAATGCTGAAAAGTACATAGAGATTTTGGAGCATAATATGCTGCCTTCAAGAAGACATCTTTTCCAGGGACGTCCATGCATATTTCAACAAGACAATGCAAAACCACATTCTGCATCCAGGAAGAGGGTACGGGTACTTGACTGGCCTGCCTGCAGTCCCGACCTGTCTCCAATAGAGAATGTGTGGCGCATTTTGAAGCGCAAAATGCGACAACGAAGACCCCGTACTGTTGCCCATCTTAAGACTTGTTTGCAGGAAGAATGGGACAAAATTACACCTGAAACACTTCATCACTTGGTGTCTTCAGTCCCTAAACGTCTTTTAAGTGTTGTGAAAAGGAATGGCAACATTACAAAGTGGTAAATGCTTTACTGTCCCAACTTTTTTTGAAATGTGTTGCAGGTCTGAATGACAGGAAAGGATGCATATTTACAAATGACATGAAGTTGACTAGACAAAACATGACATTTTTTTGTTCATATTGTCTGCAATGAAATACAAGTCAAAGTAAATTTAGAAATCACTTCTTTTTTATTTTATTTTTTGATACATTGCATGTTCAGATATTCATACAACAAAATATTCTGGGGGACATGAATATTTTGTGTAAATGATAAAAAACACTGGCAGTGGCTGGCAACTTAAACAAAATAATAAATAACACTGGTGGGAAAGAGTTTCAAAAAGAGCTGTTCGATATATCCTCCTATTTATTTGTATTATTGACTATAATTGCGTAGTTGTTTGATGGACGGCAGAAACAGAAAGAGGTTGGATCAGAAGGTAATCCATACAAACAACACAGATGCAAACATTGGATCAGCAGGAGTTCTGTATGCTCAAAAACATTGCCGATATTGAATCAGTAGGTGGTCAAAAAGCAATTCACCACAGATGTAACTGATATGTAATCTATACGGCCAAGGACACACAACCTATTAGAAGCACATTATTGACCCATAAGCTCATGCTGACGGACAACCAGTAACAGAACTGCATTGACTATAAGGTTTGATCAGTATACAGTGTATCCAAGCATGCAATGTCTTGACCTTGTCTTATCACTTAATGTCTTAACGTCAGAAGAACAAAAATCATTGATTGATCACACAGCCAGTGTATGCTTGTGGTCTATTAGCAACATTTAGAATAGATGTTTTATTGAGTGGGGAGTGTTAATTAACCTAGTATAGTGAACTACGAGAAAATCGATTGGCTGTGTGTCAAATGAACCTTTCTCTTTTGAGCCTGCGTGCACCTCTCCCCAGTTCATGTGTCATTCATCAACGCTCACCTGGGACTACAAGAGATTGCCTGACCACAAACCTTTCTTTGAAAGACATTGAACGTAAAGCAACTCTAGAAGCTTCTTGCTCATGCTTTAAAAGAAGTCACAAAACACTATCTGAATTGCAAGCAGGACAGCCCTGTCCTGCACCACAGACGAAATGAAATAGAATTTTAGATTGTGTCATTCGTCATTACGCCATTTCAACGTCATTGTACGAGCGCAAAAATGTACTAAAGCTAGCCATTGCTTGAGTTATAACTTACGTGAGGATGTGGTAATTTTGATAACCATATTTTGAGTTTCATATAGATTTCTGTAATTTATCAAACGGGATGGAATGTTTTAGAGTGACACACTAAATCTATAACTAATTCTACAAAACATCAAATTAATTTATCAAATTCACTTATGCCATGGGAATATTCAAGTCAAAATTCCCCATTTCAAGCTTTAAAAGCTGGAAGTATTCCAGTCAATCATCAGCACAGTCAAACACCAAGATGGATCCATGACTCATCCAGACAATTTTGCCATCTTGGAAATTACATCAAATGATATGAATTTGATATCATGCAATCAGAGTTGTTCGATCTTTCTTGACTTAACAAGCTGGATATTCAATACATTTAAGTAAGAGGTGGAAAACACAGATTTATTGGTTGTTCCCCCAACAAACATTGTCACTTCCTGGGTGATGATGTCATTGGGAAACTTGATTTTATCAGTTAAAGTGATTTTACAAAAAACAGGATGAAACATTATATGGAATGCATTACCTATTAAACAATATTGTAAAAAATAAAAAGTCCTGAAATTTAAATATAACTTTATTTATTATTTGGAGACATTTGGACTTATTATTTGGAAATATTATGTGACAACTAATATTTATATATGAATTTTATGCAAGTAGTCCATATTCTCACCATATCATGTCCCATAAAAGCCTGATGTATCATACAGTATGATAGAAAACATGTTTTATGGTTAAAGTTAGTTTAAACCTTTTTTTCTAAAGTGTCAATAAACTGTTTAGTTAAAAAAATCATATTTCAGGCTTTGCAGGACTAAATAACTTATATTCTGTTACAATACAATTAATAATATAATCTTTAAAATCCAATTTCCAATTTTTTTAATGCTCGGTGGGGGCATAAAAATGTACTGTGAGGAAAATGTGTTCAAGCTTGACATTTTATCCATCCTGAACTTAACAATCTTGGTGCATCCTTAACTCCTATTACATGAATGGCCACTGGGCTCCAGACCCTTTGTCCTCAAACACTGTATGATGTGTGAACTGAGAGAAAAGTGAGGGCCCCCGCCAGGCCAACCTGAGGACTTTGGCTGCCCTTTCTATCTGTCATAGCCTCCAGAAATCACCTTGCCTTTTACATAGCAGGAGACTGGAGGACATCCAACAACAGAACTGGCTCAGTGAAGTGGCCAGGCTGAGAGATGCAGTAAACAGACACGCTCATATGTATTGTTATCCCTGACTTGAATAACTTCCCAAATCCCTGCCATTCATTTTGTCCTCTGTAAAGGGCATTTCGTTTGTAATCTTACATCATCTTAAAGGGGACATCCTGGGCTTTTCAGAGATACCAAATGTTGGGGTTAGCATAATGTCCTATACCTAATTATATCTAAACTTGCTTACCAAAATATAGTTTTTATATAATATATAAGATCAGGATATGATTTGACAAGAAAGACATTGTTTCATGTTCTCTTTATATAAATGTAATATATAATTTTTGCTGGGTCTCAGAAGGATAAAATATTCTTATGTTCACAAGTAAATGTGAAGAAGAAAATTCATTTGATTTAGCTATTTGCTAGAATGTTTAATGGGGCATTTCTGATGCATGTCAAATATTCTTTGATGCTTTTCCATCTCATACCTGAACACAAATAAGATTAATCTGAGCTTTTGACAGTGTCCAAAAGCATTTTGAATAAGCTACCATACAGATGAAGCTTTGGCTTAAGTTTAAATGTTAAAAAAGCCTTTTGTATACTCATATTTGAGTCAGGTGACATGGATATTAGATTCAGTGTGCCTGCAGGAGTTGTGTAAATGATTCATGGTCTTGTTGCTTAGACTTTATGGTCATGGTCCTGAATCCCGCTGGACCTCCGGACTTCTCAGAAGATGCTAATTTAACCACACAAGCGTAAACATATGCACACACATGCACTCAGAGGAAATAAATCACATTAAAAGTAGGTAGAAAGAGTTTAAATATCAGTCATAATGCTTCTCTTTTATTTAACAGCCGAAGTAACACCAGTATGAAGAACTCCATTTTATTTCCAAATAAGCCCAACAAGAACGTGTACCATTGATCAGTGTCATGGAATAATGAAGTCACACTTTGTGGAGAAAAAAACAAAAACAGTGATTAATAGATTTTTGAGAACATAGTTGAAATATCTAAACCCTCTGCAAAATATGTACAGTATACTGAATTATATTAGAGTGCAGTCCAGATTATCACAAGGGGAAGTTCAGAAACCTAGGGGGCTTTCACACTTGGTTTGATTGCCTGCTCTGAATCTGAGTTTGAATGCCTGCTCTGAACCCTCCTCGTACCCCTGCTGGACTGTGTTCAGATTATATTATTTGGTTCTGAACCGCGGTGCATTTGCATCATCAAAGCAGCAGCTGTTTACCCCCGTTACTTGGAAACAACGACAAAGGAGAAGGCGCTAAAATGCATAGAGTTACTTACCTCAATTTTATATTTTGGTTTATGAATGTTTGGTTTTGTTTTCAAAGCATCAGCATCAACATCTATATGCTGCAAATGTACTGCAAATGTCCATAGAACGCAGAAGTCCATTTCTGCTGATGGCGAGGAGTAATTAAACTTTCTCTGTGCTTGCAATGTCAGGAAAGTGAGTGAGAACACACAAAAACACCAAAAGTTCTAGTGTGAAAGCATCCTTAGCGTGTATTCAGATTTGGCAGGTTTGGTTTGATTAAAGGGGTCATGAACTTAGAAATCAACTTTTGACAAGCAATAAATATCATCATACTATAATAACACAACTGATCTTCCTTGTTAGTCCAAAAACAGATTTTCTTGTAACCAAGCCCAGATAAGAACTCACTGTGGAATGTGCAATCATAGAATTCTGCAGATGAAAATCAACGCTTACTTCGTCATTTTAACTTTGGCCCCGCCCACTGGTGTGTTAGTGAGATGACGAGGAGAGAAGAGCAATACACGATGGACTACAAATAACATCACCTTCCAAAGGATCCTCATGCTAGGGATGTGGTTAAATATTTTCAACAATGTGAATGTCTCAGCTGATCATTATTTAATTGTATTCGGTACATTTCACTGTGTCTTCAGTCGCAATTTCGGCGCAGGCTTTGCAAACTGACTTTTACGATGTGGACTCAAATCAGTGACTAAACGATCAACTTCACATGGTTTCTCTTAGTAGGATGAAAATAATCTGTTATTTAAACTGTGATTAAATTATACATAGAAAGTGATCAAAGAAAGCTCCCTTTGCAATCTCTGGAGCTGTCAATCAAAAAGCAAGTTTATCACTCACGCCAAAACCCCAAGATAATCATACACACTAACGAAATGCTTTCATCATAACAGTGCAAACACAATGTAAATAAGAGATTTTATGATGAGACTGTTGTGATGAAAGCATTTCGTTAGTGTGCAGAAATCGAGTTGCAATGATGAGATCACTGCATTCATGTGCTCAACATGTCTGTGATCTGCTATAATGCTCATCACTGCAACCTTTCATGCCATAGATCTAAATATAATGCTATAATAAACACTTTTCACATTTTTTTAACCTTAAGAGCTGTAATAGTAAAGCATGCTAAAAGTTTGAGCGCTTTACACATGTAATACTTAGGTATTTCTTATGCAAAGATGTTAGCCAATTACAGCAGTGGGCGTTTACACTGAAGTCTCACAGCAGACACCCCCCTTAAAACAGAGCGCTAAAATCAGGGTAGGAAAATGCCATTTATTTCTAAATTATAATGTAAAATTCATACTGACATTATAAGTGCACTACAGGAAACATTCTAAAACAATAAAACAATGCAGTTCATGACCCTTTAAAACGAACTCTGGGATGATTGCTCTGTTAGTGCGGTTCATTTGAATGAGTGTGAACACTGCCATCCGAACCCGAGACCCGAGATCCTTGAAAAGATGGGACTCACTTTCAAAAGAACTCTGTTGCGGTTCAACTGAAATATGAAAGCAAACACAGGCCAAAGACATGGCATGATGTCACAAGATGCGACCCTAAAAAGGACAGAATGCTCGCATGCCCGTTTTTTCTTGTCCTAGCTGCAATGTTGCCCATCACAGTTTGGTACAGGCATCAGAACTGCTCTTCTCACAGCAGATATTCCTTTCTGGTCGCTGTTTTGACTCCTTTACACATTTTATAAGCTGAGCTTCCTGAGTTGTCAGCTCCATCATATACAGTACCAAGCACATTTAGCCCAGCACACAGCATTGTTTTGGATGTTTGACAAGTTATAAGTTATCGCAAAATATACGTCATAAAAGCCTTTTTTTATGACAGTGTGAACACTAAGTAAACCAGGACTAAAGGTGTCGTTTTCTTTTTTTGGTTCAGACCAAAACAACCAAGAGAACTGAACTACAAGTGTGAACACACCCTTAATGGATATGAAACATTTCAGAAAGCACATGCTACTGTGTACTGACAGGATCTGTCCAAATTAAGTGTAAAAAGATAGAGACAAGCCTTAAAATTCCATTGCTGAAATATTTGGCCTTGATAATTTGCTTGTGCTGTTTATTGTTTGCGGATATTCATGATGGACTGAGGCCAGAGTATGAAGAGGACTGGCACCCAAACCATCTGTTCCTAAACCATCAGTGATAAACACTCCAATTAGGAAATGACTGGGCTGCAGTGATGCTGAGGAATTAAAAAAATAATAATCTTAAAGGTACAGGTAATTTTGTAAAATTAAAAAAAAGTTTTCCACTTAAAAAAGTTAACATTGAGAAATATCAATGAAAGAATATAAATGTACAGTAAATGTAGTAACATTCTCAGCAATAATAGTCTTCCATAAAAAGTATATTCTGCATAGAGCAAGTCATCTACTAATTGGCATCAGACATCTTCTCGTCTTTTGACCACCCTTGCAATGGACTAAGTTACTATTACTAATAATAACAATACAAATAATATTCAGCTTTATGGTGCGTTATAGGCTGCGCACGCTGCTTTAGTCTGTGTAGCAGAGAAGTAGGCTTATTTAAGAATGTGCATTTATTGTTTGGACAGATTTAGAATATAATGTGTTTAAAATGCAAATGCATAGTTCATTTGAAACCTTGCCCTCTTTGGCTTGCTGTTGATGCTGTAAACTGAATGTACGAGGCAAGCTGGCTTTAAATAACAGCACTGAAATAAAAATGTGCTGTTTATATTTTAATCAGTTTAGGGCCATTCACGCAGGATGCGTTTTTGCGGTAAAAAAACACAATATGCAGGTCTAGAAACGCGTTGCAATGCACGGGTATGCGTCGTCTGTCGTATAACAGAATCAGTGATCCGGTAAGGGTAAATAAAGAACTGTTTGTTTTTGTTTTAATAAATACAGCATTTTCTTTACTCAAGACTATGTCTAAAAAGGTTAATATTGTATGTATTTTAGGTCTGAAACGTGGGAACACTGAAGAGAGAGAAAGGGCAAACCAAAGTGCAATATACTCCCGCGATCGACTGGAAACCAGTCTGCGATCTTCTGGTCTGTCGTGTCTCCTTAATTGCGTATTTTTATATTTTGAATAAATTCCTCCACTGCATACTGTAACCCCTTTTGCCTCGATCTGGAGGATATTGCGGGTATTGCTCACAAAAGGTCACTGACATGCACGGGTATACCTCTTCCCGTCATAGCAATCTGTCGCGCTGGTCGTTTTTGACCATTTGTTTGTCGGACGTAGCAACAGTAACTAAGGGGGGCGGGGCTCGGCGAAAGGCTAATTACTGTAGTAACTTTTTTTTGAATAAGTGTATTTTTATTGGTGCCAATATTATACGTGCCGACATATAGCATCATTGCCCTTGCAGACCCAAGTTCGAGTCCTGGCTCGTGAACCTTTACTGATCCCCCTCTCCCACCTTGATTCCTGTCCATTCTATACAATCCTGGCAAAATCTGAAAAATAAAAATAGTAAAAAGAAATGTAATTATTAAATTAATATTTTGTCAGAACCTCTACTAAATTGCGTCATTTTATTGAATTGTCTGTTCAGAAGCGTAGGAGAACCATTATCTCTATTTAAAAAACAAACAAAAAAACATGAAATCTCAGTTTATCCTGAATCGTGCAGCTTTTATTCAGAATAAAGCATTCATTTTATAGATTCAGCAGACTATTTTTACAAACAGTTGTTTGACTTACACCGTGTCACCTTGATTGACTTAAACCGTGACCGTTGCTGCTTCGCTCCACAACAGCGAGAAGCTGTCTACACTGATTTTAAAGAGAATTTAGAAGCCAAACCCTGTAACCCTTGTTCATCATCTGCACGCCGCCACTGCTCTCACTAACTCTAGTTACAGAATGATTGGATGATTTCTGCACAGGACGTTTGGCAACGAGAGGGTGACATCCGTTTAGAGATGTCCCTGAATGACATAGCGGACTCGTGATGTCTCCTGGGGGGAGCGGGTAACGTTAATGCTGATGATGAAGGTTTAACACTCCAGCCCTGCAAACCTGTTACCAGGGGCATTCATTTACACATCTCCCACCCTTCTGCTTCCTTGAGCCAGCCAGAATGTAATTAACAATGTAAATCATCAGCTCTACTGAGGGATTCATTCATTTAGGCAAGCATCGTTATTATGTTCCTGGTTTAATAGAAAAACAAGGCAGTCTGTGTTCATCTTTCCTGCTTTGCCATTCAAAAAAAAACTCAAACCTCATTATACAACCGCATTATTAACTGCATTAACCACATTTTTGAGGACATATTTGTTATTTTCTATGATAACACTCACACATTTCCTTAACAATGTAGGTACATATTTCAAGGGTTTTGTGAGTTCAACTGGCAGCCCAATGTCAAGTGGATAATTTGTCATTTTGAATGTTAAAATGTTCTTCTATCCATTTGTAAAAAAATAAATAAAAATAAACATATGCTTTTAAAGGCTAACTAAACCCTAAACCAACTTTTTTTAGTTAATGATCTGCACGACTGGGGTTTTATTAGTGCTGTTCATTGATTCGAGTAAATGTTTTGACATTTGAGTATAAAGTGTTTGAATTCTACAATATACTGTATGGTGTAAAAATGAGTGCTGCCCTCTTAAGGTTGAACGGTGGATACTGCAGTTGAATTTTCCTATTGGACGTTGTTGGTCATCGTAATGTATGATGGTTCTTCCAACGGCTCACTACCCACGCCCCTGGCACGAGCTCACCACGCCCTATGAAATGTTTTCCCGTGATCATATGATGATGAGAACGCCTTCCCTCCAGTATGAACTCTCATGTTACATGAAGTAGAAACATTACGAATGAAACTTACTTGACACTTGCTATCAACATTCTAATGAAGAAAATGTGGTTAAATAATGCAGTTGTCAGTACACGTCAGACTTTTCTTGTGATATTTTTGCCGCCCGTGTACAGATCATTTTCATACTTTTCATGACGCATTTTCAAACCCTGACGCGCAAGTGGTTGCCGTGGAAGCGAACAAAAATACTGTAACGTGCTGCCATGTATAGTCTAACTTTCATTTGAGGAAATGTTTTTATAGGTCTGAACTTATTGGTCATGCGCTGCTTATTAATTCAGTTAATTTGAATGGAAATACATTGCGTGTATATGATCTATTTTTAGTGGCATTGAGTATAAGGATTTGACTTTTCATAGATTAGGTCAGTGGTCCCATTCTCTCTTGTGCTGCTGCTTCGCTATCATCGTCGGCATTGGGAGTTAACGCAGTTTGAGCCAACGGCTTGATTGATAATGCCTTGTGTCTACAGACAATTCACCCTCCTCCACTTCAGGTGAAGGGGGAGAAAAGTCATCTACTTCGAATGACCGCTCTGTTGCAAAACTTCTGGCGTCACTCCAGCTATTCTCCATCTTTGAGTGTCAGACAACTGTCAATCAATCTGTCACTCAGGTCACATGTGCAACCCCCAACCCCCCACCCCCGCCCCGGCTCAGCCCCACCCTCAGTTCGTCCCCTCTGTCTCCGTTGGGCTCTGCCCACTTTCCAGCATTTTTCAAATATTCCCAGTGGGTGGAGTTAGGCTCTCAGCTGGGGTTGAGTTGCCCTTTAACATTGCTTTCTTTTTTTGCATTGAGTTTGACCAAGCAACATCTCAACCAATAGTGTGAGTTTGGGGGCGGGGTTATCAGTGCGGTTGACCAATAGCAGATAGGGGAATTTTTGGAAACATGTCTGAAAACAATCATTTTTTTATGTTTGGTGGCTTATAAATGACACACTCCAAATCAAATTCAAAATCAAATTCAAAAGAAATGCATGTTAATAAATAGCCCTTATTCCAGGACTGAAAGTATTTAAGGGTCAGATGCAGTACAAAGAGCTCCTCAAGGTAAAAACTGCACATTCGCTTTTTTCAAGTGTATTTTCTGTCACGTATACAAGCTTCACATATCTGCTTCAGGACATGACCGTCTAAGTTCAGGGGGTTGAATCGTGATGGTAGACTTATAGAATATTCATGATCTCTGCATAGAACTTTAAGTGAGTTAACATGCTGAATTCACATAAAACTTTTCTTCAGTGGCCTTAAAATGACAAACAGATGTTAGTTTTAAAATCATGCTGTTTTAAAAATTAAGATTCTAAAAAAAAAATGGAGGGAAGTCAAGGCAAATAACATTTTGTTAGTTTTTTCAAACTTTAATTTCCATAGTCATTACAAATTTTGTGGTTTTAAAATATTTTGCATATTTATTTGATATGATACAGTATTTGATACAGTAATATAGTGAAATATTATTCAAATAACTATTTTAATATTTAAAAAATGTTTATGAAATGAAAATTGATTTAATTTATTCATTTAATAACTATTTAACTGATGTCAAAGCTGAATTTTCAGCATCATTTTTTCAATCTTCAGTCTCACATGATCCTTCTGAAATAATTCAGAAACCTTTTTTTTAAATTATTATTAATGTTGAAAACAGTTGAAACAGATGCTTAATATATATATATATATATATATATATATATATATATATATTTTTTTTTATATATATATGATATTGTGACCAAATTTCAGAATTATTTGATGAATAGGACTATCAAAAGAATTGCATTTATTTTAAATACTAATAGTTTGTAACATTATAAATATCTTTACTACTTTTATCCATCAAGGACATGTCACACTGACCAAGAGTGACAGTAATGTCAAATTCTGTGCAATTAAATTAAGCTTGAACAGTGTCCCACTTTGTGCAGTCTTATAGTGTATCTCACTTTATTTTGGTTAAACTGACGGTGTAACAACTAACCCCATTTAACAACCCTCTGAAGTCTCTACAAGGTCTTATACTTAAGCTCTGGAAATGAAAGCTAGGATGTAGTTGAGAATTTAAATAATTGAGTAATATTTTGAACTGCTATTGCCGTAATTCAGGAGCACTTCAGTTCGCTCTTTCCACTTTAGATTGCAGTCTCATCAGCATGCGCCACTCCTTGATTGCTGATTTTACACACCTTGCTTCTTTTTTTTTTTTTGCTGCGAGTCACAGCAGTGGTTATCGAGAGATAAAGCTCAGGGTGAAAATACTGCACAAAAAGCTTCAGAGGAACATCCATTTCCATGTCAATAAAGCAGAGTAGAAAGGATGACCTTTTTGGCCAGTGCCCATGAGAACGATGCAGATACCATTCTTTGTTCCGGGAGGTAAACACCCAGCAGGCAACACCTATGGACCTCACAGTAAGAACGGTTCAGTTAATATTCACACCATAGCTGAGTTGGTGAGTCAGGGGTCCATACTGCCATGAAGGATGATTCACTATTAATCAGGGTCTCAGAGGAGGGCACAGAGTCTGAGATCTCCATCTCGTTCGTGTTATTTGAGGGAAGGCTGTGCCATGTTTTTATTCAGAGTTTATGTGTGTGCTAGGGGAGAGAGTTCATACTCAAGAATAAGTACTAATGTGACCCCCTGCTCACCTCAGGTCTAGTGCTTGGAGCAATCTGTTTTTGAATGCACATAACCCCCTAGGAAGAGGCTGTTTGAGGCAGATTGCTTCAGTCGGAGAAATACCACACGGAGTCGAGCAGAAAATGGCCTTGAATTGGAACCCCACTAGACACTAGTTAGGCCTGACAGAATGCATCTCATATTGCTCATTCACTGCTGCGTATTGTTTCTGTCTCGGATATTAGAGCGCCGATGATATCGGATGCAACGTGGCAATAAATAGCTGCGAGAATAAATCTTCCCTTATAGCTTGATCAAAAGCCATTTGACTCTTGGAGCACCTTATAAAGAGGAAGATATAGAGAAGGATGATAATCCATGCTTTCTACAGCGTCATGTACCGTAATTGTGTTTTATAAATAAATATAGATAGATTAGTAGGGTTATTCAAGCATGCATCTAAATCCTATTCAGTCAAATGTGCTAAAAATGTTTCCGGCCTCTTAAATTCTATAATTTGTTTTGTTTTTGGACTAGATCCAGGCTGGCAGATTTCCACATGAATTGCCAGACGACACCGCATTCAATAACAAGCTGTCCTAATGATAACTACCACGGTTGTCTGGTGTCCTACGTTGGACTCATTGGTGAGTGATTATGGAAAAAATCTGTTGCACAGCAATAAGAAGAATTTGAGACTCCATTTTAATGGACTGAGTGTTTGGAAAATGTATTTTGTCTTCCTTGGCTGTTTTAACTAGTGATCCATCAGGAATTTTACTTTTAAGATTATAAAGAACAGGAGAACTGATGAAGAGGCATTTCAAAATTTTGAAGCCAATGACCCCCATAAGGTCCCTTTTCCTAAAATATACAGTCAATTGTATATAATATTTTTTCTGTTTCTGACTCATTTTTAGAAGGAACAATGCAAATCTTATATTATCAAATATGCTGTATGTGAATATAGAAAAATCATTACGTTAAACAGTTTTGCTTTATTTATTATTATTGGGCATCAATTTATGACCTTGCACAGGTAGTACCATATTTGTTTATCAAAAAAAAAAAAGTAAATCAAACATTGATATTTATACATTTCCATGAGTGTAAAGGACCAATACATGGAACAAACAGTAAGTCAAATATTGTATTGGTACTAGCCAAGTAACATGAATTTGCACCAAAATGCAATAATGTTTGTTTGGATGCAAAAATGTTTCATTTGTCCTAAGGCATAATTGCGTAATTTTAACCTTTTATCTGGAATGAATCCTGGAGGGTTCAAAATCCAGGGTCATCCTGTGTACAAATGTATCTCTAGAAGAGAGCAGACCAACAACCTCTGGCCATTACACTGAGCCCAACAGCACATTATACTCCAGATAGCGTGATCTATAAACCAGCATGTTCCCATCTCATGCATATTTATGAGCATCTCTACCCTTGGCCTTACAGGATCAGATGTGACTCCAAACTACGTGGATGCGAGTCACACCAACATCACCATTTCCCCTTGGTGTGGCTGTCGAGGCAGTGGAAATCACGAAGCTGAGTGCGAGGCCTTCCTCCGAGACTTCAGAGAGAACACTTGCCTGAGTGAGTGGAGATGAAATCTCAAGTAACCTCACGACTCACGCCCTGATCAGCCATCCTTATGGGCTTGACCTAAATGGCACATTAATGAGAAATGCTGTGGGTCTGTTTTTACCCACATGAAAATGTCATGGCTTTTTTATGCATGACTTTGTAATGTCTTTATTTACATGTGTGTTTGTTTCGGTGTGCAGGAAACGCTATCCAGGCATTTGGTTATGGCACGGACGCTGGTCTTGTTCCCATCACGGAGTCTCAGTCGGCAGTCCCATCAGTACGGACCAATCTGCAACCGGCTATCATCACCAAACATGTCATCAACTCAAATGATGTCAAGCAAATAGACAGTGCATGTGTTTTCTCCACATGCGCTAACCTTCAGGTAGGTCTGAAAACGTTGTTGTCTATTACAGTATATCATTACCCAGTGGTGGCTAAAAATGAAGGAATTTAAAGCTTGTGTGCAGTTTTTTTTATTTATTCTAAAATACTAATAAGCTATTTGAAGGTTGATTTCACTACAAAAGTGTAACGCGGTTGTGCTGAGGTGTTTTCAAAACATTGGTTTTGTTTGTTTGAGGATCCCGACCAGCCTGGCACAGCAACAGCTCAACCAATGGTGTGAGTTTGGGCGGGGCTATCTGATTATCTAGCCAATTACAGACAGAGGGAGTGTTCAGGCAATCATTATTAAACGGACATTATTTTTGCCTAGTTTGCTTAAAAAGTTGCCAAGTCTGTTTTTTTTTTTCATGACATATTCCATAAATTACATTTGACTGAAATGCTTTTATTAAAGTAATTTACTCTGCCTAATTTAGATTCTACCAATGATAAAACTGTGCTAGATGATGAGACATTTTTGTGAGGGCAGGTGTACAGATGTATGGAAGCTTGTTTCCAAAAGTCAAGCTTTTTCTTGACTTTTTATCCCACAATTGCAAGTTTACATAATTGTGAGTTTATATTTTGCAATTCTGACTTTTTAATTCTGAAACTCGCAATTGCGACTTTATATTTTCAAATAAAATATATAAAGTTAAAAATAAAGGATGTTTATATACACGAAAAGATTTTGTTCACCAGCTTCAGTCTACAATGATTATCAAGTATTTTATGTATTTTCATATTTTAGGTATGTTAGTGACATATTTTGAGTTATGGTATTTGAGCTAGTTTAATTGGTCATTGGGCTTGTTGTTTTTATTTTGCTGATCCGGCAACCCTTAGGCCATGTGTCCACCAAAGTGTTTTTAGCCAGCTCTTCTTTGGCGGCATAGCAGGGTTTTATTCCTTCTTTTTTTGTAAGTTGAGGAGCTTTGGTTGCCATGATACAGAATATCCGCTGAAGTGTTACTAGTATCTGATTTTGTAGATTGTGTTAACATTTTTATATTTAGAAACAAACAATGTAAGGTACTTGCTCTGACCTTTGTTTTAAGTTATTTTGTTCCGTTGTTGTGCTTGTTGTCGTTGAACAAGCAGGATGTGACAATTGGTCTGTGCGGTATTTGTCCCACCCTTCCTCCCCTGTGATTGGATGGCTGGGAACAAGTGAGGAAAATTTTTCAACTTTCGCCGACCAGAAAAAGTCACCTACTGTAGCACTCAGCCCTCAGCGTGAAATAGATGTTCAGTGCTTAACTGAAAAAATACACTGGCCTTAGGAAAAGGACTTAGCATAGAAACCATGCAGTTCGCTTTTAAAGTCACAAAATACATGATTTAACCAATTCTCCTGTAAATCCATAATCCTCCATTTAATTTAGATAGGCATGTGCGTGTCCTATACAAACATCAAAATTGCTCTGAATGTCAAGATAAATGCGAAAACCTGTACCACTGCTTTGTGCATGTACAAAAGCAAAACACAGATATTCCATTAAACCTTGCTTAAATCTAGGCCAAACTTTGAGGACACCAACTATTACAATCATTAAAATAACTGAGGGGAAGCAGAATTCCTCTTTTGCGGGGGAAAGAATCATGTTTTACCTGAATATATGCAGAGTGTCTAGTGGAAGGTAAAACACTTTTGTATAATTCAATATGTAGGTGAATAATTCATAAAATAAGAGCAGTTGTCAGCTCATGCAAGGTACATTCAGAGCGGACATGCAGCATGGCTGTCCACACCAACAAGTTCAGTAAACCTGGAGAAAACTGTCCCCCATGGCATACTGGTTAATGCACATGCTCATGAAATATTGAGCCTTGGTGCTCAGATGGCCCGTGTCTCCCATTTAACCCTTCTCTCTCCTCACTAAATGTCTAGATGTTGTTGATTGTCGATTTGGTATAAAGGATGGTTTGGTTAGTATGATTTCACTTGCATACAGGAAGCTATGTAATCCTATGTAAATGAGTGATGTCATCATAAACACTAATTTGTCAGCTAATCCAAGTTTGAAAGGGGCTGCATTATGGAGATATGGCTTTGTGTGGCCACTTCCATCATATCGTGCCTCGCAGTTCCGTCCTAAGTCCTGAGGATTCAGTTATAAGCCCCTGGGTACTGAAGAAAATGACTGTACTCTCTCATCCATGCTGAAACAAATTATGAAGACTCCACAGACAGAAATATCATGTAGTCGCACGGGAAATAACTATTTTAATTTATGTCTCTGGCAATTGTCATACACTCTGAGAAAAAAAGGTTCACTGCTGTCACTGGGGCGGTACCCTAAGGAACAAAAGTGAAAAGGTACATCTTTGTACCTTACTCACCCCTAAATGGTACATATTAGTACCTTAAAATGTACATATCAGTACTTTAAGAGTGCTTATTAGTGCCTTAACAGTACATATGAGTACCTTAAAGGTACATAATAGTACCTTTTCGGTTTTGTACCTTAGGGTACCGCCCCAGTGACAGTAATGTACCTTTTTTTCTGACACTGTAGGAGGCAAGAGTCAATCTGTGTAAAGTGGTATCTGACGTTCCTGCTCATATCTGTCCGATTACTTGGCGCAATTTGAATGTGTTGAACTTGTGCTTTAGGTAAAAAAAGAGTTTGGGATGTGTTAATTGATTGCAGCTGTACTCATGAACGTCAAGTCTGTGGTTATTTGTGTCTCTCATTGAAAAAAATAAATAATAACTTTTCATAAAAACAAGGGGGAAACAGTTTGGATTTTCCATTTATATCATAATATTAATTTGTGACAAAAAAAAGGTGTCACATTTGGATATTTTAGGGATATTGTAAGGCGTAACACTTTTTTGCAGATAACAGATTTACTGTTTAAAGATAGCTTTACTTGATACTTGTTGTGTCTGAATCTTTGTTCAAATGCTATTCCAACCATGCACATTTTATTTTGAAAAAGAAAATTGGTATGGTTGCATAAGAACACATTTTTGTGCTGAATATGACAATAGGTGCCTTCACAAATACAGGTTTTCCATTAATTTAACTTTCTTTTTCTGTTTAGAGGTTATGTATGAACAGCACCAATTGTCCATACACAGAAAAGCATATGAAAAACATGATTATCTACAATGAGTAAAGAAAAGCCATAAAATTGTACATACGCTAAAACAAAAGAGCTGCTTTCTATCCGAACAGATAAATAAATTAGTTTACAGATTACTGTAATTATTTGAGATTCTATTAAATATGACAAAATACCCAGCCTCCTATAACAAGATATACACCAGAGCAAAAGCACACGACATCACAGAGTTTAACGGCATTTTGTTGCTTATGTTTCCACACAAGAGCAGATAGTGCCTGGTTAAACTGGATTACAGATGGTGGGTGAATATGATGCAGGGCTTGCGTTGAAATATTGTGGGCACAAAATGGTTGCAACTGTTTAGTGAATTCGCCATGGAATGTTTACAGATGGCTACAAAAGGAAATTCATGTTTTCTGAGATGAATCAATTTCTTGATGTAGTCTGGGATTTGACTGTGCTGTTAAATAGGGCACTGAAACTATCAGTTATTAGTCTTGCTTATTAATGTCACCATGCCTAAGAAGTTCTGCTTGGGTTTCTGTTTGTTCGTTCGTTTCAACAGCGTCCTCTGAAGTCAGTGTTTTATCTTAAAAAATAACTTTATTAATTGATTCCAAGTTAGTTGTTCGTTCGTTCGTTCATTCATTCTTTCTTTAAAAAAACAGCTCTAAAAACGTATTTTTTTCTTGTGGGAAAAGCAGTTCAAAGAATCAATCAAGCAAATCATTTTGCGATTTTTCGTCAAGCTTCTTAATTATGGTTTTGCATCAAAGGGGCTGCAATTGTTTTTTTTCTCACAAAGACAAGATATGTTATGTTTATGATTGTCTTTTAGTTAAAGGCACAATATGTAAAACATTTTGATAAAAATATCCAAAAAACACTAGAACATTGTTATAAATATTGTTTGGAATATATATTCCAAATGTTTCCAAGAATGTTTAAACCCAGAGAAATAAAGTTTTTAACCAGGACACAGACCGTGTCCATCACCTATCAATGACATCATACCCGCGTTACCTTCAATTTCCAGTTGTAGTTTGTAGAAACCATGGAAACACCAGAGGCGCTTTAATATAATATGTGTTTTATTAGACAGGTCAGCAACTGTTTGGATACATTCATCGAAAGAAAACTAATCATTGTTATATAGATCAACACAGTTAGTCATATTGTTTTAAATCTTGTGTTTTTTTTTCGCGTGTACCATGTTTTACCATGCCTAATATCGATCTAATTTACTGCAGTATGCATCTTATAGTTCCCGCTGAGCGAATTCACAGAGTAGCATTATAACACAACTTTCAGCACACTCCAGTGTATCTAATATGATAAAACAGTGCTGCATTACCCACATTCACATGACCGGAAGAAGTGGAAGTGATCGCCTACTGCATAATAAAAGCGCTGCGAAATCAAGGCATCATCAATCTATGCCTTTGTTTTGAATAAACAATCTCTAGCGGCGAAAAATTACATTGTGGCTTTTTTAACAAACTATAACTAGCTGAGAACATCTTAAATATGTTAAGTCCACGACTGTGTCATAACTTTCCATTATTAAGAGCATCCATTGCATTTATTCTGCTTCATGGCATTTGAAAAACCCACCTGCCTAAAGCACCTTGATATGAGTGACAATTCGCAGAAGTAACACTTAAGAAGTGAATCCTTCTAACACGACTGGCCACATCATTTCCTTCACCTGATTTCCTTCAGCCTTCTTCACAATCAACTGATTTCTGAATATTTAAAGAGTACGTTTCTAATGTCTGTCATTGGTCAGCCAAATGGATAGTCCCAACCATAGCTAATGCGATTTGTTGAGACAATAGCCCCCTTTCACACAGCAATACCGGTAGATTACTGTAAAATTACCAGAATGACTTTACCGGTAAATATGCTGTTCACACAAGCAGTGGCGTTCTAGCTTTTTACCGGTAAGAGACCTTTCACACAGCAGCAGCAAAATACCGGTAAATTCTGCGATGTCAGTCATCGGAAATGATCTATAAACGCTGCGCCGTTGTCTTTATCTGCCAGCATGAGGAGAAGCACTTTAGTTTTACTATCTGTTCAATTTGACATCTTTTTGACGTCTGTGTTACAGGCATAAGGGATGATCAAACAGAATGCGTTTGCTCTTAAAAACACAATACTCATAATGTTACCCAGCTGCAGAGTCGCAGCACTGATTGAATTGAAAACAAGGCTGGGTCTCGAGCGAGACACATTGAAAAAGCTGTGAGATATTTATATATTTAAATAGAACAATTATTAAAAACCTTACTGTAAACAGCGCAGAGTAATCACATCATCTTCATAAGTCTTTATGATTGGCCCAAAGAAGACTTCTTACGTCAGCACGTTCTGATTTCACACGTGAATATACCTCATTTTCATGCTGCGTTCACACAGAGCACATTACCGGTAATTTACTGGTAATGTTACAACCTCCTAGCCTGGCGTGGCCATACTCAATTCTAGTCAGAATATGAGTCTGGTACCGCTCCATTGAGCTTTGATTATGGGGCGTGTTTCAACCGAGCCAGGAAAGACCTCAATTGGATAGACCCACAACCAATCAGAGCAACGGAGCGACCAGTAACGTTAGTTGTCAAATGTCAACAGAACTCAACTGCACTGTGTTGCCAAGTCCGTGTTTTTCTCCATGTCCGCGGGTTGAAGCGACCCCAATTATGTGATTATATAAACCCAGGAATGCGAATTTTAGCAGGCAACCTTGCCAAGATAACATATTTTGCCAACCAAATGCCATTTTTTTTCGGAGAACCCCCCAGAAAGTTATTGTTTTGGGCTATAGTTTTGAGTAGCAATTGTGCGTGACATTGCAGAAAAACGTGGCAACCCTGTCTGCACGCGCGCTGGATTAAGTAACGTTACAAGAAAAAGATGAGTGTAAACGATCTTTGCCAGTATTTGTAATAAAAGAATTTAAGGATACACAGAGTACTTACCAACACAATCATCGTTTCTGAGAGAAATAGTGAAGGTGAATGCATATACGAACAAGTTCTCCGTTTAGGATAAGAGCAAATTCAACCCAAAGCGCCTTTGATGACGTGGATGATTACGTTACTGTTTATCATCTGTCCATCATCGTCTAAAGCCCGCCCTGACAATTTCATTGGTCCGAACAGATTCTGTTCGGGCATAATAACTCCTCTATGGAGCGATTCCAGACCGTATTGCCCGAGCAAAAATTTTTGTGGGCGGGGCTAAATTCGGCTGGCATCCAGGCTAACAACCTCCCTTACTGGTAAATTGCCAGAACCAATTTACCAGTATTTTGGAAAAAGTCCTGTTCACACATGATCTGTTACTGGTAATTTATCAGTAATTTACCAGTAATGACTGTACATGTGAAAGGGGCTAATGTTGTTGTGTTGGACTTGTTGAGCTGCTCAAACAAACACACTTTATGATTTCACAGCAATATCGTCTTTACTTTTCAGGGGAATCAAACCTACAAATGTCTTACTTACAGTCTCTTCATATTAAGCTAGGATATAAGTATTTAACATCCCAAAAATTACACAATTCACTTGAACATCCCTATTACACTGTTCCACTACAGCTTAGTGTCTGTCTTGGGTAATTATGCAAGTTTGTGATGGAATGATGGATGTTGTGCATCCCAGACACAATCAACATTGACCACTGCGGTATTGAGGTTATGGATGCTATCCCAAGAATATTAATTATTTCAATTTTCACAGGACAGTGAGCAGAAATGTTCTCCTTCTAACAGTTTTGAATGTGCTGATGAGGTAAGAAACATTTCAAACTTAATTTTGTTGTTCCCTTGTTCCCTATGACTTCATATATATCTATGATATTGGGTAAATTATTAAATGTATATTTATTTATTTTTTAAATATGGAAATCATATTATGTTTATCACAATATCATAATTAAGTGACCAAAGGTATTACAATTTCATTACTTTCATTATTTATGTTAGAAGCTGCACTTCTAACATAAAAAAACTGGACATTTATTTATACATATTTTCAACATTTTTTCTTTCTCATAATTAAAATGTTTGACAATTTGCCTACAAATTATTTCAAAGGTGTTCATCTTCTAGTCTTGTATTATCTTTTTAAAGTTAGGGTAGGCAATTTTTTCGGAGAGGCTAGCAATAGCGAGCTAGCTTTGAAAGCATGAGATCCTACCCTCCCCTCAAAGCGTCTCCAAAGCCACGCCTCCTCCAAAACCTACCTCCTACCACATGTCCCCAAGCACATAACATTTCAGTTATAACAAACATACATTTTGGCAACCAGGGCAGGGCCAAGAGCCAAGAGAAAGGAGCGAGGCCTATGGGCTGCGTCCAAAACCTGGAAAATGCTGCCTTCGGAGGACACATTTCAAGGCAAAAAGTCTAATGTTAGCTTCACTTCCTGTCTCCTGAGAGACCTTCATCTGATCGATTTTTGAAGGCAGCATATATGTATCCTTCGATGCCTTTGATATCCAACAATCCTGTGCTTTCCATTCTGTGACATTTGAGCTGGGAAAAAAAGATGTCTGAAAGTTGCGTTTGCTGGTCAGTTTGTGAGTAAATGTACGATTTTGACCAACATTTTCCACTTCTGATGTAATTTCTAGAGAGATGTAGCAATTAAATATGTTTTTAGTTCTCACCAAAGCTCTCTCTATTTAGCTGTAGATCATTAAACTGTTACACTGCATTAGAAGTCTGTCTGAAATCAGTTTCGTGCCATTGAAACGCATAAATTTGAGTCACAAACCACTCGAGTCACAGTATAAAGTCACGGGTTTCCATCTCTTTGGACCGACTGCAATGATTGGATGAAAATTGTATGGTCCTATGCCTTCCACAGACAATATGCAAATATAAATACATTTAGACCACTTAACTTAGAGATTGCAATCAGGATGTGAATAGACTTTCAACCATCATAACAAAGAAAATACATCTTTAACTAAATAAGGCAGAATTTGAATGGTAACATTCTGCAGGATATGAATTAATTCAGGAAAAAAGTCACTGTATAAAAAGTAAAAGTTAAAATAAATAAAGTTTAAATACCTGGGGCCCTATCATACACGCAGCACCAGGAGTGAAGCAAGTGTCCTTTTGCTAGTTTCAGTTAGATGCAATTATTGTTTTCAAGTCCGACACCACATTGTTTAGATAGCAAATGCACTTGCACCCATTTGTGCCAGTTTTTCCCGCTTGCAAATTCTGCCATGTAAATCGTGAATCCACCATTGCGTGAGTGCAGCTGGCTTTTAAAGGGCATGGGAGATGAGACTCTGATTGGTTTATTGCATGTTATGCCCAAATCACACCCATTTCTCATTAAGAGACTAGCGACACTTTTAGACCATGCGGCGTGCACACCGACCATTTTTCCCGTCGTTAAACTAACAAAAGTGGATTTGGACATGCCCTAAGCGCGTTAGAAAATGATTGTGTTTAAAATGATGTTATGACGGTACTCTGTGCGTTCGCTCGGCGGCTGTTGTGACACTTGTTCACACTCCAGTGAGAGTAAAGCTTTTCTGCAAAATAAAACCAGAAACTAGGTTAACGCAGATATGACAATTGACAGGTCACTCCCTCACACGCTATGCTCACACATCCCGGTTCATTGGTAAAAATAGCGATTTTCTCACAATTTACAAATAGTTGGAAACGTTTGGGATATTATAAGAACTCAACAGAACAAAATATATAAACTGGCCTGGTGGTTTTTGGATATTTGATTGCAAAAATCCTACATAGTGCACCTTTAAATTACAGCACATGCATAACAGGAATGACTCGTAATCAGAGTACATGTACAAAGGATACAACTAAAAAAGCTTGTAATGTTTCTGCAGAATGTGTTAAACCCCAATATGGAGGGATCCATTGACTCGGTGGGCTCTCACCAGGCTGACAACAACAGAGCCAGACATTCATCTGTGACTTCAATCAGTGTTTCTGCCGCCACACTGACACTGGCCTTTGCACTGGTCAATCAGGTTCTGTAAACACAACCTGACTCTACAACACCAGGAAGCATCTGATGGATTCTTCTGACCTCAATCAAAGAACTTCTCTAAAGTGACATTGATCTTTCTCTCTCTCTCTTAGTGTGTGTGTATGTGTGTATCACACGGCATCTTTAAAAAACATTCGAAACAACAACAAAAAAATCGAATCTTTAGAAGGCGCGTCTGAGAGACTCAAAACACCACTGCCCCATCCAAGAGAAAGGGAGGAACCATCAGCGGTTTTACATGGACATTGAGAAGCTGACAGCGAACCTAGAGAACTTCCCTTGCCAGGAGGAAACCCAAGATGTTCTCTCATATTATAATGGGCAGATGATTGAGATCATGCTGTAAAATGCAGCCGGGCGATCATGTGACCCACTGATGAACTCTCTCTCTGTATATTTACCTAGAGATATAAAGTATCTATTATAAAAACACTCTTCGCTATCCCCCTCGCACATCAGTAAAATATTGCTCACTGCCTTGATCATTACCAATTATTCCATGTAAATGTTTCTTTTGTTCAAAAAAAAAAAAAAAAATTCTCGATTTGTGCCCTTTTTAATTTTTCAAATTTGTTTCTAGCGATCTGCAAGGATTCATCAGCCACATGTTTGGAACGTACATTTTTGGCTAGACTTGGTCCATACTGCCCTGTGTACAATGTGTATAATGATGTTTGTAAGTATATGAGATTCTTTGAGAAAATGTCGTCAAGCTTTTTTTCCTGTTTTATCTTTAAAGAACCTTTAGCATGTGCTGGAAAGCCGAGAGAGACGTGGGGAGAGCCATGTGAAACGTATCACCATGGAGAGCCGTCAGTGCCAATGATGTTTGTCTTAGGCTGTTATTATGTGTAATCATTTCTTTCTTGCCAAAAGACTTGGATTATATTCAAAGAAAAGTGCTCCGGGGAGAACGGAACAAAAGATCCATTTGCGGAGAGGGTCAATTGTCGGTGTATTTTAAAGTGTGCAATCTATCGTGTGGCCTTACTTTTTTGTCTTTGCTCTGTTCCTCTCTCTTATGTAATGGTTTCAGACCATACCACTTGCAGATTTGCCGCAAAGACTGACTGAGATTTCAGACGTTCAAAAATAGCAGCTCTTATGACTCAAAAATGTCTTGGTTCATTTGTGATGCTTTAAAATGAGGCAAGACAGAGGCTCAAGAATGTGTCAGAAATATTTGTTTAAATATGAATAAAAACATCCTAGTAATGTCTTGAAGAGTCTTGACTTTAACAGCATCTATTGCAGAATTAAATTAGGTCAAAGTGATTACCTTGGAATATGTTTTGAAACGCTTTGTGTAACCTAAAATTATATATTTAAAGTTAACATAAAATGAGAATTTACCCTGTTTAACATTATTATAAAGAGAAAAACAAACTAACTTTCAAAAGTTTTGGCTTCACTTTTCAGGACTTGTGCGGCACACTTGATATTACATAGTACACCTTTAAAGGTGCACTGTGTAAATTTTAGCAGCATCTAGTGGTGAGGTTGCGAATTGCAACTGGTCACCACTCACCCCTGCCTTTCAAAGCACATAGAGAAGCTACGGTGGCCAACACAGATAAAAAAATGACGTTACAATAGAGAGTACAATAGAGAGTAGCTAGCGCTCTATAGAGCAGTTTGTCAGCTTAGGGCTACTGTAGAAACATGGTGGCGCAAAATGTCGATTTCACTGTAAGGGGACCCACGGTATATAATCGATAGAAATGGCTCATTCGAAGGTAATAAAAACATTATGGTTCATTATGTAAGGTCTTTGTACACCACTGAAAACATAGTTATGTATTGCATTTCTGTTAATTGATCTCATAAATACTACACACTGCACCTTTAAAAGCCATGACCCAAACCAGCTAGCTGTGAGGTTAATCATAAAAAACTTTTGAAACAAAAAATGTGTTCGAAAAATTGTCCAAAAAGGTGAAGGTACAAGATGGCTTTAATAAAGGAACGAAATTAAATCCCATAAAGTATTATGACTGGAGGGAATTTTGCTGCAGAATTACGGGTAATGTCAAAAGGCATTTCACTGTTAATCGCGATTATTTAAAAAAAATAAGTTATAATAATGCAGGCTGATGGCTTCAGCAAAAGCATATCATTGATTAACAACCTTGTAGCTGACCAGGTCTGTCTTTTAAGGATTAGTTCACTTCAAAATGAAAATGTCCTGATATTTTACTCTCCCCTATATCATCTAAGATTGTCTTTCTTTCTGCTCTGCGATGTACCAGTGATTGCGCAATCACGTTGGAAACGTCACACTAGTCATACGGAAGTACCGCCCCGTGAATACAAACACCCTTTACTTCGAGCTCAGAATTTGGCCCAAACCCAGAGTACCCCCCGTATGTAAGTGGCTAGAACTAAAAGAGAAGAAGTGGAAAAGGGGTGGTAGAGGGATGCTGATAGACATTAGGACTGCTGCGTATTACATACTTCTTATTGTTGATTAGCTGAATGCTCTCCACTTGTGTCAACTATCTGAACGTGCTCCTCCCGAATTTTGTTAATAAAACATCATTTAAAAAGTATGTACTTTTTTTACGTTTTGCTAGATAAGACCCTATTCCTCGTCTGGGATTACGCAGAGCCTCTAGAGCCCTTCGAAGCCCTTTGAAACTGCACTGATTTGGACCTTCAGGAGTTTGGTTGCAATGGAACTCAATGGTGAGGAGAAAAATCCTGGAATGTTTTCCTCAAAAAACATATTTTTATTTCGACTGAAGAAAGAAAGACAAGATGGGGGTGAGTAAAATAGCAGGACATTTTCATTTTGTGAATAAATCCAGATATTGTTAAAAATCAATTCCTTTATGGAGAAAATAAATGGGATAATTGTTGCCTTCTTTTTACAACCCAAACTATTACCAATGGGAAAAAAAATTAAGTCCCTAGCCAGCCTTTTTTCAGAAAATCCTGTTTTGTTGTACTTTAAAATACAGCACATTAATGAGGAAAAATGGGTTATGCTTCACATTGACTTTAAATGTAGCCCTTGTCACGTGTGAACAACAAATAGCATGGGCTAAATGTGGCAAGTTTGATCAACTGCATCCACCCTCAAAAGACTGACGTTCTGTAAAAACATGGTGAACAGCTGTAAAAACCACCACTGCCCTCAAGAAATCAGCTCAAGGTCTAATGATAATCCTTGGCAGTTATGAATGGAATCAACACACAAACACATGGGTGTTGTCACTGCTAGATGTTTGCTGCCAAAGTGCCTGCCAGCTGTAGAAATTCATCTGCTTTTATTATTGTATGATGCTTTGGCTTATCTCTGCTGGAGCTTCATGGGGTATTTTTCTTCCCCTCTCTCTCCAAGATCATTAATGCATTTTAACAAACTAATTTATCATTTAGCTTACACTTTTATCCAAAGTTAATGAAAAATACTTGCAAATGCTCAGCCAACACATTGCAGTCATACTGTCCTTTAGAACGTGTTCACTGAAAATGCAGTATTGAATTATTATTGAGGCCATCCCTCTGAGGTTAAATGTCTTGTTCAAACGCATAATTTTGACATTTCAAGTTACCAGCCCAGACGACTAGACTGCATAGTCACCAACTTAAAGCGTTAGTTCACCCAAAATGTTGTCATTATTTACTCGTCCTCATGTCATTTCAAACCCCTAAGACGGAAACAAGTGAAGATATTTTTGTTGAAAACCGAGAGCTTTCTGCCCCACAATTTTGTTAAAATTACCCATTTGACTTCAGCGGTTCAACCTTCATTTTATAAAGCGACAAGAATACTTTTTGTGTGCAAAAAACGGACAAAATTACAACTTTATTCAACAATTTTTTCTAGACTCATACACTACGTCAACAGCGTAAGAGTCTGACACAGGCTAGAATAAATTGTTGAATAAAGTCGTTATTTCGCACACAAAGTATTCTCGTCACATTATAAAATTATGGTTGAAGCTTACTACCTTTCTGAAAGTGTTAATTAAATAGCTGGTCAGAGAGCTCTCGGATTTCATCAGAAATATTGTACGGGTAATGTCTTATGGGTTTGGAGCGACATGTGGGCGAGTAATTAATGTCAAAATTTTTGGTTGAAATAACCCTTTAAATATAATTTATATCTATTAGATGCTGCTCATATTTAGCTATTTCCTGTTTGCCATCTTGATGTCCTTCATCAGTGAGTCTCAATCTTCTCCACTTCCCCCATCATTCCAGGCATCATGTGTCTATCTCTCTTCACTAAAAAGTCAAAACATGACAGCTAATTAATGTTCTATAGGTCCACATCTGCTATTTAACTACAAGAGCAGATGCCAGCAAAATTATACAATCTTTTTATATTTAAGACCCTTTTCATTACATCATTAACACAACAATTTTGAACCCCACTGTATGTAATCGACAGAATAAATATTGAAAGACTAATCATTAAACTCCATATCAATTCATACTGTCTTATGACTTGAATATTAGATTTCAACGGTCCATGAAAACTATTTATTTTCAAGGAAAATGATAACTAATTATGCTTCTCCTTCCTTCGGTTGTAATAACATAAGCATACTCATAAGCAGGTATGTGTGCACTCGTCCATTTAATTTTCATTCAGCCACAAGGACAGCCGGCGGCTTTCTGGGAGTTCATCTACCTGCTGGTTAACATCTGCTGAGATTTGCATTGCACTGCATAATCAAGTGCTCAATAAAGAAGAGCCCATGTAAAAGAATAGCAAACACGTCAAATAATAACACTGTGGTATTAATGCAATATCTTATATTATCAATATGTAATCATAATTACTAATTTGAATATGTATGGAGAAACCATTTAGCTACCATTTCACATTTTACCATTTCATATGTATGGAGAAACCATTTAGCTAGCTTGTCAAATCAAGTGTATCACAAATTATAGATGTGTCAACTCAGCATGAAGTTCCTAAGTGCTCACTCTAAGTGTTGAGTCTCCCTTAAAGTTCACCTAAAAATGAAAATTCTGTTGTTTACTCACCCTTATGTCCTTCAAAACTATTGTGACTTTCTTCTGTGAAACATAAAAACATTTTTTTCTTTCTATTTCATACATCAAGATTGCTTGGTTACCAACACTCCAAAATATTTTCAAATGCTGTTCCAGACCGGCTTTTAGTCTGTGAGACACAAAGCCTGATTCTTTGGTACAGCTGCCCAGTTTTTGTCTTAATCTACTCAATCACGAAAAGACAAAGGCATAAGGTGGACAGTAACAAAATACATTTACTTGAGTACTGTACTTATACACTTTTTGAGTATCAGTGGATGTTTTATCGCCTCTCTTAAATGTGATTGGTTTGGTCACAGACAGCCTAACAATAATTACTCTTGTTGGGTCACGTGTCGTGTTAGTTCAACTTCTCAACATTTTTGAACACTCTTCAGTTGGCAATATGGAAGAAGACGGTTTCTTGGTAACGTTAAACTATGTTCCACTTATCTGAAACAGTTAAAGGTTCTTTTTGTTTTAAAGAACTAAAATTCCATTAAGCATTATGAATGACATTAGTGGTGGTCAGTATCTATCAAAAGTGGTCAAAGGAAGGAACAGTAGTTAACAGGGTCATGGGCGGTCAAGGCTCATTGATGCACGTGGAGAGCGAATGCTGGCCTGTGTGGACCGATCAAACAGACGAGCTGCTGTAGCTCAAATTGCTCAAAAAAATTATTGCTGGTTCTGATGTGAGCATCAGGACTGGACCATGGAGCAATGGAAGAAGGTGGCCTGGTCTGATGAATCATGTTTTCTTTTACATCACGTGGATGGCCCGGGTGCGTGTGAGTCGCTTACCTGGGGAACACATGGCACCAGGATGCACTATGGGAAGAAGACAAGCCGGTATTCCTGGTGGCTGTGGTTCGTTCAGGAATAGTATGAGGAGCAAATGGCTTGAAGAGCAACCGGCTGTATGTATTATCCTTTACGTGTGTGTGTGTGTGTGTGTGTGTGTGTGTGTGTGTGTGTGTGTGTGTGTGTGTGTGTGTGTGTGTGTGTGTGTGTGTGTGTATTATATATTTTATATACATACATACATACAAATATTTAAGTTTAAATGCATATTATGTTGCTTAACAACTTTGTAGGTCTGTATTTAATGATTATCAGAGGAAATTAATAGGATTTTTACTTCCAGGACTCATGTTACTCAATCACTTTATTAGATTATAGAAATGTTCTATAAAAACAATAAAACACTTGCAATTTGCTGCTATTCAATACAACACCCAGGCTAAACTCTCACTGATATTAGGCTAAGATCCATTTGCTTAGGTTACTTTCACTTAAATGCTGATATCTCTAAATTGTCAATTTAGCACATGCTAACACTAGTAAGGGAAAACTCAAATTTGCCTCATATTGCTAAGCAACAAGAATACAGGGATTATAGTAATTGTCTAATCCATGCAGTATAGCACCATCTTGAAAACCTGAGGGAGTTCAGACAGACAAAAGTGGCTGATTAGAGAATATACACTTAGGCCAAGATATGGTGTCAACTACTGCCAGATTTCCGGGCTACTGACACAGGCAGCTCTGGGGAAAATTAAGTTGTCATTTTCAAAACAATTTTTGGATTTAGATTGGATTACATTTTTGGAATCTGTTTTTACGTGTTGATCCATCATAGAGCAATCACATCGATTTCATGCCCGTTACGATGCTGCCTCGTAAACTTTTCAGGCGGTATTCCCTGACAGGAAACGTTCTCAAAACTTTGGAAAGAACGTTCTGGCAAGGTTCTCTTTAAGTTACATCCAGTAACATTACTAGAATATCCATTCAAAGTTATCTGGTCTTTAAAAATGTTCTTAAAATTTTAGCACAAAAACATTATCTGTACATCATTAATGGAAAGTGTTTTCTGAAATGTTTTAGCTCATCTAACGTTTTTTAAATTTTACTACTTGTTAGACATACAGAAATTGAATAAAGTTATCAAACACTTTCTTAACTGCATAAATTATAAATTAAATATAGATGAATCATTATTAAAGCTACAATAACTCTGTTCCCTTTGTTCTCAGCAGACATCACAGCAACTGGTTTATTAGGCTGCTGTCATGCGCATCTAATTTAAGTTCATTTAAGACATTATTTAACTCATTTAAGACTGATCTTTGAGACATTACCAGAATGATAAAATGGAACATTCCTTTAACATTTGCATGATGTTTATAAAACATTAAAAAGCAGAGAACATTCAAAAGTAAAGTTGTATAACTTAAAAGGAACGTTGGCGACATATTCTTAGAACACATCTTGGGTAGAGCTGTACTCTGGTTTTTGGTCAAAACTGCAGCATATTTCAATCAAAGCACCTCATTTAAATAACTATGTGAACACTCTGTCACTTTTAAATTGGAGTCCCTGAGTGCTGAATTCTTGAACAATATTATATTAGGTGCTCTATTATGGAGACGTGAAACATGCATGCGGCTAATAAAGCTGATACAAAAAGGTGACATTGAGGAAGAACTCAATAGGTTGGAAATTACCCAACTCAGTGGGCAGATGGGCTTTTGACAGAAATATTGAGCCCAGCAGGTTGAAATGGGTGGACCAGAAAAAGAGCAAAAGAGCAGCAAATGTAGAAAATCAAATCAACAGCTGACAAGTTTGCTTTCCCCAGGGAAGGACAACATACACAAACACCAGAGCAAACATTATCTGTGCAGGTGGGTGGGAAAACACTAAAATAGTCCATGATAGAGATATGCTGTCTGCATGACAGAGATATGCACATTGCTCTGACAGGTCAGTTAAAGCTCGTTTCTAGTAGTGCATTGGGTGCACAAAGGTGCCTTCGGGGATGACGGCAGTAATTATCGTCATCGCACAACAGATTCATAGCGGAGATGGATGTCAAGCAAGACCTCCATATGAAAAAAAAGGGTCTCAACCTTTGAGCAGCGACAAATGGCAGCTTCACAGCAATCTTCACAAGAGGAAGTATCGACTGAAAGACTACAAAAGGACTTGATGGTAAGAGAGGTTTGATACCCGTTAGATTCATGAGGATAAAAAAATTGAATACCCATGGAGTAAGACTAAATCATGATATACGTGTCTTGAGCCACATGAAGCAATACCAGTATAACAGCTATGCTATGATTGGTCATTTAGATAATACGTTAGAGACTGTATACACGTCATAGTGAATAAGTGGGTATGACAAACACGTAAATTATACGGAAACACACCCATTTAGGTGGTACGAACTTGATTTCTCACTGTGAAAATGTCTAATAGGTTATGCTGAGTCATAAGGCTTTTTAGCTCAAAATGGATGTTGAGAAAAAGAAAGAAGCCCTTACGATATATGCAGATATTAAGTGTGTGGCAATTTAATTAGCAAACTGACACATACCTTGTTTTTATTTCTTCTCGTTATTCATTTTGTGGTAACTTATATTAGTTATATTCTCAGCTGAGCTACTTTGGGAATAATTGGCAACCAAAAAGGATACAACATACAAACAGCAAACAACATTCTTAGAAATCTAGTAATGAGCATGACAAGCTGCATGACAATTTAAACATAGGTTATAAAAATACATATTAGTAGTCTAATCTGATGTAAGTCTCGCAAACCTAATAAATTCACAAATTACTCAAGCCAAAAATGATTCACACTTCAGTGGGATAGTCAGTTATGAGGTGTGTTCGACTTAAGCTGCAGCTGGATTTAACCGATTGGTGAGATTTGCCGATTGGAGTGTTCTAAATCACATCCCTACCCTTAAACAGGGCACTATTTGAGGGAACAGCCGTTTGTAGTGGTGTCAGAAACCATAGTTGACGCTATTGAGTGCACTCACTCAGCATAATATCATACAGGTAAATTACTTTTAATTGATTATTAAATGTTTGATCAAGGTTCATGCATATTTTCAATGATGGATATCTTTTGATTACTACACAGCAAGCACAAACTACACAAAAGCGGCACTCTGTGTCTGAATCCGCTCACTCGTTTTCATGCACTTCCTCAAATGATCTATTATTAGAGGGCTAATGTAGGGAATAGTGAATGAGGATATAGGGGGCGACAGCCATGAATAAGTTGAAAATGGAGATGTGAAGGTCACACTGGTAGGTCACATGATAATGACAACATGACGAATGTAGTACATCCATATTTTATTCATACTGCACGACATACTACTTTAGTACTTCTTCAAAATAACCTAGAGAGTATGCAATTTCGTATGTAGCCCACAATTTCTAACCAACATGCACTGCTTCTTATCAGACGCTGATCAGTGTGTGCAGTGCCACTTTTAGCCAAATGCACCCCTTTTACATCTAATGAACGTGAACACTCAGAACCAATCAGAATCCATCCGACTTTACAGAAATAACTGCAGGCTACGATTATAATAAAACAGAATGACATTGTGCTTTGGTGTGGACCCTAATATATGTCCTTTTCATAAGCTCAATGAAAAGCCAAGACAGGGAACAGCAGCAGCTTCTGGGGACAACCTCCCATTTTTTTTTTTTTTTACTGGGAGGGCAGAGTATATCCCCCATTGAGAACAGAGCATGCATCAATGACAACAGAATGTTATTGATTAAGTTAAACACAGTATAAGTAGGAGCTGGGGAGGAAGTGGGTTGCAAGGCAGCATGCAGTGGAAGCAGCCAAGCAGACTGAACTTAAGCTGCGCTTAAACGATTAGTTTACTTTTAAATAAACTTTTGCTGATAATTTACTCACCCCAATTTCATCCAAGATGTCCATGTCTTTCTTTCTTCAGATGAAAACATTCCAGGATTTTTCTTCATATTATGGACTTCAATGGACCCCGAAAGGTTCAAGGTCCAAATGACAGTTTCAGTGCAGCTTCAAAGGGCTTTAAACGATACCCGATTATGAATAAGGGTCTTATCTAGCGAAACGATCGGCCATTTAAAAAAAAAAAAGTTTAAGTTTTATAAGCACAAATGTTAGTCTTGCTCACGAAATACGCAATAAGGTTACAAAGGTCACGCTTGTCGTAGGCGGAAGTACCGAGTCAGTGTTTACAAATGTGCAGGAGGAGGATTCAAAATCGTCCAACATCACTGTTTTACCTTTTAACTCCTTTTTTAGTATGTGCGCGTTCAACAACGACTCTGTACTTCCGCCTACAACAAGCTCGACCTTTTCAACGTAATTGCGTATTACGTGACGTCACGTACACATCACAGAACGGAGCAAGGCGAACGTTTGTGCTTATAAAACTTAAAATTTTTAAAAAATTTTTTTAATGACCTATTGTTTCCTTAGATAAGACCCTTAGTCATCGTCTGGTATCGTTTAAAGCCCTTTGAAGCTGCACTGAAACTGTCACTTGGACCTTGAACCGTTTGGGGTCCATTGAAGTCCATAATATGAAGAAAAATCCTTGAATGTTTTCATCTGAATAAAGAAAGACATGGACATCTTGGACGACATGGGGGTGAGTAATTATCAGCAAAAGTTGATTTAAAAGTGAACTAATCCTTTAAACGGTTACTTCAGCGATTAGCATTAAGCTTTGTATCAGTAGAAACCCGGGAGTATATTCAAATTATCATACTTTCCCCCTCACATGACCCTGAGACGAGAGAATCAATTATTTTATTTCTGGAAAAATTCCTCCGATGACGCAAATATCGTCATTTTGCATCATCGGAGGAGTTTTTGGCCAGAGGCTGAAGACTACAGCCAGCAGAGGTCGCTATTTCCACATGTTTTCAACATCACACTCACAGCACTCGGCTCGCGGAGCTCCGGAGATTCATGTAATCGGAGCGGTGGAGACCAAAGTGAGTGTTCTAACTTTTAAAATGAACTTCCTATGAAAGTTAAGCTTCCAAAGAGATGAACTGAACACGCGCCAGACTGTTCACGTGCTGTGAATGCAGCTGCAGCCGCGAATCCCGCGATTATCTCAGCCAATGTGTTGAATGTAATCCGATCCTGCTGCGTTTGTGCCGTGACGCTCAATCGGCTCACTCGCATTATATCGAACACACACGTTCAGTTTTTAATTGTAGTTTATCTAATTGAACTGATTTTCTACAAAAAAATGAACGTGGTAGGCAAGTGATCTAGTAATCCAGTAGTCAGAGTAGGGCAGTGAGGCAGTGCGTTCTGGGAATTGTTGTCTTTCATCCCCATGAGACAAAAATACATTTTCTGTGTTTTCTCAGTCACCAAATTTAAAAATAATTTAACATTTCTACTACATTAATGACCCAGTTTAAATACAGATTCATCTTCCCAGCGCTAAAGTACCCCTTTAAGTAAGGCACTCTGTTTGAGAGTTGCCAATTGAGTGCATACTGGATCAGCTGTTATGGGTGGGGTTGGAATTTTGCCAATCAGCTGATAGCAAAGCTTGACTATATGGCCTGCTCAGATGCAAAAGATTCTAAGTCCGTCTAAAATTTGTCATTTCTACATAAGTACTGGTACTTCTGAATGGGCTGAGGCTGGGATTTAGTGGGTTTGAAGTGAAAGTATTTTATGAATGTAAAGGTCCTTCTCAAAAAATTTGCATATTGTGATAAAAGTTCATTATTTTCCATAATGTAATGATAAAAATGTAACGTTCATATATTTTAGATTCATTGCACACCAACTGAAATACTTCAGGTCTTTTATTGTTTTAATACTGATGATTTTGGCATACAGCTCATATCTAAAAAAATTAGCATATTTCATCCGACCAATAAAATAAAAGTGTTTTTAATACAAAAAAAAAGTCTACCTTCAAATAATTATGTTCAGTTATGCACTCAATACTTGGTCGGGAATCCTTTTGCAGAAATGACTGCTTCAATGCGGCGTGGCATGGAGGCAATCAGCCTGTGGCACTGCTGAGGTGTTATGGAGGCCCAGGATGCTTCGATAGCGGCCTTAAGCTCATCCAGAGTGTTGGGTCTTGTGTCTCTTTTAACTTTCTCTTCACAATATCTCACAGATTCTCTATGGGGTTCAGGTCAGGAGAGTTGGCAGGCCAATTGAGCACAGTAAACCATGGTCAGTAAACCATTTAGCAGTGGTTTTGGCACTGTGAGCAGGTGCCAGGTTGTGCTGAAAAACGAAATCTTCATCTCCATAAAGCTTTTCAGCAGATGGAAGCATGAAGTGCTCCAAAATCTCCTAATAGCTAGCTGCAGTGACCCTGCTCTTGATAAAACACAGTGGACCAACACCAGCAGCTAACATGGCACCCCAGACCATCACTGACTGTGGGTACTTGACACTGGACTTCAGGCATTTTGGCATTTCCTTCTCCCCAGTCTTCCTCCAGACTCTGGCACCTTGATTTCCGAATGACATGCAAAATTTGAACGACAGTCCAGTGCTGCTTCTCTGTAGCCCAGGTCAGGCACTTCTGCTGCTGTTTCTGGTTCAAAAGTGGCTTGACCTGGGGAATGCGGCACCTGTAGCCCATTTCCTGCACACGCCTGTGCACGGTGGCTCTGAATGTTTCTACTCCAGACTCAGTCCACTGCTTCCGCAGGTCCCCCAAGGTCTGGAATTGGTCCTTCTCCACAATCTTCCTCAGGGTCCGGTCACATGTTCTCGTTGTGCAGCGTTTTTTGCCACACTTTTTCATTCCCACAGACTTCCCACTGAGGTGCCTTGATACAGCACTCTGGGAACAGCCTATTCGTTCAAGTTTTGAGTAATGAACCAGGCTGGGAGTTTTTAAAAGCCTCAGGAATCTTTTGCAGGTGTTTAGAATTAATTAGTTGATTCAGATGATTAGGTTAATAGCTCGATTAGAGAACCTTTTCATGTTATACTAATTTTTTGAGCTGTATGCCAAAATCATCAGTATTAAAACAATAAAAGACCTGAAATATTTCAGTTGGTGTGCAATGAATCTAAAATATATAAAAGTTATATTTTTATCATTACATTATGGAAAATAATTAACTTTTATCACAATATGCTATTTTTTTTAGAAGGAACTGTATACTATGTGGAGAGCATTCACTCAATATCTTTATCTATTTTTTGACCAAAGTGGCTTTTAGAGGCTTTTGCATCATCCTAGTATAGCATGGCAACCTTTCTCTCTCATTATGCAGTCAATGACATGGCAGATACTGTGATCGTGGAGGATGACTTTGTAAAGCCAATTAATGGCCGAGTATTTGATCAGAGCTTTAACCATCATTCATTACTCCCATACTGCTCTCCTAACCCTTACATTAATTAGCTTTTATTAATGTGAGTAGTCAGGGGACTGTTCAGCCCCCAGGGCTAAAGCATTTAGAGTAATCAGCAGCCATGAATGTGAATGATGCTGAGCCGAGATTAATAATTTACTAAGTACGCATAAGGACAAGATCCTTCTTGGCCTGGCTCATCTTGCAGAAAAAAAGGTTTTGTCATGCCAACACTGATGCTGGAACAAAATAATCCTCAGCCCTATAAAGTCTTGACAAATGGAGTTAACCAGTCTTCAATGTCTGCTTCTCAGATGCCAGTCAGTGAACATTTGTGTTCTTGTAAGCAGCCATGACCAAAACGGTCATTTCTTGGATACAGTTTTGCTAGAACATGTTCAGCTTATTAGGATTAACACTGAGTCATAAAAACAGCATTTTACATTATAATGGAAAAAAAGTCAGGTAAAATTAGATTTTCATACAACTAAAAAGAAGGCAATTTTTGCATGCCTTTATCAATTTATTAAATTTACTTTAAAGTGCACTACAAAGAAATGGATAGTAGGCATACTTCTGAACAACAGTCTAGGGCTGCAACAACATAAAATACAATTGATAAAATCGATAATGAAAATCATCGACAACGATTCTCATTATAGATTAGTCTGGTCTGCCACCAACTTCCATCGGTCATGCCAAATTACAGCACTGAACGCATTTCTATGAACAAAGCAGAAAAAGACACAGCAGTAACAGGGTAGAAGGACTGGTTGAGATCTGGAGAGGGGGTGGGAGAGAGAGGCTGGACGGGAACCGTAGATATGGATATGATGAGTTATTATTAATTTACTTGATGATTTTTTAAGTTTGATACTACTTGAATAAAATGTACTGTATTATTGATTTTAAGTTGCAACAATGCTGTCATGGTTCTATGTTGCTTGGACTTTGTTTGGCTATTTTACGGAATTAGTTTGTCACCTTGGTTACTCGTTTGATTTTTAAGTGTGTCGTTATTTATCATTTATTCAGGTGGGATCAGGGGCAGGGAATCATCCTCTCCAAAATCAAAATAACAGTCCATAGAGTCCAACAACAACTCACTCACAGTGGCAGGAATGTGGACAGGGCTCAACTCCATTCCCTCGATCTCCTTTAAAACTCCCAAGGTGACAGATGATAAGACAGGCTTACACACCTGGTCTGACGTGTACTTAGCCGCTCCCTCTGGCGTTGGCTCTCCGTCTACAGTGGGCTCAAGCGTCGTGCCATCTCACGTGGAGGTGTATGGCCTCATCGAGCCAAAGGTGAAACCTAGTCTAATCATCACCAGCACCCACTCTACGTATGCGGCGAATCCTCCACAGAGAACGTTCACTGGCAGGCATGTCTACACCTGCTCGCTCAAGCCGGTGTAGTAAAATAGGCTGAGCGAGTCATCGTGAAGTGTGTCAGGAATGTCAGTTCGAGGATATCCTGGGTGTGATCCATAAGTGAATGTACCCTCTGTTCCAGGCATAACAGTTTCACATCTGGTAGATCCATGAACCAAAAAAGGGAGAAAATATACACAAAAGAAATGCCGCAAACTAGATCTTATTTTTTGGTCTCATATGCACAAAGATGAAGGAATGAGGTTCAAACTGTCTTTAATAAAATCCCCAGATAAATCCAAACGAGGGTAGAAAGGCAAACACAACCGTACATCAACGAGACCGGACAAATGTGAACTGAAAACACAGGAACTTTAATACACAGACAAACGAGGTGATTAATAACAACACATGAAAATCAAAAGGTGACGAACTAATTCTGGAAAATAGTCAAACAAAGTCCAAGCAAAGTAGAACCATGACAGCAATAATACAATACATTTTATTCAAGTAGTATCAAACTTTAAAAAAAAAAAGTCATACACATTTTTCAATATTATGTGCTTCAGATACTTTTCCATTTCATGCAGGACCATATTTTGGAAATCAAACCATTTGTTAGACAAAAATCACATGATTATTTATTGGACTACTCATAAGACAAGAACAAAATATCACAGCAATGGTAAGATTTTGAGTAGAGAAACAGATTCATCCCGACATCACAAAATAACTTCAAATAAATGAGACCAAAAATAATGTAAAAACAGTCAAACCATATTAATTATACATGCCCCAGTGCATGCTGGGAATGGGAAATACAAGCACCTTACAGTAGACTTATTACAAGAGCAAACTGGTATTAAATGTTTTGCACAAAATTAACAGCTTGTGGATCAAACCTGCAACCTATAGATTTCCAGATATTTAACCGCTATTCACCAATACAGTGCTCAGAAATACAAAAAAGCATGCAAAGAACTCTATTACAGTTTATAATCAACTAAAGTGTGAATCACATTGGTCATCTGTACAGCATCCTTATATTTTCCAGACACTTCCTCAATTACGAATCCTTTAGCATGTTGTTGTCAATGAAGGAGAGCACTTGACCTTGCTGTCAACATTAATTAGGCTTGATGTGTTTGACACTGTGTACATCTCAAATTATCATGTTACAGTCTGATATAACCTTTAGTCAGCCTCACAAATCCCGACACAGCTTTGCACCGGCTCAATAAGAGCTGCCAGGTAATGAGTTACCCAGTTAGACACCGACAGCTGCTCCCATCTGACCGGAGCCGAGACGAGACGAGACGTGGGAACAGAGAGATGTCCGAGAGGGTGATAAAAAGAGATGAGGTGCACCGGCAGAGAGGACGATGAAAGGAGAACTTTAAAAAGCACAATTATTGGTAAAACTTGTCTAGAGAGGAGAGCAACACAATGGTTTTTGTAGTGCCATTGAGCTGTTGCCTTCCTAGATTAAATTAGCATGGCTACGTTAGAACTTATTTATTTGAGCGAGTGCTTGAGCTGACCCTTTTTAACCTTGCTGGAGTTTAATTAAATTAAATCAGCCATATAATTGTTCTTTTAAGCTTCCAACAACTTTTTGGGAGCGAGTTTTAAAAGTTCACCCAATTCATGTAGGTCAAAAAGAATCAATTGCGATTACGGCCAAAATATATTACACAAACGTCTGTGTTTGTGTGCTGCATTCACACAGTGATCCAGAAATAGGATGGAAAACAACCTGCATGAGGTCACTTAGGGGATCGGGTTGTCAACAGAAGTTGAAACAGAAGCATTTGAGATTCTGGTAAAAGCAAACACATACGGAACCAGAAAATCCTCAAATCTTTGAGAAATACACTGGGAAAAGAAAATATCATGCAAAGCCCATTTCCTCTTATTTGTATTGTTCATACTATGCCCGTTTCAGAGTGTCTATTTACATTTAAGTGCAAATAGCCCGCCTTGTTAGCAAATGCTATTTGCACTAACTCCGCCCACTGACAGAAAGTTTTGATGCAAATTGACCCGAGGTTCGAATCCGCCTTTTGCCAAACTCGCTCTACTCCCTGTTCCCATCCCATATCAGACCGAAAAGGGATTTATTTTCAGTTAAAATGAACAAAATATTCAAAAAGTGGAAAAAGTATCTAATGTGTGTTTATAGGTTGTGGGTAGGTTTAGGGAGTGCTTTATTGTCCCAGTAAGGCGGAATTCATTTAATAATTTTAACAAATATAATCATTTACAACCTAATCGTTATTATTGCATCCTGTTAATGTACAACAATACTGAGGTGCAAATGTATCTTACAAAATAAATATTTAGATACTACAAGATAATAGATAATACAATATACTGAATATATATATATAGATAGATGATAGATAGACAGACAGACAGACAGATGTAAAAAAGGGTTATCATACCCTTTGTTATACTACCATATAGTCAACGAGAGTTCACAAAAGCCTGCAATGAGTTAAATAATTACTCGTTGTATTTGAAAATGACGGAGTGCACTTGTTCGCCAATCTAGTTAAATATGTGCAGACCACATACTGTTATGGTATAAATGATCAGAACACCATATCTTCTCTTAACAAGACCTGTGTCTAATGGTTTTCATCAGAGCCAGACAGGGTACTTGAAATAACCCTCTCATGTTGAAAGAAAGGCTCACAGCTTTTTTCTCCTCTGTGTATCTCAGAGATCATTTTCACAGATAATGAGATTTGTTAACTTGGGAGATCAATAGAAAAGCCAGACTGTTTCTGCTTCTGCAGGGCAAGAGTTTTGAATAAAACGGTGAAACCTTTAAAGACAATTTGTCATTATGCACAAAACAAATGTGTATATAACAGTAGCGTGTGGTGGTCTTCTGAAATGATAAGGTAAGCTTTCTGATTTTGTTTTTTTTAGTCCATTGTGAATTCATGTTCCCGTTTGTTTACCTATCAACAATCTTAGGGCTTGTCCACGCTAATATGTTTTTGTTAGAAAATGTATCTTTTTCTCTCCGTTTTGGACTTCCATCCAGTATTTTAATTAGCGAAAACAAAACTTTTTGAAAACGCTGTTTCTGTGTTGCAGTGTGGACTGTGATAACAGAGAGACGCATCTTGTACTGAGAGATATTCATATTTATACCAGTATTGTGCCTGTTATGTGCTATTCACTTTCACAGAGTTGCTAAAATGTTACTGTGGCGAGCAGCCAGGCTGAGGGACCGTGAGAGCGGGACGAGGCCGCTCCTTAATGATAATGAGCGACAGCTGCCAGTGACGGGAGCATAAAGGAGGAGCGACGACAGTGAAGGACGAGAGAGGACCAGGCCTGGAATTTATGTTATGTTTTGTTTACATTTTGCATGTGTGTGCGGGCAGTCATCCGTGAGGGGCTCCCCGTGGTTTACTTTCAGTTTGTTTATTTATTTTGGATTAAAGCTGTTGAACGTTCGCCGGTTCCCGCCGCCTTCTTCCCGTAATCTACGAGCGGTTACAGTTTCTAGTGCGCACTCTTCATATCACAGTCCTGCAAAGATGACACAAAATGTACTTGCATTTGCTGTCCTGAGGTAAAACATGCAAACAGTTTTGTTTTAGACCAAACATATAATGTTGACTTAGTGCGACCTGGATGCATCTGTGAATGGTGAGATATTTAGCTAAATAAAATGATCCCTGCCATAAGAATTGTGTAATAGCTTTTAGAGGTCGACCGATTTTTCTCTGGCTGATGCCAATATTTAGAAATCAGGGCAGCTGATGGCCAATAGATGATGCAAATTTTTGGGGGGATTTTTCTTATTTTAGTAATAAGAAGTGATTCAGAAAATTGCTTAAATGAAAACATTGATATAGTAGCCTAATTCATAGTAATAATAAATGGGCCAACTTTTTAATTATCTTCTCAAAGCTGTTCTGAAGCATTACAGTATTTGTTTGTTAACAAACACTGCTATAGGTCAAATGGTCATAACGGTGTGATAAAAAAAAGTTCATATTACACAGCCTGCTGCTCAGAACTGGTCGTGTGTCCACCAAACCTTTTTTAGCCAGCTGAAAACGTAAGGCGCACTTAAAAGTGCACTATGCAACTTTTACGTCCGCTAGAGGGCGCCTATTCAAAACAAAGGCGTAGCTTGATGACGCCAAGTTTGAGGGCAGAATCTTGGGACATGTGGTCTTCACCTCTCAGCCGGTGGAAAAGAATCGGGATAGGACTCGGGCAGAAATCATGCTCATGGATGCGATTATTAACGTTAGTGTGAAGCAGAGCAGGACCGAGTGTTGTGCGAGCTGAGCAAGGCCGCTGGAGCGATTGTTACGCAACACACGGCTCGCGGCACACGGCTTTTATTATGACAGGACACAGTCACCGCCGCCATTTATGCTTTTTCCGGTCATGAGTAGAGGTAACGCATCTCTGTTTATCATATTAGATACATTTGAGTGTGTTTAAAATTATGTTCTGACGTTACTCTGTGCGATCACGCAGCGGCTGCAGTGACACTTTTTTACACTCCAGTAAGAGTAAAGTGTTTCTGCCAAATAAAACACAGATGACGCAATTGACAGGTGACTCCCTCCGACATCCCGGTTCCTTGGTTAAAATAGCAATTTTCTCACAATTTACAAATAGTTGGAAACATTTGGGATATTGTGAGTACTCAACTGAACAAAATATATAACACTGGCCTGGCGGTTTTTGGATATTTTACTGCAAAAATCCTACATAGTGCACCTTTAAAATTCCTAACAATAGCTTTATTTTATTTTCATTTGTTATGATACGGAATATTGACGGAAGTGTATCTCATTTAACAGATAGTTGGTTTCTGTATTGTTTCTGTGTGACGTTGTCCAAGTAAAACGTGCCTTTGGTCGGTGTTGTTGTCCGGACCCACTTCCACTATGATTAGATGGCTGGGTGAAAAGTGACAGTGACAGATGTCCAATCCCAGTGGAAAAGCGGCAGGACAAAAACCACACTGACTAATCGCTACATTCTCCTTGTACAACGTCAACATATGACAAAATACTTTACTTTGTCACAGCATTTTAAATAGAAACAATACAGAAACAAACTATCTGTGAAATGAGATACTAGTATCACTTTCGCGGGTATTCTGTAGCATTGGAAGCAAAGTGTCTCAACTGAAAAAAAAGTGCAGTGCCAAAATGCTCTCAAGCGCTCAGCTAGGTGCATTCAGCTGGCTAAAAATGCTTTGGTGGACACGCGCCTTATGATATGCATGGTCGGCATCAATTCTAATTGGCTACAAAGTTATTGCACTTTCATAAAACTGTCTGTTTACCCCTGCCATCATTAGCTGAAGCTGTGTGTGAACAGGGCAGAGTGTGAATCGCTCCGTCTCACATGCAACCTCAGAGGGAGAAAAATTATCAGATACAGAAACATAATTGATAACGTCAGAGCTTATAATAACTAATATAATAAAATACATTGCAGGTTACTATAATAATTTAGCCGCTGTGCTCGTTACAAGGTTTTGGTACCCGTGCCTACCTGTAGCCTACAGCTGGTTGCAGGCTCGCTGACAATGACGTTCTAAAAAGTTACTTGCATTCTCTTTCTTAATGTTATTCTCATTTTCTCTCTAAAATTAGCACCATATTTAATCAATTAAATATATAAGCCTAGATAAAGAACTTAAGTCAGAGCCGGCAGAGGGGGACATCACAGGGTTATGACGGTGATGTCCCCCGTCATATGCTTGCCGCAAGAGGCAGCGTCACGTGTTCCACACATAGACTGTATAAAAATATGGACGTAGTGTTGTGACGTCACCCATAGGTTTCTGCAGAGCAGTTTTAAAGTGTAAAGTAGGGTCGAGCTGGCCGTTGCCATCTTAGCAACGTGTCACAGCGTGTCACTCCCGGGAAACAGAAAATGGGCAAAGAGGCGGGACGTGGGCGAAGCTGAGGTGACGCGATGACTAACAGACAGCAGATAAATGGCTACCCACCTGCCACTGAACGTGGCCACGCCCTTAATTATGCAGAACTTTAAGGCTTTATATAATGTAAAAGAATGAGTTATGAAAAATTTCACCGCCCTCACAGTTGTCATGAAGGGCAAAAATTGCCGTATAGACCAAAACTAGAATTTGTACCAGGCTGTGAACATGTTTTTTTCTGCTGTAAAGTTGGATATTTTAACATGGAGCTCAATGAGATTCTGCTCCTTTCTGGAGCCTTTCTCGCCAGTCGATGAACTGCAGTTTAAGTCACATTTCCGTATTGCTTCAAGAGAGACCGCGGGAGGTTGCCACTTGGTCCCACAACAACGCTTAGCAGCTTGCAGATGCACCTGCCTATTAATTGGCCTAATTTGCAGCAGAATCAGAATCACCATAACGATTAATTTAAAAATAAAAATAGCTTTATTATGTCAGTTCCGTCTGTATCATCTCAGTGAGCTTTTGTTAGGGTTAAAACAAGTGAGTAAGGGGAATTTAGCGTTTTCCGACATTTCAGTGTTGATGAGAAACTTTTTGAAATTGCTTGAATATGCTAGTGTATCCGGATTAATTAACTTAAAAATAAAGGTTCTTTATTGCCACTGATTGTTTCATAAGAACCTTTAGGTTGCTTTCACACTGGCACTTTTGTTGTGCATCTGAGTTTGATTGACATCAGAGTTTGGTTAGTTTGGATAATGTGAACACTGTCTTCCGAACTTGGGTGCGATCGCCATCTCTCACCCCTCCCTTTCGAAGCACATAGAAAAGCTACGACGGCAGACACAGGAAAAAGATGTCGTTGTCTGAGACAGCAGGAAGTAGCTAGCGCTCTGTAGAGCAGTGTGTCCGTTTAAGGCTACTGTAGAAACATGACGCCGCAAAAAGGTGACTTTTCTGTAAGGGGACCCTAACAGTAGATCGAAATGTCTCATTCTAAGGTAATAAAAACATAACGATTCATTATGTAAGGTCTTTATACACCACTGAAAACATAGTTATGTATATTATATTGCATTCCTGTCAATAGATCCTCATAAATATTACACACTGCACATTAAAACATAGTCTTACTTTTACTCACACAATATAAAGGTCTGAAAATAAAGCTGCGTTTATAATTTTAGGAAGGGGTGACTTGCAAGTGGCTCCTGGTTTTTGGGGGTCGTTTCAAAACCATTTTTTATATATTCAATTTGTTTTTTTCACTGTGCTATTGTCTCATCTGAAAGTTTTGGAGGAGACACTGCCTTCCTTGCTCCTTAGAGAAAATAAAATGCCTCCTTAAAGAAAATACCTCTGGTATGTACGTCAAAATAAGGCTAGAGAGAAGAATACAATCCAAAAAGCAATAAGAATATGCTATTATCTTTATCTCAAAAGCTATGTACCACTCAAAAGTTGATAGAAAATACATTCAAATATCAAAAAACATTCAATAGCATTTTTTGACAGAATATGGAGGTTGGCTAGAACTTCACTTTTAAAAATATAGTTTTTTGCAGTGATGCCATTGAATAACTTTTGTAGGTTCCCCAAATAACTTTTCAGTGAACAGTTCTTAAAAGAAAATAATGGAAAAGGTTCTTCATGGGACCATCAATGCCAATAATAACTTTTATATTTAAGAGTCCACATCTGTTTTATCAGCAGGTCTAAACCTCTGAACTGATATAAAAGTGACTGAGAGCGTTTACATGCATGTATCCAGATTATACTTAATAAGCCATCAAAGCATGTGTTCATGTGAACGCGCAAACCCATTTTCCTTTATCTGAGTAAGGTCATGAATGGCTTAAGCGTAAACCGACCTACACAGCTAATTCCCTTTCAAAGTGGAACTTCAACACTGCATCTGGCTTGATGCTATAGGGAAATGCCATCAGCGTGACTGAGGTCTGAATCACGTGTGACAAAACACACCAACTGATTGGCTGACGACAGTCTATGATGTCATAAGCGGAGCAATACACATAATCAGCTTTTTTGTCTTAAAGGGTTAGTTCACCCAAAAATGAATATATAACATTCTTCTTTCAGACGAATACAGTCAGTTATATTAAAAATGTCTTGGCTCTTCCAAGCTTTATAGCAGTGGGGTAGGGTTAATAAAGGCCTTCTGAAGCGAAGTAGTGCATTTGTGTAAGAAAAATATCCATATTTAAAACTTTAGAGACTAAAATAACTAACTTCCGACGAATTGCCGTACGCGTCGATTTACAGAGAAAGAGTACCCTTGACCCTTGGCGCATGCATACTGAAGAACGCAGAAGCGCAGAGGATAGAGCAAAACAAAACACCGGTCAATTAGAAGTCTAAAATGACAATTTTTAAAGAGAAATGGCAGAGGATTTCGATATAAGAGAAGAGGGGCTTGAGTATGTTGCCCAGCACTATCCGTGAGAGGATTCAAAGCTTGCAATGCTCCTGTACATCGCATCAAGGGGTCACTCTTTTAGCACAAGTTGACTTGTGTACCTCTGACACCCGTAAGCTAGTTATTTTAGTCTATGAAGTTTTAAATATGAATATGTTTCAAAGCACATGGTGAAGACAAACTAATATGGATTATAGCAAGTGTTTCAGGAAGTGTGTGCCTCCGTGTCCAAGGTTTTTGACACCTGAAAACACACAATCTGTGCATGTTGTTCTTGGGAGAGGAGCATGCGTGTTCAGTGGTCTAAAGCTCAACAGTATATTAGTCAGTAAGATTTACAAGGTTGGTTACACTTTATTTCAATAGTCCACTTTATATAATCTAACTCTCAATAATTTGCAATTACATGTCAACTCAGTCTTAGCCTCAGACGTCACGCCCTCGGACCGTTGGCTGAATGTGAGACGTGTGTTGCGTTCTTTAACAGTCCACTTGGAAACATATGCCGTGGTGCCAAACTCCCTCGTGGAAGAAGAGCACCGTTGTGTTTACAACTGTGACAATGAGTCTATGAGTCCTATACCAGGATCAACTAAAAGCTGGATTTTCCAAAGTATGTGAAGTATGTGCACAATGCGAACTTGTGGGCTCAGTTGAAGTGCGCATCGAGGGCGCATAGCAGGCGCAAAGGGGCACTCACGAGCACCCTTCTTTAAGCTTAAATGATGAATGGGACACCCTACGGTCTTTTGGACTTAACGCATCGGCACATCCAGCGGCCATTGTAAGTCCACAAGACCGAAAGTGCACATGAAGTGTGTCATTTGGGACAGAGCCATAGACTATACATTTTCACACTCCTAAACATGATGCGGAAACTAAACGAACTGTGATTGGTTGTGTTACATGTCAGTTAAACGTCCTCTTGGCTGATTCTTGACCAATAAAAGCTGCAATAGAGTCTAGACCTTCTGCCGTCAGTCTGAAGGTGTGGCTACGCGAGACTATGTTAACTAACTTTCATTCGAGTATTAGCAGACTGTTAGGTTAAAATTATTGTTAGTAGAATAAGCTGACTTACTTGCAAAGTTTATTTCATCAAAAAAAAGTTAATATCTGACAGACACTCTACTAATAATCTGACTGGTAGGTGACATGTAGTTGCAAAGTTATTTATATTTAAGTCGACTAATGAAATACCACAGGGATTTACAACAATGAAAACCTTTCATATTTTTGCACTTAAGAAAATCATATAAAGTTCATCTCAAATGTATTTAATGAGCACAAAGAGTTACATAAACTTGATGCAACAGTAAATCAAATTTAAAACCACCTGGAAACCAAACTCACTGAAAACCAAAAAGATTAAAAAAGATAATCTTAACCTTTGTTTTTATTGGAAAGAGCACAGAAGTGTGATCGTACAAGAGCTGCTAACAGATGGCATGAATCATCAGGGCCTGAGCACTCCAGCGGAGCCACTTGAGGAGCAGCAGTTCACACACACACAGGAGTAACACCTCAGGAGGAGGAGCGCTGAAGATGGACTCAGGGCTATAGTTGTCTGTCTAATTCCAAAAAGATTTTTTATCTCCAAGTTATATATGCAGCAATTTTTTTATTTATTTTTTGCTCACAGATGGTGTTCTTCTCTAATTAAACAGCTTATGGTTTGTAAACGATCAGAAAACTATATGCAATTGCAAGTGAAAACTGCATCTTTATATCTATCTATGGTGTGTCCATATCACTGAAATACAGTGATGGCGTCATGCTGTTGTGTGATCTATAGGAGTTCTTTGTTCATTTTCATAGGGGCAACATGAAGCCGCTTTCTCCTGTGGTGTGGTCAACGTCAAGGTCATTTTGAAGTTCAGCACTCGCAGTCATTTTTTGAGAGGTTTTAACAAGCCATTAACCCAGCCCAGCTTAAGAGATACTCAGTCCGTTTGTTCAGACTACGACAGTGTTCTTTTTTCCCAGTCAATGGCAAAAAGTGTCCCAATTAACCCGAATTCACTATGAAAATGTTAATGAATATTTATAAACATTTGTATTGTTCTTGTATTATTATTCAAATCCGTCCCCACACACACACACAACTTTTATGGTATTTTCCTCATAAAATAATATAAATGCATAATATTGTTATTTACTTTCCACATTATCATTCTGAAACCATTCTGCATACATTCTTTGTAGTATTTTGCAAGACATTTTATTTAGACCTTAATTTTGTTTTTAATGCAAAACTTATTTAGCATTTTCCATGCTTTGTTCCAATTGATATTATAAAATAAAATAAAAATTACCCCAAAAAACAAGGATAATTTCTTATAACCTTATTGCTAGATTAATGTTTTAAAATATCATCATTATCAATGTAAATACACCGATCAGGTGCAACATTATGACCACTGACAGGTGACGTGCATTACACTGATTAGCTCTTCATCACGGCACCTGTTAGTGGGTGGGATATATTAGGCATCAAGTGAACATTTTGTCCTTAAAGTTGATGTGTTACAAGCAGTAAAAATGGGCAAGCGTAAGGATTTGAGAGAGTTTGACAAGGGCCATATTGTGATGGCTAGATGACTGGGTCAGAGCATCTCCAAAACTGCAGCTCCTTTGGGGTTTTCCCGGTCTGCAGTGGTCAGTATCTATCAAAAGTGGTCCAAGGAAGGAACAGCGGGGAACCTGCGACAGGGTCATGGGCGGCCAAGGTTCATTGATGCATGTGGGGAGCGAAGGCTGGCTCATGTGGTCCGATCAAACAGACGAGCTACTGTAGCTCAAATTGCTCAAGAATTTAATGCTGGTTCTGATAGAAAGGTGTCAGAATACACAGTTCATTGCAGTTTGTTGCATTTGGGGCTGCATAGCAACAGACCAGTCAGGGTGGCCTTGCTGACCCCCGTCCACTGCCGAAAGCGCCAACAGTGGGCACGCGAGCAACCTGCCGCAAAGCAAAAATGGTTCAGGAATTGGTTTACACGTTTTACGAGTTTAAGGTGTTGACTTGGCCTTCAAATTCCTTTAGATCTCAATCCAATCGAGCATCTGTGGGATGTGCTGAACAAACAAGTCTGATCCATGGATGCCCCACCTCGCAACTTACAGGACTTAAAGGATCCGCTTTTGTGCCAGATACCACAGCACACCTTCAGGGGTCTACTAGAGTCCATGCCTCGATGGGTCAGGGCTGTTTTGGCAGTAAAACAATATTAGGATATTGTCATAATGTTATGCCTGATCGGTGTATTTCCACCATTGTCCATGTCTCTAGTAATCTTCTTATACTATAGTATTCGCTCCCAAAACCTTTGTCGTTTTCAGTCTTTTTGTCGTTTTTCTGACTGTTTGAAGTCTTTGTGATTTTTGATAAACCAGTGAGGTTCTATTGTGTTTTTATATGTACTTTTTGTAAACAGGTTTGATTGAAGTGTTTGACAATCCAGTTGTGATTATCAGAACAAATGTGTGAGTTGATGTTTGCAATAAGCAGAGTCAGTAATGTCATGCATGACAAATAAATGGAAATCTGGTTCTGGTTTGACACAAGATGTTTCTTTCCATTAAGTATTTCCATTAGGCAAGTTATTACTTTGTTCCCATTATGGTAATTTTCGTCATAGTACAATAATATTATGATACAACTAATGCATCGTCGATACAAGCCACACAATCTACAAGAATTAAGACCCTAATGATTGCAGCACAAAGAAAGAACAAAATGAACCAGCCGTTGCTAGGAGATATGCAGGAGTAATTCTGTTGCTGTGTGGCTCCAAAATAAGATATACAGTTTTAGATTTTCTGCTAATCCAAATTAGTTTTCCGCTCATACTATTATTTTCCCTTTGTATGCGTCAGTAGCCATTCCTGTATCATACTGGAGTCTGTCTACCATTACGGACAGATGTATTTTCTTTTGACAAGCTCCGACAACTTAATGGTCCTTCCATAATGTGTATGGTTCCTAACCGCCGACAGCAGCATACAAATAGCATCAATTACTATGTAGGACTACAGCGGGGTGAAGCCGGGTTAAGTATAGCTGTACTGTACCTGCCTTAGCTTTCTTTCTATTCACAATACAGCTAAGACAGCAGTCATCAAGACAAATGGGATTTAGAAATCAATCTTGTGGTAGAGCAAGCGCTCTCTTGTTGAACAAGTAATGCTGAATCTGTGCATCTTGTTCAATACAGATCGATTTCATAGCCATAAATAACTTGTTTTTACACTGTTCCTTAATGGCGTCCACTTACAGGTGGTTAAGCATCTGGAAATCGACTTTGTACAGTTTGCAAATTGTAGGCATGAGATTTAAATAATTTGGATGTGCCAGATCGGCACAAAATAGAATTGTTAAGCAATGAGAATGGTTTGGCCCAACGGTGGAAAAACGGCTATTGTGTCTGCCAGATGTGCACTTCTGAAACTTGCAGGAAGTAGTTGGTCATATGGGTACTTTTTTGTCTTCTGTTTTTAAATACCAAGGGCCCTATCATACACCTGGTGCAATGTGATGCCAGACGTGACACAAGAGTTCTGCGTTGCCCGACGCAGTTATCATTTTCACATCCCACCGCCTTGTTGTTTAAAAGGAACACACAATTATTTTTGAAAATAGGCAAATTTTCCAACTCCCCTAAAGTTGAGTCTCAGGTGCTGCGTAATATCATTAATAGGAAAAATATCAAACTCAACTGCTCTGATTTTTTTTTTAGCGAGATGCTAACGGTCTAATCAGATTCAATGATCTATGCTAAGCTATGCTAAAAGTGCTACCGCCAGACCCAGAGATCGGCTGAATGGATACGAAAACAGTAAAACTCAACTGTTTAACTCTAGGGGAGTTGGAAAATGAGCCTATTCCTTTAAATAGCAGATTGACTCGCTCATAAGTCAGTCACTAGTGAATTTGGGTGCTACAACAACGCAGAATGAAAATGGAAAATCACTTGGAGAGAAAAGATTAAGAGCAGCTGAAGGATTACAGTTTCAAAATATGTCTCACAGCATTTTATCTTTGCTGTTGTGTTCTTTTCTTGAAAAACGTCATTTGTTCACAAAAGACTGGAGGTTGTTGTGATCCATCTGTTATGTTTGGCCTTGCAGGGCAGATTGTTTGAAACCAACAATTTTGATGACAATGGGCAGCAGACAATTGACATCGTCTTTGCAAAACAGTGCTGTCCAATGAAGACATGACTGTCTCAACCTTGTGTTTTCTTTCCATCTGATTTCCCTAAAATGTCACCAAGCTTATGATCAGGTTGAAAATACAAAACACAAAAGCAAATTAATCAGCAGAAGCATCGGATATTTACACCAAAAAGAAGGACATGTAATTTCAGTGTCTAACAATATATGTTTGTACTTAGAGCCTAAGAGCAATGAACCCAGCCACTATGCATTAATTCAGTAACAGCGTGAGGCCTGAATGATGTTATGGCCCTTTGTTGGAAGTCAGACCGACTGCTGTGTGTAAGCTTGTGGCTTGTTAGTGAGTGTGGAGGTAAAAAAAAAAAAAGAAGAAGCTGTGAGAAATATAATAATATCTGTTATTATTAAGCTGAAGCAAAATCTGCATGTAAATGCAACCCTATAGAAGCAGGCTGCATTGCGCTACTGGACTGCTGCCACTTATTGACTAAATGAGATGTATTAAATTAAAAAATAATAAAAGTAGAAGCATTTTCATTAGTAGTCTCAAACATTTGGAGCCCACTACACATTGGTAAGATGTTGTGTATCTCATCGCAGCCACCGATACACACAGAGTAAAGTTTACATAACTTTCAAAGCACTCTATTTTTATGTATGATTGTTTTAACCATAGACTGTAAAAAATATGAACAACATGTCTTCACTACCTTCCACTGAAGAAAAGTGAAGCCGCCTATGTCTGAATATGGCGCTGACATCTTGCACAGATATGGGACAGAGTCTGCACAATAGTGATCCCGGGACTGGAGTCTGCGCAGTAGAGAGCAGGAAATAGAGCCACGATATCAAAAGCCCGCCCACACTCTTGCATATGCAGTAGGGATGGGAATTTGTGTCAATTTCTCATTTCGATCATCGATAGGTCTCAAAAACGAGTACTCTAGTGTCCGTGGGCGGGGCTTGTGCGGAGGGCGGGGCGTCTCCGTCATGGAGATATGAAACTATTTTAAGACTGTTACGAAAATTTAAGTTGACACATCTATGAAAACATGAACATATGACTATAAATAACTGCTAGATTATGATGCATAAATGTCTTTGAAAAAGAAACATCTAAAAACTAAATAACCGTCTCAAATAACCCAGTCAATAATATCGGGCATTGCGTTTGAGCTGAAACTGTGAATACACCACCCTGCAGAGCTTTGCTAGCGGGTTAATAAACTCAACCAAACGCATACTATATGAGATCGCATACTATATGACATTAATCAAATATATGCCGATTACAGTTTACATCTGCCCAAAAGGACACAAACGTGCACATGAACTTGGCCATATTTTACAGGCTATGGTTAGAAAGGGAAACTCGTTTTGAAAGCGCTTTTCCCTTAACAACAACGATACACAGGGCAACGAAAGCACAGAAAATGTACAACACTATTAGGCCTACAATCGTGTTCTCTTTATAATGCTGTGTACATGACAGATTGGCGCTGCACATAATTAATTTTTGTGATTAATTAAGTGATTACAGACATCACTGCGCGAGAACAAAATACCACTGCTGCATTATTAATATCATATATATTAAGATATATCAGATATAGACAACATAAAAGTAATCTTATAACTTGAATCTGCAGAAAAGGACGCGGATGCGCACGTGAACTTGACCGCGCTCTGATGTAGCCTTTACTCTCTTTGTGGATTTCCTTGATCAGCTGATACACGGGGAACTAAAGCACAGATCTGTATTTACAACATTCTATTACAATCTTGTTCTCATTATAATGCTCGGACTATATGACAGATTGGCGCTGCACATCTTGCACTGTATTTCATGATCACAGTGATTTCAGGCATCACTGCAGTGCGTGCTTCAGTTTCATTTTCGCCGGTCTGGATGGCGTGCTTTCTAACGCTAACCAACCAGACCTCAGTTACCGCCCAAAATGCCCAAAAATAGACAAATATATTTTTAAAAGTCAGGACGATCATCGTGATCGATCGTCGCTGTCACGTTCGAGCACTCGAGTACTCGACCACTGTTGCCCATCCCTAATATGCAGAACAATTCATTAATTCAACAATATTCATTATGTTGTAATATAAAATATATAAATCATAATTGTATTAATATTTCACAATATTACTATTTTTACTGTATTTTTCATCAAATAAATACAACCTTGGTGAGTACAAGAGTCTTAAAGGAACACTCCACTGTTTTTCGATATAGGGCTTATTCAACTTCTTTCCTACATTTAGATATGTGGGCAAATACATTTTTGTCTCTGCATGCATTGTTTTAGTTAAGCAGGGTCGCCGCTAGCTTATCTTAGCATAATGAATGGAATGGGGAAGCACAGGCAAAGCACTGCTACTTGGGTGCAGAGATATCACGCAACACATGCACAACATACGCCGGTATGTTGACGGATGTTTGCGGATTTCATGTGTTGCGTGATATCTCTGCGCCCAAGTAGCAGTGCTTCACCTGTGCCCCATATAGTCCCAAGTTAATATCTGCCAAGGAAATCGCTTAGTCTTAATCTGCATCACTATTTGTACTCGTTGTGAATACGCAGGCCACAAGAAGTAATTAGATGGGGTTTTTGGGGTTTTTTAATCACTTTTACTCGGGACATGCTAGTTGGCAACATAGGATTCCATTGATTATGCTAAGCTAAGCTGCGACCCTGCCAAACTAAAACAATGCATGCACTGAGACAAAAATGCATTTGCCCACATATCTAAATGTAGGAAAGATGTTGAATAAGCCCTATTTCTACAAACGGTGGAGTGTTCCTTTAATCGCAATTATTTAAAAAATAAAACTTTTGTATTTTTAATATAACAAATCATCCTTTTATTCTATGAATGTTTTATACCAGTAAGATCCTTTCAGGTAAAAAAAATGTATTGTTAATCAATTTAGAAAATCAAGAACTTAATATATTACTAACTCTTTTCCACTGCTTCCAAACTAGCTCTCCAGAGAAGGATCCCATGGCAACAGAATAATGATAATGAGGCTTTTCTCTTTAATGAAGCATTGCATTAAAGCAACGACTTGATGAAATAAGACACACAACTACTCATGAATTATTCTTATGTTCAGCTACGCTGAAGAACACATGATTGCTTATCTTGACTGAATGTGAGAACGGAGACAGTAGAATTAAAGAAAAATGTACAAGTGAAATGTGTCATGGCAAAGGGAAGTCTAAATATTGATGGTGTCACCTTAAGAGCTGATGCATTTGGGACAGAGTTGTGCTTGCCTTTAATGCATGAATATTCATAGCAATTCAAAGCAATGCTGTAACCGCGTCCACATTAAGCATTTACTATGCTCTAGTTTGCATAGTGACAGAATGGAACCTCTCAAATTTCTTACTACCCACAATCAACAGACGGAATGCAGAGCTTTGATTTTACAGGGATGGTTCACCCAAAAAAATTTTAAATTCTCATAATTTACCGATACTAACCTTCATGTTGTTCTAAACCCGTTTATTCTGTGGAGCATGCACACACACACACACACACACACACACACACACACACACACACACATAGATTAAAAACATATTTTTTGTCCATAAAATTAAAGTCAGTGGAGTCCAACGTTCTTCAAAATATCCTCTTTTGTTGTTATGCATCAGTAGTTAAGCAGACATTTCAGGCCAGTAGTGTTAATAATAGTTTTGACTGCAAGCACAGTCCCAATTGCATTTTGTAAGGTTATTAAAACATCAATTTGAAAAAAAATTCTTAGCCTGATTTAAAAGTAATAATGATTTTGGTATCAATAATTATGAGAAATAACAGACTATGAAAAAAATGAAAACTGCTGCTAACGTAAAACCAAGAAAAAATGGCTCAGATTTCCTTTAAAAAGCAGAAATTATCTGAGCTGTGAATAGTGAGATAGTTTGGCTTGTTAGCTAATTGCCTCATCATCGGAGTCATAAAGCTCTGATCCAAAAGTGCTTGATTATATATACTCATAGCAATCTACAGATAATCAGTGGCCTAAATGGATTTGAGTGTTTATTCATTCGAATATGAGTGAAAACAAGTGGATTTAATTTAAGTTTAATATTTGAATTTATTGTATTTTGTTTAATTCTCTTACTTTGTGTTGCATTTGATGGGCACTGTTAATTCAGTTACTGTCTCTTTAAGGAAATTAGAAATTGGTGCATAATCTGATGTTAATACCATACTGACATGTCATATATTCTTCTATTTTATGACAATAAAGACATTTTTAATCATATTGCACAATTTGAAACTAGTAGTTTACTGGAGTATATCCAAAGTGTGCTTTCAGAAACTTAAAAATCTGCTACAAATATTTCACTAGTAAACTATCGGTATTATAAATTCACTTATAATATTAGATGTATAGTTGCAGTGCAAACAGAAAACATAGTTGTAAGTTACACTTAAAGAATACTTCAAATTTGGGCCAATTTAATCCCAAGTAGTATTGAAAAAGTACACTTACAAGTATACTACGTACAATAAAGGGGTTGTGAATTAAGAAATCAACTTTCACTTGAGCTTTTGCTATATAAAAGGACATGGTAATATAAGAATATCCTGAGCTAAAAACGTCCTTGTTAGTCAAAGAAATGCTTTTATGGACAGCCGGCTCAGCAATTGATCTGCAAATGTGCGTCCCCATGACGTCAGAGAGCAATGAAACGCCGCCTTAACCGAAGAAGACGAACGCCTAATTCTGTAGCCCTGCCCCACAAAGTCGTTAGATAAAAAAACAGGCCTATGTGGAGCTAAACCGGATCGAACTTCCAAGCAATAAAACGTATGGCATGTTTCAAACAATTTTAATGAAGATCCAGTTCACGTTGGGAAGCATTTGCATTTGTCACATTGCATTTGTTTGCTTCATTTCTCCAGATTTGCAGACAGGATGAGATTAAAAAAAAACAATGCTGTGGCTTCTGTATCTGACAGGAATGATGCAACACAATTATGTGAGTAAATAATTTTTATATATATATATATGTGATAGTATTGTATTGTTACGTTTGATATCTACTGATTATGTACGTGCCTAACTAAACATAACTTAATGCAAATCATTCCGGTTGCCGTTTCTCCACATTGGAAGTTTTCAAAACAAATTTCTCATGTGTAATGACTGAGGAGCCCGAGCTCATTATAATATGCAAAACTGTTGTCCAATCAGAGGAGTGGGCGTTTACTTCCAAGTCTTCAATTTGGCACACCCATAAAAAACGAGCATCAAAACCAGGGTAGAAAATAGCCTATTACTTATTCATCATGATGATTTTGATTGTAAAAAACATGCGAATGTCATAAGTTGACTTATACTGTTATACAACAGTATAAAAAATTAAAAGTACTTAAGTACACCTACAACAGAAATAAGTATACTTCAAGTTCATTTTATTAAGGGAATGCAGAGCTGCGCCATTAGCAAAGCTCACTGTAGCTAACTCCATATTTCAGCAACAACCGCAACCAACCACAGCAAATCAACACAATAAATAAAGCAATAATCCAGTTTAGCTGCTATCTAACTTGTCTGTACTTTCCTGAGCTTTCAGTATAGGCACAAATGTTCTGAACATTAGGCTAGCCCCTCAATGGTATTAGCATTCATCCCAAATTATCAAGTGGGGCATTGTGAATTTTCAGTCTACTATGTGTACTGCTGTGTCATGTGATCCATTTGAACTTAATCCGCTACTCTTGCCACTCACTTTCAAAATCTGGCACAAGTTACCATTTATATTTATATCATTAGCATACGTTAGCATTGACGTGAATGCGACTGAGCCGCCATTCTGACAAGGATACAAACAGATTTTCATGCAAACTGAAGATTGTCACTGAAGATTTAGATGTTTCTGCAGCTAGGTTTCATAAGTAGGCTATATGGAATGAGAAATTGCAAAGCTTGTTACCCGTCTCATGGCTTAATATATTGTCAGTAATGTTGAGGAATGAGCGAGAACTGTTGTATACTCACTTATTCACTACAAGCTCTGCTGGAGAGTTTCAGCTGTTCATTATTCAAACAGCTCAGAGGATGAAGCAAAATATATTTCCCATGTTCTGTGGTGCAGTATGCTTTAATGAGTTTCGAAAACCGATTCAATAATTCATCTCACCGCCAATGCCAACAGCCGCATGAAGTTGTAAAGATAGCATGAGCATATGGGCCCGAATCTGCTGCTCCCGTTTAATAAGCTCCATAAAGGGAACAAACAGCTTGAAACAAATCCATCCCATGTGATTCCTTACTTATTAAAACGCATTACTTCCAACAATCCCTTTCTCCCTGAACTAAATCAGTGAAGAACTTAGAATTTGGGAGCGGGATGTTTTGCCATTTCCATCAGAGAAAAAATGCTGAGACTCTTTATTTTACTCCCTACAGAGCTGGTTATAATTGTGTTGGTTTGCTTGGACTCTGTTTGATCCGCGGTTCTTTGATGCCGGATGCCGCTAAATGCTCACAAGGTGCTCTGTCAGAGTTGATTATAGTAGAAAAAGGTGTTAATAAGAAAGAGGCATGTCTCCCTCAGGATTTCTGATTCACGATAGGAGTGAAACATTGATTTTTATAAATGTCAGTATGCTTTTAAGGATGACGTCAAAAAATGATTACTCATTATGCTCTTGAATATGCCAAGGATTTTCGAACATATACTGTTAACTTTAAAGCTATAATTATGCTCTTATTTAGCATACAGCCACTACCCAAAGTGCTCTTGTGACTTTTGAATGACTCACATTGAAACCGCTTTCAAAAAAAGGTCTATTAGAATCATCCAGACATGGATAGAAAGAAAAAGTGTGCAAAAAGCATTCGAAAATAGCATTCATGACAGGTGAAGGTTGTCATGCCAGCCATTTTTCTCTGAACTGATTACTTCTGTGTTCAGAAAGACTGCATTAATTAGACACTGCATTATGAAAAGTTGAATTTCGCACTCTTAAAGGATGCGTGTGTCATTTGTATGTCACACTGTAAATCATTCTGACTGTGTGGGCTGCTAGTTTCCATTATTAAATTGGAGTTAATGACTATATGATGAATAGGACAGTCTCACTCAACATCCTGCAGGGGTCCAAATGGCACGTTAAGGTGCCAGTTAAAGGGAACTCTCAAAACAAGAGATAATGGATTGGTCGACATCCAACAAATACTAACATTTAGCTGCGGAAATGCGTGCTTAATTAGTCTGGATGCTGATTAGAGACAAACGCACAGCATGTGGGTGAATAATTGAAATGAAAAGCCTTGTCACAAAGCTAGCGTAATGTCACAACCAAATACCAAAACGTGGTCACGCCATGGGGTCTGAATTTGCCATGCCTGCGCAATAATTGTAGATAGACCACCGGGTTTGGAGAGAATAAAGTTTCAAGTTAAAAAGCTTCAAACTATCTCTGTAAACATGAGCTATGGAAGAGAGAGGATGAAATAGCTGCTCATATATTCTCTTACACCCACAGCTCACTGAATCATACATTTATTTAGCACTAACTGTGAGTTTCAAACAAGCACTAATGCCTACCGTTCATTCACTTCAGAATCTCCCCAAGGACCCCTGAAAGAATTAGCCCGACTTATATCAAGAGCTTGCAAATTAATCCGCAGCCCTTGACCTTCTTAATGAATACTGCCACAGAGACTTGAGGGTCAGCGGCTATCTGCAGATATTTTTATCATTAATATTTTTAACTTTCATACAAGCCCAAACTGCCTGGGAACTTCAAAAATCTTCAGCATTATTTGTTTTTTTCTGAACTCAAAAGACATGAATTAATACTAATCTACTCTTTTAAATCAACACTTCTGTATAGCACAAAGCCACAAAAGGCATGGACGACTGTGCTACATATTAGAGAATTTCACATTTGTGTGAAATAGCTTTCTGTCTGCACAATTGGCTGAGAAGTCGTCTTATATAAAGGAAGATAATCCAAATCATCGAGAATACTCGCTCGATCTCGCAGACTGACAACCTGCCTTTACTTTTCTTTCTGAATGTGTCATCAGTAGGTTTTTAACGATCTGTCCAATTATCTGAACAGTCTGGAGCTTAAATTAAATGGGTTATGATTGCTCTGCAAAAAAAGATGAAAGTGACTATGTCAGTACAGATCAATCCAAGCAAAAAATGTTTTGAGCAGGTCGCAGCCAATCTAAACGTTATAGCACTGGAGACAATTTCAGAGGACAGTTTATGAAGCATTATTCCAAAGGTAATTGCAGAAGTGGCTGCTTCATATTGAGTTTTAGCAAAATCTTCCTGGATTTCCCTTCTGGGAATGGTGCCTTTGACACGTGCCCTTATGTAACCTGAGAGCACAAGCACCAGACTTGTTATGGTACATAGTGAGGATATTCATAATTGTAGGTTGTACACTGCACTGCAATATTACATGCTATGTACATTGTTGAGCTGCATAGTCCAAAAATGCCTCAGTTATGACTGTAACCTTGGTTCCCTGAAAAGGGAACGAGATGCTGTGTCAAGAATGAAGCTGTAGGAACGTGTATTCCAATGCGTCTGTACTGACGAGTCCCTGTCTTGTGTGAAATCAGGCGTTCTGGCGCAATATGGCTTCCGTTGCATCATCCAGGTGGATGCGGCACATTGGTGGTGGTTGAGGAAATTCCCCCATTTTATATGTAAAGCGCTTTGAGTGCCTAGAAAAGCGCTTGTGGCGGGGAGGGCGTGGTTTAGTGAGGTCTGTGACGGGAGAGAGAGTCAGAGGCCGAGCTGCGTAAGTGAATCAGGTGCAAACGATGAACACCTGTCTCTTGTTTCAGTAATTGCCGTGGAGAGACAGGTTATAAGCCACGCAGGAGATGAGGACCGGGGAGAGAGAAGCTGGAGACACACCGCGTTGGGACTCGAGCTGGGACGTGGCAGAGAGGAACTGCGTAAAGAAATCGAAGGAATTTTTGAGAAACTGAGCTTTGTTTTGTTTGGTGCGAAGTGCACCATGTCTTACTACCTGAGTTATTGAGAAATAAACCGTCTCGAGTTCCAGCCAGCCAACCCCTTCTTCTTCCTCATCCCCACACACAACCATCGTTACAGCGCTATATAAATTTTACAAATTATTATTATAAGGCTTTAGAATCTGCCATACTACTCCGGATCCGATAGCCTGGATGCCAGCCGAATTTAGCCCCGCCCACATTTGAGTTTGGGAAATTTCGTCCGGACTTGATTCTATGTTCTATGCGACTATGTTCGAACAGAAGTTGTTCGGACCAATCAAATTGTCAGGGTGGGCTTTATATGATGATGGACAAACAGATGATAAACAGTAATGTAATCATTCACGTCACCAAAGAACGCCTAGGTTGAATTTGTTCTAATCCTAATCAGAGAACTTGGTAGTATGTGTTATGAGACCTTATGTATTCACCTGTACTCGTTCTCTCCAAAATGATGATTGTTTTGGTAAGTACTCTGTGTATCCTTAAATTCTTTTTACAACACCGGCAAAGATCGTTTACACTCATCTTCTTCTACTTTATCAGCATGCATGCATCTGTTGACAACTATGCATTGCTCCGTTGCTATGATTGCTTGTAGGTCTATCCAATTGAGGTCTTTCCTGGTTCGGTTGAAACACGCCCCATAATCACAGCCCAATGGAGTAGTATCAGACTCTACTGATCCGATGCAACATGGTACCAAAGGGTTTCTTCCCAAAGACACCACCTAAAGGTGCATGGTAAGCAGCTAAGGCCACCACATAAACCTTTAGAGTGGAGGGGGATAACCCGGCAGAGAATTGACCCTGCAGAAATTCCAGCACTATACCAACAGGGCTGTTAACTAGATCCAGCTGATGATTTGACAAGACTAGGCCAAAAGGAAGAGCCCGATACTAGTACGCTTTGCCCCGAAAGCCAGCAGGATTAGTCCAAATTAGATCAATTGAGGAAGGATGGAATATGGAAGTATCGTCCAAAGATCTATTGTGACAAACCAGTCCTCAGATCTGATTGTGCCATGCAAACTTGGACTCTCTGTCAGGGGAGGAACACATTCTATGGCCCCCTTCCCTAGCAAAGCTTTTACCACAACTAAAGCCTACCACTGTGGATGGTGTCTCGAGACTGGTCCCTGGCGTTACTCAAGCAACCAATTCAGTGCTCTGAAGTTGTGAACCAGCATGGAACAACCGCACTGATTGCTCTGAGACCCTCCTCAGAGGGGGAAAGCAACCCAGCGCCGCTATGTTTCTGGGCGGACACTGAGATGTGGGCTGGCTGGAGACCGCTGTGCCCCAAATCATACAAAGCATTCTCAGTTATTTACAGAGTCTGACTTCTCTTATTTGAGGTTGTGGATGATTGTCCTGACATAACTCAAACTTCCTCTTAAAAATAAAAAATATATATATTTTATATATTTTATGTAACATTTAGTATTATTGTTTTAGAAGAAGTTAAACATTTATTTATCAGGATCTAGAAGGGTCCCTGATCTCAAAATTGACTTTGCTGGCTCTATCGACCAGGTGTAGCTCAGTCATTTCCATTTTATTTCTGATTCCAACAAATCATACCTCATGTTGAAGGTTTGTAAAAATATGAATAATGTAAAAATAATTTAATAGAGAATGTGAAAATTCGCTCATTGCGACTCATTTTGCCAGCACAGGTCACATATATAATATACACTATTTTGCCAAAAGTTTTAGGACGCCTGATGAGAAGGCCTGATTTTGCTCTAATTCATCCCAAAGGTGTTCTATTGGGTTAAGGCAGTGCTTCTCAAATAGTGGGCGCGACCCCAGGGGCTCGAGCGACACCAGGGGCGCGAGGAAGTGGTTTTTGCACGAACAAGAGCACACATCAAAAGCAGGAGATTTGAAGTGTAGATAACAAACACCATGGAAAAATATTTAACAGGGATGAAGAGAAAGTCGGAGAGAGACGGAGATAATGAGGGAAACACGTTAAGCATCCCGAAAGCTAAGACGAGGAAATATGACGAAGCGTATGTTGCGCTTGGCTTCACTGCGACTACGGAGAGGCGTGTGTTTACTGTGTCTAAAAATGTTGGCAGCGGACAGTATGAAGCTAAAAAAATTAAGGCGTCACTTACAGACATTACACCCCAATCACGCTGATAAACCGCTAGAGTTTTTCATCAGCGTGCGAATATTGCCGACAATCGTCCGCTTTGTGAATCCAACTTCAGTAAACCAGCGAGCACTGTTGACATCATATCACATTTTTTGATGCACTTTATGTCTTTTCTGTTACAGACTTTATTTTGTGCTCCTGAGTTAATGTTCCTGATCAATTAGAATTTATTGTTATTTATTGATTATATTCTATTTTCAGTGTCAAATGGTCAAAAATGTTTGCACTTTAATTAAATAAGGATTGAATTTTTTTATGCACTTTAAGTCTTTTCTGTTACAGACTTTATAGATTGTGCTCCTGAGTTAATGTTGCTGATCAATTTAATTTTATTATTATTTATTGATTATGTTTAATTTGATTTCATTTTTTAAATTTCAAGCAAATTGATGCATTTTAAGTCTTTTCTGCTACAGACTAAAAAACAATGTTAATAAAATTATTCTTTGTTGTAAGTTGATCTATATTTCTTTTTTCTTTAATATTAATAAGGATACAATGTTTTGTATACTATTACAGTCGTGTGCGGAGAGTTGGGGCGCAAAATGTTTTCTTCTTCCTAGGGGGGGCGTGACAGAAAATAATTGAGAAGCACTGGGTTAAGGTCAGGACTGGTGCAATACTGGTGCGCATGTTGGAACAGAAAGGAACCATACCCAAACTGTTCCCATACATTTGGGAGCATGAAACTGTCCAAAATGTCTTGTTATGCTGAAGCATTAAGAGTTCCTTTCACTAGAACTAAGGGCCAAGCCCAACCCAAGCCCAATTAGTTGGCTATGGAATATTTAGTCATGAGAAAATTTCACAAATGGACTTATCAAGGTACCATACTTCACTGTATGGAATTCACTGAGCTAATGAGAGCGACACATTTTTTATATATTCGGTTGTGTTGTGTGCACTGTAGCTCCATGTAAGAGGGATCTCTCTTCTGGATTGCGAATAGCAAAAATGCATCACAGACAAATGGTTAGATAATCTATACAGCAGTATTAAATGTGTATTTAGTTAATTTCTCTAGTACTAACAGTAGAATGGGTAACATCAGAGCTTACAGATACTCCGGGGCCTGTTTAATACAGTGTTTCGTTACCCATCCCTACGTGTAAATAACCATGTTGACAAGATTGGGTGAGTAAAGACAAAATGCACAAGATATATTACCGTATATCCTGTAGATGGCAATATTTCTTCCTTTGTAGCATTAAATAAACTAGAAAAAGTTGCCATGAAAAATGTAATGTGTAATTGCATTACTCAATACAAATGTATTGGAGTAATTTTTACATATAGAGAACTTATTCAAAAATGTACTTAAGTAGACAATAAAAGTTGCTAACATCCTTGATATCCAAGTATAAAATAACCAAAAAGAAGCATAACTACAACAAATAAATATATTTGCTCAAATGCATGTAATAACTGCTTGTGTGTAAATAACTTATATCTCCTCCTTTTGATTTATGCACATCTCCTTTGCTGTTTTGGGTCCAGAGATGACGTATTTCAAAAGATCAGTAGCATCACCCATACCAGATTGCCACAAAACCTTGTCAATGGTGGGGAATCGTGTCATGATTAAAAATCTCATCAAGAGTGGGCAAAGACTTAAAATTCTTGGTGTCTTGTTTTTATATATTTAATTTAATGAAGACTGCGTCAGATCTAAAGATTATCAACAAAAAAAATCTAATTTCAACCTTTAAATGAGAAAACACCAAAAAAAAAAGTGCTTAGAAAGAAACAAGTGTTATCAACATAATTTGGTGTCAGTGGGAAGCTAATTGACCCCAACAAGACGCACAATGAGTTGACTCATGTATTATTTCAGCCTGGTAAAGCACTTTATAGATAATCACATTGAGGCTGTTTAATCTTAGCATGAATGAAAAATGACAATGAAAAAGAAACAGCTCACAAGGAAGGCCTGGACAATTTATCTGTGTCTCAATCAGCAAACCTATTCTAACTAAGCATGTCTTGTTTAGTGTGATCTATGATCAGTTGTTAAATTAAATTGTTTCTTGCACACTTGCAACATCTTTGTGAGGCTTCACGTAAAAGATCGCATAGAGGCATTTTTTTAATCCATTGTTAGTGTATGTGAACTCAAACGCTTTTCAAATGATATAACAAGTTTTTTTTTTTTTGCCAATATATATACCATATTTTCCTTACTATAAGGTGCAACGGATTATAAGGCGCATAGAATAGAAGATACTGCAGTCAAACATTTAACTGGGTTTGCGTTATGCAGCCACTAGATGGAGCTGTGCTAAAGGGAATCTCAACAAAACAGTCAGATGAAGTCAAACTTTATTAAGCATTCTGACAACTCCGTTCCCTCCCATGGTAACGTTGTTCAAACGTTGATGTGCATATAAAAAATATCTCCCAGCCTTGCTAACTTTTCTCCCAAACGTGGAGGGGAACTTTTCCTTAATTCAGTAAACACGTAGAAAAAGAAACAGTCGGATACCACTACATCAAACGTTAGTGCATAACTCCACATTGTTCAGTTACGTATAACACGTAAAGCTAACTTTTTCAGTTCATTCCCTATCCACGAATCCCTCGAATTCTTCTTCTACAGAGTCCGAATTGAACAGGTGGGCGACTTAGCATCCAACCTGCCCAGCGCCCTCTCGTCATTATCCGACAGCACAATACCGGTGTTTATTGACTACGGTAGCCGTAATGCTGCAAGCGGTGCGGCTTTGCAGTTTACCAGTCGTACTGAAACATTTTATTATATATATATATATATATATATATATATATATATATATATATATATATATATATATATATATATATATATATATATATATATATATATATATATATATATAGACTTTGCCTTTTTTGTCATTGTACCTAGTCATGTTGTTAACTTTGGGTTGATTGTCTGTGCGTTTAAGGATAAATTCAGCTAACTGAAACCATTCTATTTTCCATCTTCTGCCTTTGTCTTTTAAAAAGTCTTTGTATCAATGTCATGTTGTGACATTCACTACAGGATTAAAACTGATGAAATATTGACAGCCCACGTTCTAGGTCTCTCTTAATAGCTCAACCTTGGTGTAGATTTCATGTCTTCTGTAGATCTTGAAAAGGTATTCTGTGAGGAGAAGATGGTGACTGAGAGGACTGTTAAAAAAAGAAAATTGCCAGATTTTGAGTTTGGGTTATATATTTGTTCTGTAGGAGGTCAAGGTTTGGCTGGTTAGCATTGGCAGTTAACTTCAGCTGCTAAATTCTGTAACTACACCATCATCTGGGTTAGGGCATTTTTTTCTACAATGAAGACCATTCAAAAGTCGGCATCAAACAGACATTGTGACAATCTTTTTTTCCCTATTGTGAAGTACACGTATTGCCAAAAGTTTTGGGATGCCTGCCTTTACATGCACATGACATCCCATTCTTCATCCGTAGGGTTTAGGTGGCCCACCCTTTGCAACTATAACAGCTTTAACGCTTCTGGGAAGGCTTTCCTCAAAGTTTAGGAGTGTGTTTATGGGCATTGTTGACCAGTCTTTTGGAAGCCCATTTTTGAGGTCAGGCACTGATGTTGGACGAGAAGGCCAAGGTCGCAGTCTCTGTTTGAAATCAATTTTTAAGCATTACAACAAACAGCTGATAGGGACTACAACAAGCTTCTTCCCTGGTCAGTGACATCACAAACCTAAAATTGACATAAACCCTGCATGTGGGAACATGCAACAAATGGGTGAAGCCATGTTTGGCTGCTTTAGAGAAGGGAAAGAGTTGTTGCAGTAGAGCACATTTAGGAGTCTGCTCAAGCTGTTGCATCCGTCTTTTCACATTTACTGCAATACACTACGTAACACAAATGCAACAGCATGTCATAAAAACATGATAACATAAATTATAACTGTAAGTAAACTAAACTATACCTGTTATATCTTCATGCAGCATATATTCTCTGGCTCTGTAGGCATTTTACAACAGCTCCCACACGAGCGATTTATAGATTATCATGACAGAATATGCTAACCAATGAATTGAAGATAGTTAACTCCACATCAGCTACATAAATTCATCAACCAACCATTCAGAAACATCCTGTTGCATTCTACATGTTGTCACTTCGTCTCTCAATCATTGTTTGACTCCGGTTTGAACATAAAAGACTAAATCGCTTTTTACCTTTTCAGTGTGTTTGTCTCCGTGAGGTAATCAGAGCTGCTAACACAAGCTCTTGAGGCTCCGCCCTCTTCCTGAAAAGAAGGCTGGGAACAGCAGCTCATTTGCATTTAAAGGCACATACAAAAACTGCACATTTTTGTTTGTTGCCCTCGAAAAGGTATTTTAAGCTAAAACTCCACAATCACACTTTGGGGACATCATCGACTTATTTTACATCTTATAAAAAGGGGCATTATAGGACCCCTTTAAAGAGAAAATACTCCGAAATGGTGTTGACTTTTAATTTTTGCACATGGTTTGTCATAAAGCATATTAAAACCCCGCATAGAGATATAAACAACATTAAAAACTAGATTTTTTCACCACAGGGGATCTTTAAGATGATGAGCTATAATCTATAAAGAACGTACATTTCTGTGAAATGTTACAGGCACTCTAAACTTGTTATAGCTGTAAAAGAATAAATGTTTACTAATAAGGTTAAGATTTTCCAGCTGAACAGGGTATGTTAATCATCAGTGGAATAGCTCATCCAAAAATGAACATTCAGTCGTTATTTTCTTAATGGCATTCCAAAACTTTATGGCTTCTGAAGACTTGAAAATATAGCACACATGTTGTATGGACTCAAAAAGGGAATACATACAAATTTCCTTTTAGTTATAGAAAACGCATGAAAAGATTGTTCAATCGAATTTTTTGTTCCACAGAAGAAGAAAAAAAGTCATAAAAGTAAATAATGACAGAATCATCACAGCTGGAGATGACTTAATGCTGAAGTTGTATGAGGTTTTACCATATCAAAAGTTTATCTTGCTATTAGCAGGCATCGGTCTACTGCAGAGCTGGAATGGAGCAGTTTCTTTGCTCCAATAGCACGGCAGAGCCTTTCAACCTCTCTGCTGTTTATTTGATTAGAAATCTGCCGTGGTCATGAGAGACACACTAGATGTTACCATCTGCAAATTACCACACAAAGCAGCAGAAGCAGCAAGAACACTATTTCAACCATAGCTATGCTTCTCATTACCGCAGTGCACTCTTTCAACATCCAAGCTCAACACAAGGTCGACAGAAAATTGAGAATTGGTCATTAAAAGCAAAACAGGCTGATATTTGTCACGAATCAGGCCTCTGTGGTTCCTTCCACTCACCACCAGGGGGCACCATCACCTGGGTATTGACTTTATCCCCTGGACTCCATTTCCCATAACCCCGTACCTGGTACTGATTGCTACCACACCAGTTCCCCATCTACCGGACCCTCTCACACCCAGGGTGCGTCTCAATCAGCTCCCTAGTTCAGTAGTCAGTGCACTCATCAGGGAATGGGCTGACAACCTGATCAGTGCCCCGACTACTGAACTAGGGAGCTGATTGAGATGCACCCTCATTCATTGTGAAGTCTTGTCTTTCCCTGGCTGACATTTCTAGCCTGGTTCCCATTACAGATTTGCACAAAACTTTTACGAATGTTGATTAAAAAAACTTTCCGTACTACTCCCGTTCTATTCGCACCCACTTGCTACCGCTTAAAATTAACTCTGTGTTAGCTAATGTTGGCTATACATGGGAGTTTTTAAGAAATTGAAGTGTTTCCATTGGGTGTATATTTATCAGCTATTGCTATTTGTGCCTTGCCTGTGTTTGACCCTGGACTGATTTACCCTGTTTTAAAACCTTTGCTGCTTGTCTTTTATTTTCCGGCCTCGTTTACCTGCATTTTACCTGTGATTGCTTGCTACCTGCCTTGACCTTTTGCCTGTTTTGTGACTAAACCTGTTTTACCTTGGATATTGCCATTTTTCAATGATCAACCCCTGCATGTCTGTATTTCTGCTTTTATTATTAATAAAAGCACATATGGCTCCCAAATCCGTTGACCTATAATTACAATATTTGTGTCAATATTCCCATATACTGTAGCTTGTTTTGACCTCTCTTAGTAAACTTCACAACATTAATTATCCATATTGGAAGTTTTCTTAAGCCAAATTTCACATAAAGCTATCGTTTGGCTTCAGGAGACTTGGAATATAGAGCATTTATTATATAAACTATACTTTTATGGTGCATTTATGTCCTTTTTGGAGCGTGACAGCTCTTAACAATCTATTATTGTAAGTCAACATTTTCATTTCTCCTATTGTGTTCCACGGAAAATCATACAGGATGAAAGGACATGAAAATTACATTTTTTTTATTGCAAGTGACGTATTTAAGTATTTTTGAGTTATGGGTTTTTTAAATAATGATGTGCAGGGATAAATCGGTTAAACACTGTAACAATAATAAAAAAAGAACTGTCAATTGTCATAGAGATTTTAAAGAGAACCCATTATAAGTTTTATATTTTGAAATGAAAATGCCTCTATTGTAGTCTTGAGTTTTCTTCAGGGAACGAACACATCACAATATCGGTCATTTAAATAATTTCCACCCAAGGCATACATAGAGTAAAGGGGTGAGGCCTGGTTGAATTGAGTTAGCTTATAAAACTCGTGCTTATGGTAGGGCGTGGCATTTCAGAAACAAGCTTGGACCAATCAGAGCACACTGCACTTTTCAGAAGGAAAATAGAGACAGGAACTAAACAGAGTTTCTGACAGACTGGGAAGAGAGATGCTGCAACAATGTAATATGTGTGAAAAATAAAGTTCAAGCATGAAAACCTACTCTAGTAGACCCCAAAAACAAGACTTTGTAGGGCATAATACTACAGGTCCTCTTTTAATTAAAAATAAATTGAATAAGCACCAATTAGGGCTCCTAATTACAAGGCTCTCGGATACTTGTATCTGACTGGACAGATTAATTTTTTTTTTTTTTGGTGAGTAGACGTGTAATAATCTACCTAGGATGTATTTTGCAGTTAGCCAGTTACTATATAACAGGGGAGTGCAGTCCATATAAGCAGCCGATGCTCTGCATACCCAAGCCATTCATGGAATTAACATGAACACTATAAATTAGTATAAACTCCCTTGTTTAAGGTGTACCATAAAGCTTACATGATAAAAATTGTAGTTAGTATGTACATCTCCGTCATTTATTTGTTTGACAAAGGTCATTTTCTTCAAATCTGCCACTTAAGAGTTCCGGGTAAGTGAATCCACAGCAGCTCTGGCACCTACACTACACTGTTCTCTACAGCATATTTTGTCGCTTTCGAGTGTCGCTCCTGACTCAACTCAAACAAAACTCAACAGTTCTTGTGAAGGCATCAACAGGTAAATGTAGGCTACTTTCAGGAAAACCTTAGCTGTACTGCCAAGTGTCATGAGAGTATGTAACTAAGCAGCTAACATTCTGGGCCCTATCATACACCTGCCACAATCCGATGCCAGGCATGACACAAGTGTTTTTAGCTAGTTTCAGCTTGAAGCAGTTATCATTTTCACATTCAAAGCCACGTTATATCAAATGCTCTGGCGCCCATCTGTTCGCCCATGGGCGTGCTGGTCTGAAAGCGCAGTGTGTTCAGGAGTATTGTTGGCGCATTGCTATTTTGACTCAACTGAAAATGACTGTGCCATTGACCAACAAAAACCTTGTCTAAAGTCAATAGTGCAGTAATTTTTGTTTTCTTTACAGGGCATGTTAATTATATACGCATATAGGCGGGTTACACACACAGGGACGTGCAGCGGCGCACAAACATTTTTAAATATTAAAAATAAAAGGATTCCTTTTCGATCAGTCCTCTCGTTCAGTCTTTCTGCTTGCACATTCCACCATGTAAATAGGGAATCCGCTATGGGACTAGGTACAACCTTTTTGGATCATGTGCCTGGCGTGCCGACAGTTTTTTCCGTCGTTAAACTAGCAAAAGTGGTTTCGGACACTTCCTAAGTGTACCTGCGCCATGCACTTCAGACAATCCTCTCAGATCATTAAAATAGGGTGCTCTGTCTAGAAAGAACACGAAACCCATCTAATGGATCTGCACCAAGTACAATTTTGACATTACGTGCACCCAGCATACCCGGGTAAAGTCACCACAATTGCTATATAATATATATATATATAATATCAGTATAAATATAGCTGATATAACACAATTATAATCTTTGAATGCTGTTTGCTTAAACATAAAGGTCATGTTAGTCCCTAAATTGGTTTTCTAATTGACAAATATAGAGTTGTTGTTTTGTTTTTTTGTTCATAGCAATACACCCCAATGATTCCTGAAATAGGTCTAATAACTATCAGGCCATTAAACTACCTTGCTGCATGTTGTACTGTGCGCCCACCCAATCAATCACCACTCTACATGGTAATTGTGGTTTAATTGCAGGACAACTGCCCAGAGAGTGTTTCTTTATATAGTTAGCCTGCAAACCCATTTGTAACCATGACTAGTTATGCATGACAATTACCTGCAGATCTTTCAAATAAATCTAGACATGGATGTGGGGGAAGAAACTGTGTCATTAAGGTTCATCTAATTAACAGAGAATGTTATAATCGGATCCAAGACACCCTTTACACACATTACGCAATCAGACCAAGGGTGTATGGTGAGTATCAAAACAGCTGCTCAAAACACCCGTTGGTATTCAAAGCATGCAAACGCGAGCAGCCTAACAATTACAGCACACTGCCGTAAATGCACACTTCGCTCAAATTCAGATTAGCTGCTGGATCTGCCTCTTCGTTATTCATGGATTTTACCTTTGAAGAAAGCAAAAGCTGTCCTTAGTCCATTGGCAGTTGCTCGAGCCCCTCTCCTTCACCTTTACGTCTGTTTGTAGGAGACGAGACCATCAATCAGAAAATCAGAGAGCTGGATAGGAATCTGACAACACTCACACACATGTTCTCTTGAAGGTGAACTGGCCTTTTGGCTTTTTCTCCTTTTCTGTATTTTTGTCTTTGATATTTTCAAATGCAGTCAGTGTGGAACACTAAAAATCTGTATGACAACCCAGAGATATTAGGTCTGAGACACGTCTTTTTAAAAGTTGAACGAATATTAACTTCAGACATTTTTCTAACATTTTTAGAATGCCACTTCATGTGTGAGACACTGGAAAATTAGCTGAAACAAATATTATCTGGCAAGTTCACATGCTTGGTAGGCATTACTGGGAATGCCCATAAAAACGTCATATCCGTTTATGCAGAGGGGGAAAAAAACCCATTCGAATGAATGCGCGTAGACCTTGTTAGATGCTTTATCTTTACTCCTTGTAATGATTACGATTGATTTTTGCTTGGTGCAATACTGAAAAGTTGCTGTGTGGCGTTCTGCACCTCTACACTCAAACAACCCAATGTTGGGTCAAATAACACAGCGATTGGTTTGATTTAAACCAGCGATTGGGTTGTTTTAACCCTGCGATTTGTTTGTCTTAAGCAAATATTTAACCCAACCGCAGGGTTTTAAACAACCCAATCGCAGGGTTAAAACAAACCAATCGCTGAGTTATTCCATATTTGACCCAACATTGGGTTAAAACAACCCAGCGTTTTTTAGAGTGTAATAAATTAAATCTGAAGTTTTATACTGCCGAATAACAGACAGATCATCAATTCCGAAATCCTGTGCAACACGTCCATTACAATTAAACATTTGCACTACATGATGATGTATTATTGTAAAAATGAAAACATCAGAGATTTCTTTACTGCAATTGCAAATGTTTGATTAACAAAAACGGCAATATAGTCATACGTTTGTCACGGGACTGAAACTGCGTCAAAAAGTAACTTATCATTAAAGCAGTTTTCACACAAGCTATTACATATGTGAGTTATTAATGTGCAAAACATTCAAAAGTCTTCTTTATTTCAATAAGGGAAGGTCCGGGCTCATGTTTGTGCTTCGAGCTTACAAGCTGATATAGTCACATTACATGTACGACACTTGAATGACATTTTCTCGCCAGAATACATGCTGCTCTGTGGTTAGGTGGGCAAGCGAGAGACGTGAGAGGAGCGAGCGAGACCAGTGAGTGATTGAGAATGAGCGTCACCTGCGAGGCACACTCAAGTCCTCTTGAGGGAACCCGGAGGCATAAAATGACGACTGGCACCAGTAAAGGACGAGAGAGGACCAGGCCTGGATTTTATGTTGTGTTTTATTTACATTTTGTTATGTATGTGCGCAGCAGTCGTCCGTGAGGGACTGCCGACTTTACTTAAGTTTGTTTATTTATTTATTCGCGGTTCCGTATGCTTCTTCCCTGAACAAAGAACATTGCTACATGCTCCCCCAAAATATTATAGCCTACTTCATAAATCATCCAGTCTTTCGATGACGACGGTTGCTATAAAAAAAGAAAAAAACGTTGCTATTGTCAGTAATTTGAGAATTATATTGACTAATGTAAATGCTGAACTAATTAATTTGTGCAAAAAGCTTCATGCATTGCATACATGACAACAGAAACCTGATGGATGTCTAAACTTTATCTAAACTCATGATGCCAAACAGCTCATCATATAACTGGATTTTAGACTTTTGACAAATGTTTGTTAAACGTGGCACTGCGGTAAATTAACATTTGGCATTAGATACTGGGTTAACGCCATGCATTTCCAGTGTGGGGGAATGGACTGTTTTCCCCCATGCCGACTCCGCCCCCGCGCCACACTCCCCAGCTATGACACGACACCGACCAAATCTATAGAATGGCTTCCATTTTGTGTTGCATTGCGAGTCTCTTTTTTCTCTAGTATTATTATGCACTTGATAAGATTGTTCGTAAAGGCACAAAGAGAACTCATTTTCTAGTTAATGTCCCTCAACGATATACCAGCTGAATGAGGGTAGTGTTCTCATGGCTCCTGTACAGCTGCTTGGCTGACTCTCACTGATATGGTCTTTTGGATGGCACTCCAGAAAATTATATTTCCAGAAAATGTCACCCTGACTTCACTGATCTTTTGACAGTGCTTGGAATGGCTCAGATATACCCCCGTTTTGGAAAAGCTGATCATGTTCAATGCCCGTAGCACACTTCTCAACATTCCATTTACTTTAGACAGAATGCTCTGCTTTAGAACAGACTGCCTCCATTGAGAGGAAAACAACCTTGGAGTTTTCTCCCCATCTGGGACACGAGAAAGCATTTACACACCCGCCATCCCATTAATCAATGTTTGGAAATGATTTTCAGGGAAATTGTGGTTGTGTCTGGCTGAGCCAACCCTGTTTGGCCACCTGACTGTTCCCCAGTCAGCTAACCATGTGCCTTTCCTTCTGCACACACTCTCTTGTTGATATCCCTTTGCTTTGCAAGGCTATAGCAGCTGTCTATAGTGTGCTCTCAGACAAGCGGTAATTTGATATTACACCAGAAATAAAAATGGACCATGGCTGGATTTCAGGTTTAAGAGTTTCTTCTTCCATGGCCAGTGTTTTTGGCCGGACATATGAAATACGCTCACAGATGTTTGCAGTAAAAGGGTGACCTCAGCTGTTTGGACCAAAACGTAATTGATTTCTATATCCACATTTAAGTCAGCTTTGTGTCTCCATGTATCAAATTGATGTAACTTGAAGATTAAACGTGCTCTAACTTTATATCCAGAACATGTAAGGATGGCATGGCACTTCATATTTTGTGAATGTTTGCAAATTTTCTTTCTGAATGAGCTTTCTAGAATGCTGTACGGCTAAAAAGGCTAAGGTTACCATAGTCTCTGACTGTAGTTTTATTCCGAAAACGTTCGCTGTTGCTCACCAACTGCGTAATTCATTCAGTTGTATAGTCAGGTGACGGACATTTTTTACGTTCCCACACCTATACAACAATTTATAGATTAACATTGACGGTACATGCTACACAAAAACTAATGTCAAATAAATGTAGTTGCATTTGCATTTAAAGGGACACACACAAAAACAGCACGTAAATAGGCTGTGCAGTGGCCTATTGTGAATAACTGTGACCCTATTCACAATAAAGCAAGCATTGAGTACCTTAATTGCTTTTATAAAACCATTATCACAAGCCGAAAACATATCTATTAATAATATATTACTTTTTGGAAGTAAATCTGATGGAGCTCAAATAAACTAACTTTTCTCATGGCTTTGTCAAAAAAATGTTTTAACACAATATATGATATGACTCACCAACTCCCTGCTGAGGAAGAAATCAGGAAAAGATAATGGGCCTGGATAGGGCACACTCTTCATAAACCATCAACCAACATCAACAGACAGGCACTGAAGTGGAACCCCCAAGGAAAGCGGAAAAGAGGCTGTCCAAGAAACACCTGCCGATGTGACCTCGAGGCCGACATCACCAAGATGGAATCAGCTGGAAAGAATGGCCAAAGACAGAGGAATCTGGAGATCTGTGGTTGGCGGCCCATACCCTGGTAAGGGTGACAGTCATAAGTAAGTAAAATATATGTCCTGAGCCCTATAGTTTTAATGTGAGAGAAGTTATTTTAGCTGTACAAAAACTGTCCATCATCGCAAACTGATATTTGTAATCATATTTTTTAAATTCATTATACACAGGTTTTGTATGGCAAAATATTTTACGATTAACTGTATTTTGTTATTCTTTCAGCAGATAATAAATTGGAAGTTCACACACATTCACAGAAAACAGCTTATTTCCCTTTTGCAAAGGTTAATAAATCAAATAGCATACTCTATCTGAAACATTTAAATTACACTTTTTAATATTGACTTTTTAATAGAATTATATGTCTACTTAATGTGTTGGTGAAATTAAAACGTTTAAACGACGGCAGTAATATCCTACCTTGTTTTCGACAGATTTATTTGAAGGCTACATTAATTAAAATAAAAAGTCATCACGTTAAGTAAAAAATATAATAAACAGGTAAAGTAAAAATAATGAATTTGTAATCTCATGCATATAGGCTGTTTATCTAAATGGTCCTCTCTTTCTAGTTGACTAACAAGTTGCGGTCATTGAATAGCTTTCCTGAGGTAAATGTGACCATTGTTGACTAGTTGTATTGACGTTTTTAATGACGGTTTTCCACGTTTGAAACAAATGATATATTTTTCAAAATGTATAGATTTTTTCAAAATGTTCAGAATAATCGTTTTTTTTTTTTGTACTATAACAACTAAATATAACAAATAGTAAAGATATGATAGATTCGCATGAAACTCGAGGCCAAAAACAAATTTATTGTTTGAATTTCGTGATGCAACCAACAGCATTTGAAAGCGAGATATTGTTTCATATTAAAAGTAGCAAAGCACAAATCTTATTCTAGTCATTGTCAGGCGCTACAATGTTCAGTAAACTATGTCTGTGCATCAACTGAAAACGGACGTCCGATTTCATATTTGGAATTACAGAGAGTTCACCTGGTGAGACTATAAAGCTACGCCTTCATCTCTTTTACAAGGGAAACAAACATCGTGTAATATGTACAGGCTTACTTGTTAGTGTTGTCCGTTTCAAGTTCAAAGCAATCCTCACACGAACACTGAAGTAGTAGGCCTACAATTAATACTATACGATAGCCTATACGCGCATACATGATGAGTCAAGTGGAGGTGAATTTTGGGAAGGAGGAAATCCTCAAATGAAGGACTGTTTGTTACTGTTGAATTTTGATGTAATATATTTAAGTCCTTGTTCGATAATATATGTACAAATAATGTTTCAGAGTATGCTGCAGTGTTGTCACATGACAAACAACATTAATTCAGCACAGCTGTTCCTAAGTTACCTTACTTGCTTATTTGCTAACCATTATTTTTTATATGCAAACCTGAGTGAAAATCTTCTACTTTCGACTGTCTTCATCAACGGTCTTGCACATGTATGTTTTATTTTGCTCTACAAAAACATGTACACTGAAAAAAATGCTTGATGTGATAGCGTAAATAGGTGATATATTAGTGCTGTCAGTTAAGCGTTATTAACGAAGTTAACGCAAACCTATTTTAACGGTGTCAATTTTTTTATCGCGAGATTAACGTTCTTTTTGGTCTAACAAACTCTGTAGTTTTTTCACATGCTGTTGCAACAGCTAGTAACGTTAGAAAAACTACAACACCACTCCGGATGTAGCTAGACCGGAAAGAAAACATCAGGCACGCTGCGGCTGCCCACACTTGTTTGGGCCATTAAAAGTAGACGTGGATGGCAAGCGTGAGACGCCGAAATGGATGCCAATAGTATTCTGAATGGAAAGTTTTCTTTTAAAAAGTTGCCAAATGGTTCCATTGACAAGACCAAAGTGGTCTGTGTGTTTTGTCGTTGTGAACTGAGCTATCATCGCAGCACGAGTAGTCTGAAATACCACTTAATGGCCAAGCACTCAGCTGATGCGAATTCTCCGCCCCTCGTCAAAGCCAGGCAACAATGGATGACATCAGACAGAAACACATGGATACCACAACTAAGAATAAACTTACTGCAGCCATAGCTAAATGGGTGGCTACTGCATGAAGGCCTGTCAACGTTGTGGAGGACGAGGGTCTAGCTAATATTCGCATCGCAGCCAACGACTGGACCTACGAACTTTTTAACTGCACTATAGGCTGAGTTCTAGTTTACCTTGCATGTGAACTTTGTAATTTTATTTTGTATCACCCTGTTTTGATCCCTTAGAAAGGGCTGTTGAAGGGGCTGTTTGTGCGACAAAGTATTGTTTTCACCCTTTTATTGATAAACAGTGTCATATTGTGTGAGCGATTATTTGCTTCAAGTGAGAATGTTGGTGTGAAATCAAACACTACAGTATGCCAATGTTGTTTTCAATAAAACAAACATTTGCACAAAGCAAGCCGATCCACTTTTCTATGTTGATAAGAGCATTAAAATAAGAAAAAATAATGGGACAAAAAGAAATCATGAGACATTTGGAATAAATTAAAATGTGCGATTAATTGTGACATTAATGTGATTAATCGCGATTAAATATTTTAACCGTTTGACAGCACTAAAATATATATACATATATATATATATATATATATATATATATATATATATATATATATATATATATATATATATATATATATATATATATATTGCTAGTTAAAACCCTTATAGCAATCACTATGTTAAATGGTCTTATTTATATAATAATCATCTGTGGAGGACCATAAAATGTTCATCCATCATCTTTGCATTCACTTGATTGGAAACGTGGCATATAGATTAAAGGGTTAGTTCACCCAAAAATATTAGCCCATGATTTACTCACCCTCAAGTCATTATAGGTGTATATGACATTCTTCTTTCAGAGGAATACAAGTTGAATTATATTAAAAAAGTTCTGGCTAATCCAAGCTTTATAATGGCATTGACTGTTGCTCTGTTTTTGAAGTCCATAAAAATACATCTGTCAATCAAATAACGTGCTCCACACGGCTCCTGGAGGTTAACAAATGCCTTTGGAAGAGAACTGTTGCGTTTGTGTAAGAAAAATATCCATATTTAAAACTTTATTAAGTAAAGTTTTGGCCGATCGGCTTCCGTATTCAGTTCAAGTTCAACAGCCCCAGGCTGACCAAAGTGCTGTACAGAAGAGCAATAATATCACATAAATAAACCAGAAAAGAATATAAAACCACCTATTTAAAGGTTATAACCTATCACAGTAATCAGTACGTTAAGGAAAATAAAAAAGTTTTTAGCAAGGACTTAAAAATAGACAAGGAAGGAGCCAGCCTGATCTCTAAAGGCAAGTTATTCCAAAGTCGTGGCCCAGCCACCACAAATGCACGTTCACCTCTACCCTTTAGTCTAACGCGTGGAACGACCAACAAAGCCTGATCAGCAGAACGGAGGCTTCTGGGTGGAGTATAGGTGTGAAGGAGTTCTGATAGATAGACCAGAGCTTTGTTATTTAGGGATTTATAAACATAGGAGCATTTTAAAATCTATTCTCTGACAAATCGGCAACCAGTGAAGTGATCTAAGGATAGGAGTCATGTGATCAGTTTTACACTGCGGTCAACACTTTGAAAGAAGTCTGGCAGCAGCATTTTGGACAAGCTGAAGTCGCACAATCTGAGATTTAGATGTACCGCAATATAAGGAATTATAGTAATCTAAACGTGACGTGACAAACGCATGAACACCATTTCGGGAGTTTTTGAGGAGAGAAAATGTTTAATTTTAGATAGTAGACGAAACTGGTAAAAGCTGGATCCAACAACAGATGAGATATGTCTGTCAAATTTTAAATGCTGGTCAAAAATAATACCAAGATTCTGCACCCGTGACGATCTATAAGCGGCTAAACTGTCTAGCTCAGGTCTTATACACTGAGAAAGGACTGAATACAATCACCTCAGTCTTGTCCTCGTTTAAGAAGAGGAAGTTTTGGGCTAGCCATAATTTAACCTCCTCTAAACATTGGAGAAGAGAGGTGATCGCAGTGGAATTGTTTTTCTTGACTGGAAGATAGATTTGAGTATCATCTGCGTAGAAATGAAAGGACACACCATGCTTTCTTAGAATAGATCCTAGTGGCAGCATGTACAGAGAAAATAAGGAGGGAGCTAAAATGGAGCCTTGAGGAAGGCCACAGGTCAGAGGAGCGGTGGAAGAGGAAAAGTTACCCAGTTTCACTAAAAATGTTCTTTCAGATAGGTATGAATGAAACCATTTCAAAGTGTTTGCTTTAAGACCTACCCAAGACTCTAGTCTAGGTATAGTTTATGGAAAAAGTATTGAAAGTGCCTCTGCAGTTCAAAGGCTTACGCTACCAGGTACGCACGTCAGATGTCGCGTGGGCATCTTGAACTCCGAGAAGGCACTTTCAACACTTTTCCACGGAAAGCGATAGGCTGGAACTTTAATTCAAAAAGTTTTAAATATGCATATTTTTTCTTACACAAACGCAACGATTTGCTTCAAAAGGCCTTTAGTAACCCCTGGAGCCGCATGGAGCATTTTATTTGACGGACAGAGGCATTTTTTATGGACTTCAAAAACAGAGCAACTGTTACTGCCATTCTAAAACTTGAAAAAGCCAGGACTTTTTTAATATAACTCAACTTTTATTCGTCTGAAAGAAGAATGTCATATACACCTAGGATGACTTGAGGGTGAGTAAATCATGGGCTAATTTTCATTTTTGGGTGAACTAACCCTTTAAAATGTAATACGATTAAAATACATAGCTAGTTTGTGCTTTACACCATGTGTACTTATAAAAGTCTTAGGCTACATTTACAATTATTAGTTTACTTAGTTTAGTTTAATTATTATTAGTTTTTGAAGCTGAGACTGAAGGAAAGGAAACAAGGATGCACAAATAAGAGAAGAGAAGCACCCTTTCTTTTTGGAACATAAATGAAGATATCTTGATGTTTAGAGTTTTGCGTGGCGATACACAGATCTGTTCGGTTAAGTGTCATAGCCGTGATTTATCTTAAACCAGACCGGAATTACTCGTTTTATAAAATGATATAACGGACAGAGATTTTGTGTTTTTTTCTTCTGAAATTGAATGTAATATATGATACATTGGAATTAGGTTCACCACTCAATAGTGTTCATGCATCTTAATGTATGACCAATATTAAGGATCGCCTGGTTTCATAAATCATCCAGATTAATAATTGACATGCTCATTGATTTTAAGCTTGGAGTCATATCCAAACATATGATAATGCATTCCCTATATTATTATGCAGGAAGAAAATGTGTTTTTTATTTCAGAAAATTATGTTAATTTGACCACTCAACTCTCTCTTGTAAGCATGCAGGTTTATTACTGCTCTGACCAGCACTACACTAATCGTATTACTTTTCCTTTACTTCTGGCCAGTTTCATTACACTCCAAACAAGCTCTAATGTGCCTGCTAAAGGTTCCCATGGATGCCTCAAATGTAAATAATTGGAGGAATCAGGCCATCTAATCAGTCATCTGCTGGGCTGCTTAAATAGCGCCAGATCAGTAATCTCCATATGTTTAGTTCTGAAGCTTTTCCAGCTCTGTAAGATCTGATGCACACACATATATCCCCTTTTTTATCTGAGCATTATTACAGCTAAAGCATTACACAACCTTGAAACATGTATCACTTTTCTGTATGCCTGTGGCACTTTTCTCGGGTTCAACGCACAGTCAAAAGAGGCCACGATCTCCTTCGAGTTCAGTTTCAGGGCACAATAAATGAAATTTTCATTGCTGGATGTAGTGTTTTTTATTCCACCTTCTCTCGCAGGCATCTCTAAATGTAAAGTAATCCCATGGCTGAAACATTTCATTTTATTGTGCCAAACATAAGCAGTGCTAGATTTGATTTGGAGGTCTTCTACCTCCGTCATTCAGAATCATGAACATCTGCGATTAGAATCCCTGTAAAATAAACATATTTTAATATTTATAAATATTGCTTAAATATTTTAATTAATAAATATAAAAATGAATAATTAAAACATTTTAAAATGTTTAATTTGAACTTCTTTTTAGTAAATGATTCATTTTAAATTTGAATGATTTTTAATCTAATTTATAAGTCAAGCAACCTGACCTCTCGCACTTATAATTAACAAATATTCATCTGAGCGACATCAGACTGAAATCCTTGAATTACATTGGTACATTTATTTGTATATTTGCTGCATGGTGTAATACCGCCACCTCAGTTGTTTAGAATAGATTACTTAAGTATGTTGCTTGCTTGCGTCAGCTCCTGATATGACACAATGGGGACTGAATATATACTGATGTGTTGAATCCTCCGCTTACAATTGGCAGTAATCAACCTGATTATAACAGCATACAAACGAACAAAGTAAAAGTTAAATATATCATCATTGCAGGCGGCACATTAAGGCAACATTCTTGCCAGGGGCTCCATATTAAAATGTATGAGCAAAAGGGCAGCAGACTCAAGAATACACTGACATCATTAGAATTGTTGAGGATGCTCACAGTATGAATAAACATAATCCAGGAGGAGCGTTGCAAAGAGAGGTTGCACCAGAGCCCCAGGACATCAGGGAAATGATGTGACTTAAAGTACATGGACATGTGATTAATGTTCTCATAAAGTAGGGCAAATATTGTTGCCAAGAAAGCTCATTGGGATTGTAAAGCTGTTAGGCAGGCCAGAGAAGATAATGATGATAACTGTATCATAGTGCACATTAAATATGCTACGCTTTACTCTAGTATTCAGATGATATTATGATGAATTGATACCTGAGAGGTAAAAAAAATAAAAAAAATAATCATCACTCCTCTCATATACTCACCATACAATTTGTTGTTAAAATGTGACAAATCAAAAGGTGATGTGTCATGACAATAATCCATTACTGTCTGACTTTTGGCACCAGAATGCTGCCACCTCCTGAGGCCCACTGACACATCTGTCCATGATAGTGGCCTTATATATTTTGGCAGACGCATCTTGACCTATGGGACATGACAATGAGGTCACACCGAAGCAGCAGGACGAATGGCTATAATGATGATTACAAAAAAGAGAGATGAGCTGCCAAGTGGAGCATTGTATGCCAGGATTTGTCCCATTGCAAAAGACAAGAGTGGTACAAGAGCTTCATCAAAAACATTTCTCATTCACAAAACACTGCTGGTTGTCTATATAGAGCCCGACAGATGTTCTGAAGTGAGCATTTAGTCAGAGAGCGGGAAACGGTCTATATGCTGATAACGGTTTATTATCATTCTCTTTTTTTCAAACAGGTTTTTGAGCACATTGCCAGAAATGCCTGCATTTCTTCAGTTCGTTGAAGTTTGAGTCATTCCTTACGCACTATAAAGGAATGCTACAAAGAAATCATCATCATTAGTTAACAATCTCATCATAATTTTGTCACCTTCTGTGGAATGTAAAAAAAAAAAAAAGAAGATATTTTGAGAAATCTTACTTTTGGGTGGGTTATCTTTCAGCACATCACAGCAGGGTTGTGGTTTTGGCTTTACTGGTCATTCCAAAGTCATGACTTGTCAATTTTTCTGTTGTCCTTGGTGTCATTGTTCTGTTGGAAAACTAAACGCCAAGCTTTAAATGTTGTTTAGATGGCCTCATATTTGTCCCTTTCGAAAATATTGGTATACTGGGGAGTTCATGGTGGACTCAATGACTGGAAGCAGTCCAGATCATGTGGCTCCAAAACAAGCCTAAATCATCACCCTCCACCAACAGACTTGATATCTCATAATTGTATATGGTGCTTTTTGTGATACATTTTGTTAGGACTGTGCTGAAAATAGCATTGTGCATTATGCCCAAACACGTTCACTTTGGTCCCTCCTGTGCAAATGACATATTATTTATATGACTTTGTATCTTTAGATACAAACCATGGAAATAATACTCCATTTCTATCATCAAAGTGCCTCAAAACACTGAACCCACACATTTCAGTTCCAGCAATTTCATACACACAGCTGGACAGAATGGAAAACATATACCGTATGTCCTATAAAGCAGCATTTTGACAGAAGAACATTTCATGAAAATTAGAAAACAGGGTTGAACCAGACCACAATCATCAAATCTCTTGTAAATACTCAGCAATATTTTGGATTATCTGGCCTTTATATTAATCTTGTTTTCTCTGTTCATTGTACAGTGCAGAGTATCATCAGCTTTTAATATTATTTTAATCAAATCAATACCAAAGATAAATAATTTCATATGTACAATGCCATGTTGTTTATCCACACGGTTGCCCACTAAAATGTCTCAGAAATGGTCTCAAAGGGAAAGACAGCCAATGAGATATGAGTTCTTTATTATATACTTCTTGGACTTAATGACCACAGCGCCACTCTGTGGTAGCATACTGAATGCCATTTACAAGCTCTTATTCATAACTGTTTTAGGCAGTGGACAAATAAACAATAAATAGAACAGTAACCAAAAAAAACCCCAAAATTTATTATCATGGACCAGACATTGAAGGCAGGCTTTTATGGCTTTTATCCTGAACTTTTCTCTGGCTGGAAATCTTTGGCAGAAAGATGAGAAGGTAAAAAGTGAACTTTGGTACAGTGACTATACTATAAAAAGCTGCATAACGTAGGTTTCTCCCACTCAAACCCTGTAGCAACATCAACTACTACATTTTGGTCTAGAAGCCATTTTTAATGTTCAGGCCTGTATTCTTAAAACTTCTAAGAATCCTCCCAGAAAGCTCCTAATTTACTTTTTTCCTTCTTCTTCTTTCTTAGCTTAAGCGTGATTCAGGACCGATCTGAGAGCAACTCTGAGTGAGGAAAATACAAAAACTTTTATCTTAGTGAGGAGGCGGGGCTGACCCCGTTGCTACGTATGACACAGTTTTTAGAAGACTGTGATTGGTTGGTTGTCCAAGAAGGAAAATAGAGCTCTTAAGTACAGAGTCCATAAACCTTCACTTTGAAATTACAGGTGTAATTTTTTCAGTACTCATGATCCCTGCCCGATCTAATGTGTAGTGTCTTATTAACTCACTGATGCATTGTGTGCAACACATTTCCTCTTCGTGTTTTGTCCATTTTCTCTGCTAAAGAAAGTCTTAAGCCCTCCTCCATGCTCCTAACACTTTTGGACCTTAAGATCTCTTTTAAGGGTTAAGATGCATTCTAAATAACCTTTACTAGGATTTTTTTAAATTAAATTGTAAGAAGAAACACCCACCTTTCTAAGATTTTTCTTAATAGGAGCTCTTTGCATAAGTATTTTTCATGAATACGATCCTAGTTTTTTAACCTCAGGTTAAGTTCTCTTCTGTCTATTGTCTTGACCCCACCCCTCTTGTTAGCTGATTATTGATTCATTTTCTGCACCTGTTCTCCCTTGTTATATGCCCTCCTTGTGTTTACAGTCTTGTGGTTGGTTGTAGTTTGGTTTTCCCCCTTTGTGGATGTTTTGTTTGTAATTTTGTTTATTATTTAATAAAACCTATTTCTTCCTGCACTTGAGTCCTCGCTCCTTCACCCATACCCACTGTGACAACCGTTTTGACATGTTGGTGCTTCGTCACCCTAAAATAAATGTCAAATAAATCACCCAATAAATGTCCATGAGTCAGTCTATTACCTATTTGACACCTTGAAAATACCACTTGGTAATGTCTTAAGAAAATGTTAGTTTTGTACCAGGAAAATTGAGGCAGATACTAACTGTCAATATGTTAACAAGAATATCAGCCATTTACTGGTCAATGACCAATTTTATTTAAAGAGCACCTATCATGGAATTTTGAAATGTACCTTTCATGTAGTGAGTAACATAGATCTAAGTGTACAAAAACATCCTGCAAAGTTTGAAATATGACAGTGCACCGTATATAAAGTTATTGTCTTTCAAAAGTAAGAGTTGACTCTGAGTCATTTTTATGAATCGTTAGAAGACCGAAGCTTTTTCTCTAAATAGAGATATATATATATCTGGCATCAAAATAAATTATAATAAATACATTGATTACACAACTATAAATGACAAATTTTTATACAAAACATAAATTAACTACCAGTATGACAAAGCATGAAATGTAAAAATGTATTGCTCAGTGGATTTCCTCCTTTGATTTGATAGGGCCACTGTGCTTATCTATTCCCTTTTAATGTGTTCTATGAACACATGACTTCCGTTTATACTTTATAAATATAGTGCATTCATTATAATGATGACAAATTCATAGAATACATTAGGTCATTATATATTCATCTTGGCCCTTTTGAAATAAAGAAACAGGGATGCATACTAGCTTTGTCAGTTGTCTTAAAATTGTGCAGGCTAAGATTAATCTTTGCTGTTACATCATATAACACTACCAACAAAAAAACTTCTGTATGTGTTATTTGTTGTTGTTGTTGGTTTTCTGCCTTCTCTGTATTCGTTTTTTAAGCATCATGACCTGAGGCCTGTTGCATGAAGCTAGCTGAACAAACTCTGAGTTTCAGAGTAGGTTTAGAGTTGACAAATCCAGATAAATCCAACCTGGTTTAGATCAAGTTCAACTGTTTCAATAAACTTTCTCTGTCAAATCAGGTTCAATCCAGAGTTTGCAATTAACACTGAAGCGCGTGCACCTGAAAGCGTGACACATGCGGCAAACAGCCAATCACAGTGTCCGTTTGATTCACTTCTCTTCTGAAGATTGAGAGATCGTTCTGAAAATTATCATGAAATTAAATGTGTTTAAAGCAGGAATAAACACTTACGCTGCAGCGTCAATTTAAGAAGGCAGCTGAAAGAATATCTGACTATATCAATGCATGATGTTAATCAAAGAAATATGCCTAATAATTATAGGTTCACAAAGAGCTCAAATAAATACACGTTGTTTAAAAGAATTATGAATGCATGTTTTATATTTATATTAATATTTGGCTACTTGTCAATATAATATAATTATATGAATATATTATGTGAATTAAAAGTAATTATAATTCATATATTATAAATATTATAAATAATTTGGACCAAAAGATGAGCAATTTTGTCTCTAACGTTTTTTCACAATAAACTACTTTAATTTGAGATATACAGGTGGTGTGAGTTTTACTTGCAGCTGATTGGTCCAGTTTGAGTTTGTGATCTCTAACCCAGAATAAAACCTGCTCCAGAGCAGGTTAGCTGTGTAGTGTAAGTTACCATGGTGATTAACACTGCTAAAAAACAATCCCCCTTCTTGAGCCCGAAAAACCAGAGTTTGCTCAAACTAATCTCAAACTTACCTGGGTAGCAACTGAAACTAGCTTTGTGCAACAGGCCACTGGGCTGGTCCAATGATGATATCATTGTTATGACGGTCTGGATCAGGCCTTTTGTTCAATAACAGATGGTTTTCAAACCTGTCCTGGAGGACCACCAGCCCGCACATTTTGTGTGTCTCCCTCATCTATCACACCTGCTTCAACTCATCAGCTCATTACTAGAGACTGCCAGACCTGAAATGGGTGTGTCCGATATAGGGAGACATACAAAATGTGCAGGGCTGGTGGTCCTCCAGGACAGGTTTGAAAACCACTGACATAGATCATGGTAGGCCTCCTTTTAATATTAGAGTGGTGAAGGCTTCCACTTGTCGGATACAGGTAAGAGCTGTTTATTTCTCCTTCTAATAGTTATTCATTATTTTGTAGAGATCCAGTTCCCTGTAACTTAATTTTAAGTATAGCAGAGTTGTTGTTTTTTATGGCCTCCTCTAGCTAGCCTCTAGGGGGCATAGTTAGGCCATGAATTCCCTTAAAAGGGGGAGTGTAATGGACCTCCGTTCCCTACGCTTTACAAAGTATTATGTTGTGTATTGAAACACATGCTGGGCGTTGCAGACTTCCTCTCAGTTTGAGAGTCATTCAGTACTTCAATTAAAAAGGGCTACTTTGGGAATTTTCCACAATATTTCTGTCAAAACGTGTGCAAGAGTGCAGTGTTTAAGAGAAAAAAACATTATCAAATGTACAATGTTCTTATGGTTACGAACAGCACAAAAGAATAGGTTACTGCTGTTTAATATTTTTGTGGATCCTTGATAGCCTACATTTTTTAGGATCTTTTAATGAGTAGAATGTTTTCATGCTGCTGCTATCTCAACACAGCTGTGCCAATTCTGTGACTTTATTTTGATGAAGCAGCTTACCACTGTGAACACCTTTGCCTGTCCTTGCCGTCCATATGTCCCTTATTGCTGCTCTTCTCAATGGGGACATCGTTGATTCAGAGGATGAGGAAGACCATGATGACGGTCTGCCTGACAATCTGCCCCTGTGTCTGCTCCGAACATTCATGTGCCTGCTGCCCTGCTCTCCATGAGCATGACTACCTGTCATTTTTACAGATTAAAATATTTTACAATTCATGTCAGCAGTCCATTTCTTGCTATATTTAATTTCATATTTCTACATTTACATGCAAACTTTTGTCGTAGCTTTTGTGGTGTAGCAGGCTAAACTACTGAACTGGTAAGCAGAATATTTCTGGTCGATCTCCACATCAGTCACCACCAGTGTGCTCTTTACTCCAGGTGTCCTACTTGTTTGCTGGCTAGAAGAATTTCCAGACAACTTGGGCCCAGAGCTGCCCTGAGAAGCGGAAGCAGAGCCCTGAGTCTGGGTAGACAAAAAGATGTGTGAGAGACTACCCTGAGTGTCTAGAGTTGTAGCAGGACCTGTTGACTGTGGATCTAAACTTCTGTTTAAGCCAACCATAGACAAGCTGGGAGAGCTTTGACTAGTAGAGGTGAGGGCAGAAGCTGGTTGGAGATTTATTGAGATTTATTGGGTAGTTCTGGCAGATTGTTGGGAGCTTCTGGCTCTTCCTTTCAAGTTGTTTTGCCTCCCCAGAGAGCTAGAACTATACAGACTGGGGGGACTCTGATCACTGCTAGACTGACTAGAAACAGAAGAACTGAGCTTGTTATAGGAGTCTTGGGAATAGGGACTAGAGACACCTTGAGACTGAGACAAACTACTGTAACTGCTTTGACCCTAAGGGGAGATGGATTGATCAGAGCCTTCTGAAAGTGGTGCAAGCGAAAATGGAGCTGCTTGGAGCAGTTTGAGCATGGGACATTTATTCAGGCCTGCTGGAAACATGACCTTTAACAAACTGGAATACGTTCAACCTTCGTGTCAGGGGTCTGTAAGCAAATAAACTAGAGCTTACACAGCATGTTGGAGCTTCTTCAAGAAACAATGAGGTTTGTGTAACCTGTCCATGTAACATTGACCAGGAACCTCTTTTCAAGCAGAAGAGACCTTCAAGACAATGATAGAGTTTAATGCATAGCAAAGAGTAGAAAGTTTAGCCTTAATTCTAACGGCTGTCACTATAAATTCACACATTATATATCATACCTCTCGTAAAACCTCTGCATAAGAGCTCATGTCAATCGATATGACAAGCACGTGCTTCTCACACTGTTAAGCCAGAAACTCAGCAAGCCGAAGGGTGATGATGCATTCAAAAAAAAAAAAAATTTTTTAATAATTTCATCATGACAATAACATTCCCATGGCCAACGCTCCTGTGTATGACAGCAAAGATTTCTCATTGAAATAATTTCTTATTATTTTTAATGCACAGTGGTACCCTGTGCATTAAAAAGTGATGCCGAAGAGAATGTGTTGGTAGGCTAAATGATGACAGAATTTAATTTGTGAATAACCCTGTTACTTTCAAGAATTTTTTCGAGAGAATACTGACGTGTGATCATTGGCGAAATTTAAAAAGATGCACACATTGTCCATGGACCCAATCTCTTCGAAATCAGACTTTAAAAAGTCTTGCATTCTCCATGTTGACCAAAAGATACTAATATCATGAAGATATTTCACTGGTATGAATACATATATTTAGATTGCAAACTTGTAATCAGAAGTGCTCCTCACTACCATGGAAGCAAAAACAATGGCAAAGTTATCCTCACTGTAATACATCACATCTTGGGATTTCTTAACCAATCCCGCCTGACAACAGATCTGTGCAGCAATCTGAAAAACCCATTACAGTAAGAAAAAAAAAGAAAAAAGAAAACTTACATTATCCCCCAGTTTCACAGACAAGGCTCAAGCCTAGTCCCAGACAAAAATGCATGCTTGAGCAGTTTAAAAAGAAAACAACTTGAACTAACATGTCTTAAAAAATGTCAGTGCCATTGTTTTGTCTAGAGATTAACAGCAATGTTTTGTTTTTCTTTTTTTCTAAGGCACATTTATAAAAGCTACTTAAAAGGCCACGGTGGTGGCCTAGCTGTCATCTACCGACAGGACCTGGAGTTGTCCTCCATCACGTTGCCTGTAATATCTTCTTGCGAGTGTCTAGCTTTTAAATGTAAGCCACCCTTTCCAATGACTGTTCTCCTTATCTACCAGCCACCTAGACAAAATTCTGCTTTTATCCCGGAAATATCTGATCTCTTCACTTCACTTTGTACAACCTCTGCCAATACCATAATTCTGGGAGATATAACTATTCATGTTGACACCCCCTCATGTCATTCTGCTGCTGATTTTCTTCAGCTGCTAGACTCCCTCAACTTACAACAACATGTTAATGTCCCCACACATTCCAAGGGTCACACACTTGATTTGGTCATTTCAAACTCAGCCCAAATCAGTAACCTACAGGTTTATGATCTTGGAGTTTCAGATCACAAGGTTGTGGCAATGGAGTTGCCATTTCCTTCCTCTCACCCCAAGCCAAAGAGACAGATCCAATACAGAAAGTTGAAAAACATCAATACGGATGTCCTGACCCAGGACCTTCAACATCTCTCCTCCGGCTTTTCTGATTTAACTTCCATTGCTGACTCAGTGGATTTTTATAACCAGTCCCTGAGCAGTCTCTTGGATCTCCATGCCCCTCTTATATCCAGGTCAGTCTCATTCTCGCGGTCAGCGCCCTGGTACACATGCGAGCGGCGGAAAATGAAGGCGGCTGGACGTGTCCTTGAGTGGCGGTTCAAGGCCTCTGGTATGACTGTTCACAAACAGGCATACAGGGAACAAAAGAGGGCTTATGCAGAAGCTCTTAGAGCCGCACTGTCATATTATTATTCCACTATCATCAATAAAAACCCTGGAAACTCTTAACAACTTTTCTCAACAATTAACCACCTTCTAAAACCCCCCGTATTCTCCCACTCTGAGACTACTGAAGAGAGGTGTAATATGCACATCACTTTTTTCGACAAGATAGACGAAGACGATCAGACGAGCAAGGCAATCAAAGATCAGAGAAAATGGGTTAACCGTTCATTCAAGCCATCTATACTGTCGCCTAACTCACTTTTCTTTACTCAAATTCTTCTTTCCATGTTAAGTTTTGCCACAAAGTTCTTGTCAATTCTACAGCCTTCCAACACGCAACATGATTGGCTTCTCAGGACGTTGATCAAAGACACAAGACCGTCAGTGAATCAAAGAACCTGGAAAATCCCATCTCAAGTCAGGACCAAGGGAACCCCCATTCAAAGACACAAACGCAAGTAATACCTCACATAATTTACTCACATTTGATATAATTTGAATTTGATTATGACATATCCCCTCCCATGGCCTCTTGGGATAGAAAATCATCCATCAGATGAGCACTTGGAAGCAGTAGGCCATTCAGGAACTTCTCAGCTACTCTTATGAAAACTGAGGTTTCTGAAATACTCCTTTCATGTACTGTTTTGCCTACTATAGATGCATATTCAAGTCTCATGAGAATTAGTAAGTCACCCAGGTAATTCTAGCCTAGTCTATGAATACTAAGGATTTGGACAACTGACTTAAAAGTACTCAAGTGAAGCCTTTGACAGACACTGATATCCCCCCTGCCTCCCTCCTCTCTTTTTATAGTGCTCAGTATTAATGTAAATTGTCTGAATGTATAATAAGAGTTAATTGACAAATAAAAATCAAATAGCACTGGAAAAAAAAGAAAAACATTGCTTTGATTTAAACGTTTATTCGATTTAATTCTGGAATACATCACTTAGCATTGTGTGGCACGTTTCTAGAGTCACTTAGCCCTTGACGGAGTAGTAGCGGCTTGAGGAAAAACTGTGGGATGGTTTAGAAGCAGGGGCATTCTGGTTGTAAGTCAAACCATAGCTACTCAAGAGCTCAGAAACACTGGACGCGCCTTGACCGTCAATACTTGGCTCATAATGCAACAGCTCTGGAGGCTTGGGCAAACTCTGTGCACCAGAGCTGGAGAACTGTTGGGAGGAAGTATATGTATTGGCTTGTGAATTGCTGCCAACTTGGTCATATAGCTGGACATCTGACCCAGAGTCACGTAGGGCCTGCACAGTCTGTGGGATACCAGAAAACGTGCCAATAGAAGATGCTTGGGCACTCAAGCCTAGAGATTGAGCTTGGTTGAAACCTGTGGGGTGTTGCGATGTCACAAGATGCTCAGAAATTTGGTTACTGCTTGGGGAGTCAAAAGGAGCAAGTAGTGACAGTCTAGAGGGTCTTTCAACTACACCAAGGAGACTTGGTGTTCGCCGAGATTCTGAGCTAAACAGGCCCTGTGAGCTCTGATCACTGGTAGACTGGCTAAAAATAGCTAGGGGTGAGGATCCAAGCTTGGCATATGCATGCGACCCAGAGGTGTACTTGCTAGAGGGGCTTTGAGAATAGAGAGAAAAAACACTATAACTGGTGCTACCACCCTGTGCTGAAGCAAACTGTCCAGGACCTCCTGAAGATGAGCCTCCTGCTAATGACAAGGAAGATAACCTACTCTGGATTGGAGAGCTTAGAGATGCAGAGCTTCCCTGTGAAACAGCTGCACCTGATGTCTGAATACCTTCTGAAGGTGGCCAACTTTGAGACTTCTGGTTTTGGGCCACAGCATAACTTTGAAATGCTTGGCTGGCAAAACGTTGGGGTGAGGACAGTGATACACTTGGATAGGAGGATGGAGGCACAGGGGTAAACTGACTTGTGGTACCTTGAGGCTGGAGTGATCCCCCATAAGCAGTGCTGCTCTGCAGGGTTAATGGCATAGAGAACCCTGATTGGGTGCCATAAGTAGAGGTAAACTGCTTCCGTGAACTCTGGACTAAAGCAGCTTGACTGGCAGCACCTTGGGGTGAGGATATTGATGCACTTGGATAGGAGGATAGAGACCCAGGAGTAAACGGACTTGTGGAACCTTGCGGCTGGAGTGATCCACCATAAGCAGTGCTCCCCTGCAGGGTTAATGGCATAGAGGACACTGACTGGGTGCCATAGGTAGATGTAAACTGCTTCCGTGAACTATGACTGGCAGCACCTTGGGGTGAGGATATTGACACACTTGGATAGGAGGATGGATGCCCAGGCGTAAACAGACTTGTGGTACCTTGAGGTTGGAGTGATCCACCATAAGTGGTGCTGCCCTGCCAGGTTAATGGTGTAGAGAACCCTGACTGGGTGCCATAAGTAGAGGTAAACTGCTTCCGTGAACTCTGGACTGTAGCAGACTGACTGGAAGCACCTTGGGGTGAGAATATTGATGCACTTGGATAGGAGGATAGAGACCCAGGGGCAAACTGATTTGTGGTCCCTTGAGGCTGGAGTGATCCACCAATAGCAGTGCTGCCCTGCAGGGTTAATGGTATAGAGGACCCTGACTGGGAACCATAACTAGAGGTAAACTGCTTCGATGAACTCTGACTGGCAGCACCTTGGGGTGAGAATAGTGATACACTTGGATAAGAGGATGGCAACCAAGTGGCAAACTGACTTGTGGTACCGTGAGGCTGGACAGAACCACTGGAAATGTTGCTTATTTCTTGAGAAGCAAAACCAGTAGAGCCTCCAAACTGAGACCCAGAGCTACTTGCTGACTGGCTATAAGAACTTCCGGACAACTCAGGACCAGAGCTGCCCTGAGAAGTGGAAGCAGAGCCCTGAGTCTGGGTCGACAACAAGCGGTGAGAGAAACTAACCTGAGGATCTAGAGGTAAAGCAGGACCTGTTAACTGTGAATATGGACTGCTCATTGAGCCAGCCATAAACAAGCTGGGAGAGCTTTGACTGGTAGACTGGCTAGAAACCCAGGGTGAGGGCAGAAGCTGGTTGGAGATTTCTTGAGCTTGATCAACTTGAAAGGAAGAGCCAGAAGCACCCAACAAACTTGCCAAACTACTCCGGGAGCTAGAATCATACAGACTGGGGGTACTCTGATCACTGGTAGACTGACTAGAAACAGAAGAACTGAGCTTGTTATAAGAGTCTGGGGTATAGTGACTCAAGGAACCTTGAGACCGAGAAAAACTACTGGAACTGCTTTGACCCTGAGGGGAGATGACTTGACCAGAGCCTTCTGAAAGTGGTGCAGGGCTACCATGAGAGATGTAATTGGCACCTGGAGCAGATGAACTGCTTTTAGAGAGACTCTCCTGAGAGAACACAGGTAGAGTGGCTTGTGCTGATTGCATTTTCTGGAAGCTGGACATGTACAAACCAGGGGGGCTCTGATTACTGGTGGACAGGCCAGAAGTGCCAAGTACAGCAGGGAAATTAGTACTTTCTCCTTGTGTATAAAAACTAGCAGTATCTGTGGTGCTTGATCCAGGGGAGCCCTGTGATGTCAAACTGTCTGCATGCTGTTCATTTAAGGATAGGGGCAAGGAAGCTGAAACAGAGGTGCTTGGAGTAGTTTGAGCATGGGACATTGATTGAGGCCTGCTGGAAACATGACCTTTAACAAACTGGAGTAAGTTCAACCTTCTTTTCAGGGGTCTGTTAGCAAATAAACTAGAGCCCACTTCTTCAGGCAAATTCCCAGACACAGGGACCTCTGACACAGAAGACTGGACTGCACGAGGTGAGAACATGTTGTAAGAAGGTTGACCCCAATGGTGCTGGCCATTTGAATAAGCTCCATCTGTGAATAAGACAATAGAAGGCTTTGTAAACAAACCTCAATTTTAAATCAAATTCTTGTTTAGACAAAATAAATCGTACCTCTAAAACCATAGGCATTACTCAAAAACAGGAAGTTTACCAACAAGGGTAACCTACAAGCATTAAAAAAAGCTTGAAAACCTAAGTAAAATCATTTGTAAAATAATTAAAAAGCACAACTGGAATGAACAAACTCACCCTTTCCACCCTTTATCCATGGCAAACAAACAAAAACCCAGTGTAACACCAAAACTCCAAAGTTCACGTTTTCACACCACCATACAGAGACAAATACAAAACCAAGCATACTTGCAGCTGGCGATAAGTGTATTTTATAGGTCTTCATCAGTTCAATTAGAGCAAATAACTAATTGCATGAAATATTGTTCACCTGGGAAACTAACTGATTAAAGATAATTGATTATTGTTTTATGAAGGCTCTGATACCCTCTGCTGTTTAAACATTGTAAAGCAGATAATTAATCCAGACTTTAACTGTGTGATGTCTCCATAGGTAAGTCTCATACATCTTTCACAAAATTTGCCTGATCACTTCAGGGTGACCTTTATTAATTGTTTTGTGTCAATTGTCATAATGTCATGCAGCCCTTGCAAAGAACACACACACACGTGTTTGTATATATATATATTGCAGATATGTTTTAGGATTGGGCACATGCAGAAGAACAAAGCTCAATTTATGCTAAATTGGTCTTAATTTAGTCTAAAAACAATCCTGTACCATTTCTAATTGTCTGATTTAGCAAGTTACATTAAAATATGTCTTATGAAATGTGTATGCACAATTGAGAATCACATGCTTTTGTAAAGTTCCTATAGTACCCTGTTGATACATAAGGAACAAAACAGACGTGCATTGCTGGCCTTTTATATTTGTTTACTTTCATCATAATCATTAATTTACACCACATCAAGGTTTATTTAATGAAGCAAGTGGTCACATACATATTTCCAATCAATATAGTGTTCATGCATTTGGATAACAATCACTTTATTATGAATTTACTTTATATCACACACTGTACCACAGTGTATATGTATATATATATATGTATATATATATATATATATATATATATATATATATATATATATATATATATATATATATATATATATATATATATATATATATATATATATATATATATATATATATATGGCATCAAAATAAATTATAATAAATACATTGCTTACACAACTATAAATTACACATATTTATACAAATTAAACAGTAACAGTATGACAAAGCAAAAAAATAAATACAAATGTATTGCTCAGTGGATTTCCTCCTTTGATTTGATAGGGCCACTGTGCATATCTATTCCCTTTTAATGCGTTCTGTGAACATATGGCTTCCTTTTATACTTGTTATAGTAAATTCATTATAATACTGACAAATCAAAATCTTAGAATACATTAGCTATTATACATTCATCTTGGCACTTTTTAAATAAAGGAACAGGCTGATTTATGACGCATACTAATAGCTTTTAAAATTTTGCAGGCCTAGAGAAATGCTGGCTTTTACATCATATTCCACTTGGTCAGAACACGGTTTGACACTGAGCTACATACACAAACAAAACTTGCACTGAACTGTAGCCACAATATTCATACAAGATTTTCTTTACTATTTAGCAATACTCAAACAATAAATAAATACCAAGAGCAGCAATGAAAACAATGTAATCCATCAGTGTAGACTTGGTGTACTTGATTTGAGCAGAGATTGAGTAACATCTAGAAGTGTAGAAGACAGATTCACAGATGATTAAGAGACAAAGTGAATGAACAATGAAGGAAACAAGACTAATGTTTGGAGTCTCTGGGATAAAACTCAGCCAGGGTGCTCTGAGGAATCCTCTTCAGCATCTCTTTGGGGAAGATTCTCAAGAGCTGCCAGCCAATGTCCAATGTTTCGAACACAGTTCGATTCTCATATGCGCCTATGAAACAAAACATGTTAGGCTAATTAATATATTAATATATAATATTAATGAATTAATATATATAGTACAGCCCAATGCCATTCATGAAATCATATTACAGTTGATCATTAAAAAACAAAACTGTCTAACTGTCCTTTCACACAAAACTTGAATAATGTGAGCAAAAAGGATTTTGAATGCAAACAATGCATTCCTGAAAAGCTGTGATGACAGCATTTTAGGTTTTTCCACAGGTGCTCTTCTGTTTGGCACTTACCCTGGGCAATAAAGTTCTTCTCAAATTTCTGTAAGAACTCCAAGTACAACAAGTCATCCGATGTCAGCGCTTCTTCCCCAACCACGGCCTTCATTGCTTGCACATCTTTCCCGATAGCATAGCAAGCATACTGCAAAAAAAGGAGACGCTTTGTCACAGAGAAAGGAAATATCCATACACAATGAACTCAAAAAATTTGATAAATAAAACAATTCTAATAAAACCATTCTATTCATCAAAGGATACTGGAAAAACAGTTTTTTTTAACATTGATGAGAAGTGATGAGAAATATTTCTCGAGCATTAAATCAGCACAGAATGTGACCATGTGACGCTGAAGTCTGGAGTGATGATGCTAAATCCATCACAGAAATAGATTACAATTTATAACATATTGAAATAGAAAACAGGCCTTTTAAATGTAAACACAATTTCACACATTTAATAAATACAGTATTGGTGAGCATGAGAGACTATTACAAAACCCCAAACTTCTGAATGGTAATTGTATGTTCATCCATACTTACCAGCTGATTAGAAACATCTGAGTGGTCTTTGCGTGTCATTCCCTCGCCAATGGCTGATTTCATCAGTCGAGACAAAGAAGGTAGTACGTTGATAGGAGGATAGATCTGCATTGAAATATCAGTAGTTGTTATAAAACAGCACGTGAGATTTATTAAAGGGTTAGTTCACCCAAAAAGGAAAACTCTGTCATCATTTCCTCACACTCATGTCGTTCCAAAACCGTTCATCTTTTCGTTCATCTTTTCAATATTTTTATTACAATCTGAGCACAAGTATGTTTGCTTGACGTGCGAGAACCAATGAGGTTTATTCTCGTGTGTTACTCATCATGTTTAAGTTTCTGCAAGAACCAATGAGGTCATTCTCCTGTTAGGCCGTGTGTCCACCAAAGTTTAATGCTGCTGGCTGCCATATCATACATTGTATCGACTTTTTAATATAGAATCAATACAGAAACAAACATCTGTGAAATGAGATGCTCGTAACACTTCCACGGATATTCCGTATTATATCAAGCAAAGAGTCACATCTGAAAAAAAAATGCTGCGCTGCTGAAACGCTCTCAAGCGCCCACAGCGAGGTGTTTTCAGCAGAGCACCTAGTGTTTACAGCTGGATAAAAAATGCTTTGGTGGACAAGCGGTCTTATGCAGCACATTTGAGCTTCCGCAAGAACCAATGAGGTTCATTCTTGTGTGTTAGGCAGCACGTTTGAGCTTCTGTAAGAACCAATGAGGTTCATTCTTGTGTGTTACGCAGCACGTTTGAGCTTCTGTAAGAACCAATGAGGTTCATTATAGTGTGTTACGCATGTTTGAGCTTCTGTAAGAACCAATGAGGTTCATTATAGTGTGTTACGCAGCACGTTTGAGGTTCTGTAAGAACCAATGAGGTTCATTATAGTGTGTTACGCAGCATGTTTGAGCTTCTGTAAGAACCAATGAGGTTCATAATAGTGTGTTACGCAGCATGTTTGAGGTTCTGTAAGAACCAATGAGGTTCATTATAGTGTGTTACACATCACGTTTGAGCTTCTGTAAGAACCAATGAGGTTCATACTAGTGTGTTATGCAGCACATTTGAGCTTCTGTAAGAACCAATGAGGTTCATTATAGTGTGTTACGCAGCATGTTTGAGCTTCTGTAAGAACCAATGAGGTTCATAATAGTGTGTTACACATCATGTTTGAGCTTCTGTAAGAACCAATGAGGTTCATACTAGTGTGTTACGCAGCACGTTTGAGCTTCTGTAAGAACCAATGAGGTTCATAATAGTGTGTTACGCAGCACGTTTGAACTTCTGTAAGAACCAATGAGGTTCATAATAGTGTGTTACGCAGCACGTTTGAGCTTCTGTAAGAACCAATGAGGTTCATTATAGTGTGTTACGCAGCATGTTTGAGCTTCTGCAATAACCAATATTTGGACTAAACCACTACATTTCTAATACTTTATGTACTTTTTGAAGCGTCGAAGTGGTAGTTGCGTAGCTGTCAATGGAGAGTAGCGAAATGGCTCCGATTTTAGTAAAAAATATCTCTATTCGTGTTCTGAAGATGAGTGGAAGTCTTAACGGGTTTGGAACAACACGAGGGTGAGTAAATGCTGACAGAATTGTAATTTTTGGGTGAACTAACCTTTTATTGAAATATCACAACTAATGTTTACACTGTAAGCTTGTTTCCATCACTTGCCTGTCTGTTATGAAGCTGTCTGTCCACATAAATTTGACCCTCAGTGATGTAGCCAGTTAAATCCGGAATAGGATGGGTAATATCTGCAGATAATAGTAAGCAAATCATTAAAGTATTAAGCAAACCATTTATGATGATATAAGGATTAAAAGATGAGTAGTTAAATGTTTGCTGACCATCGTTGGGCATAGTGAGGATTGGGATTTGGGTGATGGAGCCATTGCGTCCCTCCACACGTCCAGCTCTCTCATATATCGTGGCTAGATCGGTGTACATGTAACCTGGGAAACCACGTCGACCAGGAACCTCTTCTCTAGCTGCAGAGACCTTCAAGACAATGATAGAGTTCAATGCATAGCAATGTGTAGCAAGTTTAGCCTCAATCCTAACTAAATTCACACATTACATCATACCTCTCGTAAAGCCTCGGCATAAGAGCTCATGTCAGTCAATATGACCAGCACGTGCTTCTCACACTGGTAAGCCAGAAACTCAGCTGAGGTAAGTGCAAGCCGAGGGGTGATGATGCGTTCAATCCTGCAACAGGTAATTCAAACTAACTTTTTGGTACAAGTAGCTCCAAAATATTTTCAAAAAAAGTCTTATGTACTCAGGTTCATGTCATTCCAAACCTGGATGACATTTTTAAGGATTGCACTTGCTATTCTTCTTTAATTCATTTAGAACAAATATAGAATGACATGAGGATGAGTAAATGATTTGAACTATCTCTTTACTTTCAAGAATAATCAAAAGAATACTGACGTGGGATCATTGGCCAAATTTAAAAAGAGGCACACGTTGTCCATGGACCCGTTCTCTTCAAAATCAGACTTAAAAAATCTTGCAGTCTCCATGTTGACCTAAAGATACAACTAATGTCATGAAAATATCTCGCTGGTATGGATGCATATATTTAGACTACAAACTTGTAATCAGAAGTGCTCCTCACCCCCATGGCTGCAAACACAATGGCAAAGTTATCCTCACTGTAATCCATCACATCTTTGGATTTCTTCACCAATCCCGCCTGACGACAGATCTGTGCAGCAATCTAAAGAAGAAGAAAAAAAGATCAAGGATCAATTGTTAGGTAATTAGATTAGTTTTAGGGACTCAAGTACTAAAATTAAAATTGCCATTTTGGGGAAGTGTATTTGAAGAGTTCAGATGTAAAAACTAACTACTAAAACACCACCTCTGTCAAAAACGAGATAACGAGCAAATGTCTCCGCACATAGTATACGTTCATCAAATACTTATGCTTCAAACCCGTTAAATCCCATCCTCAGCCCGCACAGAAATACTGATTTGTAGGCAGAAACCGCTCAACGCCACTTACCTTTGCCAGCAAAACCCTTCAAGTCCACGAAACCAATCAGAAGACGCAAATCAAATCACATGATTTTAAGATCAATGACAGTGTGCATATAAGTCTGCTTTCAATTGTCGAGCTGCATCCTGTTTAAAGACATTTTTAGCTAAACAAGATGGAGGAGTATGATTAAATGGATGAATCTGTGTTAGTTTCAGTCACTAGCTAAAGAAAACGCCATCAACCTTATAATTCTGCCCGTTCTAAGGCTAAAGAAACTCAGTGGCAATGACAGAATTTCACGAGTAGTATGTAAATAGTGTTTTGTGTTGTGCTGTAACTCTGACGGAAACAGACATGACATACATTAAAGAGCAGCTCTATTCCACCCATGACAAAGTAAGACAAAACGCCATCACTACAGACCGGTGTCCCTTCTTCCATTCATTTCAGAATCACCTGAAAGAAGATGAACTGGCAATGGCCTCACCTCATTGTGGGGTAGACCAGCTGCAGAGAAAATGGGAATTTTTTGGCCTCTGGCAATACTGTTCATGCCATCAATGGCAGAGATGCCGGTCTGGATCATTTCCTCAGGATAAATACGACACTGAGGATTAATCGGCTGACCTGCAGGAAGCAGGAGGGAATTGGATGTTACATATAACATCAATATTTAAAAAAAGACACTGATGACTATTTGTGAGCATAACATCTTATGTGGTGCATCACAAAGGCAGCCATATTGAAATTTACCCATGATGTCTAAGTAGTCCTCCGCCAGTACTGCAGGCCCTCGATCAATAGGCTTTCCTGATCCGTTGAACACACGACCTGTAATATACTTCTAGTTTTACCAAATTCACATAATGAAAACATAATAATATATATATATTTTTTTTTTAAATCACATCTCTTTTTTATTATTACCCAGCATATCCTCGGACACAGGTGTACGCAAAATATCCCCTGTAAATTCACACGTAGTTTTTTTGGCATCAATACCAGATGTTCCCTCAAACACCTAAAAATGAAAGGTGAGATGCTACTGATCAGATTACAAAAACGGGGGAAAAAAAGAAACGCATTTCAGAAGGTCTTATTCCCTGACCTGGACCACAGCTTTGGAGCCTGTAACCTCCAGCACTTGTCCACTCCTCTTGGTGCCATCAGGAAGAGTCAGATGGACAATCTCAGCATACCTGGGGAACTGCGCCAGGACATCAGTTAACATTGCATCAAAAACATCAATGTAATCCAAACGAGTTGCTTTGGTTTATGGATGCAAGATTACATGTATAATGAACATCTTAGAAATGATGGTTTTACTTTTTGAAAGAGACACACACATACACTTGAATAGAAGTAGAAATAAAACCTTGACTGGAAAATCTCTAAAATTATATCATTTTATAAACACCACAATATAAAAATATAGATTAACCAGTCACTGACTGTCGATGTAGATTCATGACTTCTATATGAAACAATATGAGAGGTAGTTAAGTGAAAAGTCTACTTCAGATGCATTGGTTCTAAAACACAATAAAATCAGATAATACATAATACAGAAATCAAATACCTTTACTTGATCCAAAATCACCAGGGGTCCATTAACACCAGCCACAGTTTTATACGCTGTGCACACAAACATGAATGTCACAAAAGTGATTCTTAGTCTATTTCTAAATTCTTAGTCTAGATCAGGGGTCTTCCAACATTTTTCAGAGCAAGGACCTCTAGATCAAATTACAAACACAACTAAGTCACACAAATTCAGGGGCAATTCAAAGGGTTTTCTCTTAATTACATGAAGAAAATCAATAAGCACTGAATTAAGGACAATAAATACAGTAAAAATAAAACACATCACCTGATAAAATATGACATCATGTTATGGTCAAAGTGTCTTAAAAAGAAAAATAAAGAAAAAGAATGAGAATGTGTCATTTACTAAAACAGACATACATAACAGAGATGCTCAGAATAAGAAAATAAAAGGTCATAACTCAGTGGTGGCTTAGACATGTACATGATAATGTACGAAATAGTGATAATATCAGATAGAATTAGAGCGATAATTTTTAACTAAATTACTTAATTTAGAGTAAAGAATGAACATGTTTGAATTTAATTTCAAGCTCCTTGCATGTTGTGACAATCAATGCATCTGATGATGCTGCCATCTATGGCAAGCCAATTTAACATTATTCCTCATAATCATAACTAACTAATATGTATTTTTAGTAGGCCTACTTATTTAGTAGTACCTAGCGCTACTCTGTACTGCTCAAAACTCATGTTTGAATAGACGATTGTTATGAATAGTTACATGTTAACAGTGTTACAACACTCTGCACCCACATACTGACATAGAGATGTGGGGGTGTGTTTGAACAAAGCGCTTTAGGAAGGTGTAGCTGAGCCTTAACTTTACAAAGAATATCTCTTTTGGGTTTGAGACTGAGCAAACAAGAAATCGCATCATATGATCCCTTTAAAGGGTTACTTCAGCGATTAGCATTAAGCTTTGTATCAGTAGAAACCCGGGAGTATATTCAAATTATCGTACTTTCCCCCCTCATATGACCCTGAGACGAGAGAATTATGTATTTTATTTCTGGAAAAATTTATCCGATGACGCAAATATCGTCATTTTGCATCATCGGAGGAGTTTTTGGCCAGAGGCTAAAGACTACAGCCAGCAGTGGGCGCTATTTCCACATGTTTTCAACATCGCACTCACAGCGCTCGGCTCAGGGATCTGCAGAGATTCATGTAAACGGAGCGGTGGAGAGCAAAGTGAGTGTTACAACTATTCAAATTAACTTCCTTTGAAAGATAAGCTTCCAAAGAGATGAACAGAAAATGCGCCAGACTGTTCACGCGCTGTGAATGTATGCGGCCGCGAATCCCGTGATTACCTCAGCTCAGTCTGACTCCTGCATCGTTTGTGCCGTGACGGCCGTGACAATCGTTTGGCTCACTCACAACATATTGAACAGACACGTTCAGTTTTTAATTGTAGTGTCTCTAACTGAACTGATTTTATGAAAATGAAAGTGGGCAAGTGATCCAGTAATCCAGTAGCCGTGCCTAGAGTGGCCTCGTAGGGCAGCGAAGTGCATTCTGGGAATTGTGGTCTTTCATCCCCATGAGACGAAAAAAAAAAATCTGTGTTTTATCAGTCTATAAGGCACCAAATTCAAAAATAATTTCACATTTCTACTACATTAATGACCCAGTTTAAATACAGATTCATCTTCCCAGCGCTGAAGTACCCCTTTAAGGTAATCGGCTAACCTAGCTATTTATTTTAATTGTTGGTGATTCAATTTAAATATCAAAATGTTAATCTGCATGCAATGGACATCGGTTATGCTCTTTCTTGAAGGTATCTTGAGTAAAAAGGCTTTATATTTAACGAAGCACATAAAAAAGACCAGGACTGAAAGCAATGCAAACTGTTTTACAGAATATGAAAGTCTGTTTTTCAGATATTGAATACTCACTTAAACTGATATGTATTCCAAATGTTTCTGGTCATTATTCATTAGGTAATGTTTTTTTTGTTTTGTTTTTTTAAGTAGTGAAAAAAATAACTAATAACATAAAGAATAAATACTAGTTTAAGGAATAGTAAATGCTGAGGCACTCCATCACGATGCAGATCCAACATGCATCAACCTAAAATCCAGCATCATGCTGATTTATTAACATCATATGTGATGAAAATCCAACCAATCATTAATTATTGTTTTTAGATCAACCAATTAAAAGGTACTCAATAGGCATGAACGGAGAATATACCGTCTAGTTATTTAACTGACCCTAGATTTACCTGACTGCATCATAGACATACAACATCAGAAATTTTATGTCTGCAGATGTAATCCAAATAACGTGATGATTAGCAGATTCAGTGTAAATACAAAGCACGCATCTGTTATCGCTCAAGAGGGTTTCTGTTTTTAAGGGCCCTTCATAGTCAGCACTGGACACTCACTCAATCTCGGCTGAGATATGTAGTCACGAGTCACAGCAAGGACATTTTCCCGAACAGCGACGTTTTTGCTCCCGGTAACCGCAGATGATATTTCGCTCACAGCTCCGCTCACCATTCCCCTAAGAGCCTTCATGATGAAACACAAAAAGCACTACGTTTCTAAAAGCTAAAATGTGACAACACGGCTGCACATGCGCAATAGGGATTATGTGTTTCCCCCTCCCTTTTCAAAATCGACGCAGTGGACGCTGACGCCCTCTAGAGGTGAATGAGTGCTTGACACGATAACCCATGACGGTAAAATAGCAGTATATTTTATTACATTTCTCTAGATATTAGAATATGTTATTAGAATGTGAGACTAGTGTGAGTAAAAAGTTTAACTGAAATTATATGTTTCCATTTTGCATTATTGATAACAGCACTTTAGCTTCATGAACCTTTTTTATTGTTCTCCAATATGATTTGAAAATGATCCGAAGCACAACTTGTGCTTCAGTGGAAGCAAGAACAATGTACAAAGCATTGTTAAATGTTTATTTTTAGTCATATTGCTTTGTTAAAGCACTTCCAGATTTAAAATTTTGAAGCCCAGATTTTAAATCTGATTTTAAACCCCACTGAACTTCATGTAAAATGTTTAAATGTTTAAATTATAATGTTTTCAATTATTGTAAAATTATTAGACAAGTGGTGTTTGTGCCTGACTGCATGTGTGACCCTGGACAACAATATGGGTACATTTTTTGAAAATGAGATTTATACATCATCTGAAAGTAGAATCCATAAGCTTTTCATTGTTGTGTGGTTTGTTAGGATAGGACATGTTTGGCCGAGATACATCTAAAAATCTGAAATATTGAGAAAATTGCCTTAAAAGTTGTCTAAAGGAAGTCATTAGCAATGCACATTACTATTGATAATAATAATAATAATAATAATAATAATAATAATAATAATAATAATAATATATATATATTTTAATATATATATATATATATATATATATACATATATATATTTAAAAAAATTAAATATACCATTAGGATATTAAGTAAAGATCATGTCCCAAGAAGATATTTTGTAAAATTCCTACCGTATATATATACCATACTACATAAAATATATGTAAACATCAACAGCTTAAAAAAATACTCATTATTTTAACCAAAACATTTTTTTAATATATGTTATTTATCAAAAGACTTAATTTTATTGCAAATTCAATTGCTTAAAATTCTTTAGAAAACTTTTATAACAACATTAGCCTTTCAGAAAAACATCTGCAAATCTTGATAGAACTAACAGAACGGCTGAAGAAAACATTATTTTATATTATACGTGCATTTACGTGTACAGTGTACTTACCAAAGAAAGTACTGGATAATATCAAGTAACTACATGTATAAGGTTAGGTTTAGGGGTAGGTTCACGGTTAGTACCAAATATTATCCAGTTACTGTAATTATAATAATACATGGAAGAGGACTTTAAAATAAAGTGCTAAAATTATTATTTTACTATGGGCAAAACAAAGACATGCCAGTGGCATTTCAGTCAAATTTGTAGGATGCATAAGTAGAGACAACAGCAAAACAAATTTT